>JAQSUU010000745.1:3000000-3381013 GCA_038087645.1 Saccharum hybrid cultivar R570 | reverse complement strand
CAAAGTGTGACCCCAAAACACTAAAACTTAAGAAAAATGGAAATGTGTACACTTTTCATATTTAAGGACAAATACACAATTTTTTTTTTTTGTGTCGGAAAGACATGCTGCATAAATAGATAAACAAAAATATGAAGGCACTTCATTTTCCAATACGGGAACATATCACCCAACCCAAGATTACGATCCGATATTAACTGGCATCAGGCTTGAGAATCACGACTTGTCCTGTTTCCACTTCACTCACATAAGGGGCTGACTGCAAAAGCCAGCGCAGAAGGGAGAATTCCTAAAACGACAAATCAATTACGCGATCGCGACACATCGCACTTGAACCTACCTCATCGCCGATTCGCCGTGGTCAATTAAGTTCCTAAATGCGCATGCCATGAACAGACCAGAACAGTGCAGGCCAATGCTGGCTATGTATGTCATGAACATATATAGCAGAAGTGAAGGCCCCTCTCCTCAACGACTAAACCGCTACAGAGAATTGCAGTGGAAAAAAAAGAAGGCTCGGAATGACTGTTTATCCTCCCAACCCAATTATCCAACCACGCTGAAAGAGAACTCACAGTCCGTGTGTCCTATTCCCTTTGAGAAAAAAAAACCGACAAACCACCGGACTCAGCTACATCCTCTATCTGACATCAATTCCACACGACAAGCACGCAAGCAATCCCCAAAGGTCCCACGGACGCCGAGCGCTCGGTCAGCGCCGTAGAAATGGCGGCTGCCACTGCTGAGCGAAGCAGCCCCGCGCCGCAGGCAACGGGGCCGCGCGCCATGCACGGATTATCGGATCCATCCATTTCCATCACGGCATCACCAGACGGAGGAGGGGTGGGCAACAGAGCAGGTACCTCGCGCTGGGAATCCTCGCACAGTCGGGGCCCCTTGTCGCCACCGGTGCGGCGGCGGCCGCGGGAGCACGTACGGGAGGGGAGGCCGCGGTCAGGGGAGGGGGTGTGCTCGCCGCTGCTACCTCGCGGAAAAAGGGATCGAGGGTGCCCGGGGCGGCGTCGGCCGAGGGGATCGTCGGGCGGTGAGCCGCTGCCGGTGTCCGAACCCTAGTCTCTCTCTCTCTCTCTCTCTCTCTGCGTCTCTCCGTACGAGAAAAAGACGTGGAGACGACGCTTATCGGCACCGCAGCCATAGGGAAGCCAGCCAAAAGTCGTTGGGAGCCGATTCCCTCGGAAGCGGACGCAGAAGCCGCCGCAGCCTCGTCTCTGAAACTCTGGGCCCTGCTCCGCAAATTCTGTTCCTGATTTCCGTTTCGACTTGTTTGGTAGGATAGGATCACTAGTTTGAATTCGAACTTAGTTTTAGAGTTCAAAAAAACAAGAGGGAGAACGAGAAAGACAAGGATGAAGGGGCCTATGGGCCATGTCAGTTTGAATTTGAACCGCCGCTGTAAAAAGATAAAATAAAATCCAGAGCAAACTTTGGCTGTCCTCACAAAACTGCCCTGAGTTTTGTACGTGATCATGAACTGACGATTGTGTGTCCTGAATTTGTACCGGCAAAAACAAGTTTGCAGAAATCTTACAAACTCGCAAGCAAAGATAGAGATACAATACTACTCCAGCTGCCATTTTTCCCCCAAACCATCACGCTGTAAACCGAAAACTTGAGCTGATTACCATAATGGCAAACACAATAGAAGTATAATAATGCTCCAAATTGTACTGAATGTTTTAGAAAGCGCACGGTCAAACAGTGAAGACATACATAAGGCACACATGCTTAAAGCAGAAAACTGAAACAAAGGTAAAATGACAGGGCCGTTGGTAACTCGGTACAATCTATCCTGCTCCAGTAATAAGGAGAATAGCAACCGCAGATGGTAACAAAACCTGAAAACCATCAGCTAGATTTACAAGAGCGCAGCTGGTGCTAGGGTTCAAATGGCGAATGCAAAATGCAATTTTGATGTTCAGTTTTTCACCAGATTACAAGCAGGCATGCCCAATACACATTAAACACTGAAGGAATACATATGGTGCACATGCTTAAAGCAGAAAACTGAAATAATAAAGGGAAAATGCATGGAAGCGCGGAGATGACAAAGCCATCGGTAACAACTCGGTACAAGCTGTTTGTAGTTCGATTTTCTAATTTCTCATGCTCTAGTAACAATAAGCAGAATGGCAACTGCACATGGTAACAAAACCTGAAAACCATCAGCGAAAAACTAGATTTCGAAGTGCACAGGTACCAGGGTTTCAAATGACGAATGCAAACGCAATTCTGATGTTCAGGTCTTCAACAGATTACAAGCACGCATGCCCAATACACATCAAAAGCATTTTGAACACATAAGACTGGTCCAACTCAGGAAACTGTTCGAGTCACATCGACATTGCTAACTGAAATTAAGAAAATAGCAATCACCATTGCCTGTGCAAAACTAGCCAAAACCCTGCAAGGCCAATCACTGGCTGCCGCCATAAACCAGGCTGGGGAACAGCCAGAGGCTACCGATTTGCCTGTAGTCTGGTGGGAATGTAAGACCATACATCATGGTGTCAGATACACGGCGGTGGGGCACTGACTGACCAACCTCTAGTGCAGTCCAACTCTCTTTAGGATCAGCATCATCGAATAGCTTGGCAAAATAAACGCAGTTACTCTTTCCTCCCCATCTCTCCGGGTTCATGCAAGAAATTGCAAGATTCCTCCCATCCAGGCTAAGAAACAGCGCATGGTTTTCCAACTTCTCCATCTGTACCCACTTGGCTGGCTTCACTGAGAAGTCAAGGCAAAAGACCTTCAAAAATCTAATGTGGCTGTTGGGCAAGGCAAAGCTAAGCGAGCTGCTAACTAAGGGGAGAGAACTACGAGTAATTGCGAGGTCAACCATGAGAAGCATGTCACCACAGACCACCTGATAGGAGCGCTAGCCCTGCGGAAGGTTGAACGGAGATTGTAGGTGTGCTGTATCGGAGGTCGGGGACGAAGGACTCGCGGCAATCGGCGCGGCGGCGCCGTGGTGTACGCGAGCAGGGAAAGGAGAGACAGTAGGCGATTAGGTCTCCCGGCTCCCTTCAGGAAGCCGGAAACAAATAATGTTTCTGCTTGTCTCCAATAATCCTGATTACAAGTATTTATACTAATGAATAACCTTTTGCTAATTAACCCCTTGGGCTATTTGCTAATAATATAAGATAAATCCCGAAATAAATAAATATGGCCTATTAGCCACTAACGGGCCGGCGCCTGGAGTACTGCAAGCCGGTCATAACAACTTGCAAGTGGCTTTTCTACAATAATTTACTAGGTCACTAATCAGAAGTGAGTATTGCTCCTGGCAAACCCATGACCATGAGGATGACCAAAAATACACTTGAGACTCCGTGGTGAAATGAGACGCGCTCTTTTCTGATTCTATATACTGTAGATCCAACACATCCAGTCAATAACCGAATCACATCATGTGATGAATATACATTTCCATAATATTAAATGGGGGATCATCCCTTCCCCGGTTTATGTGGATAGCTTTGGTTCTTTTTAACAGCTTATTCCATGCCAGTAATCAGGGTCACCACAAAAGTATCCATCAAAATCAAATTTGACATTGCGTTCCACCTCATCGCTGAACCAAGAGAGCAAGGGCCTGTTTAGTTTTCAAAATTTTGCAAAAAATTTCAAGATTCTCCGTCACATCAAATCTTTAGACGTATACATGAAGCATTAAATATAGATAAAAAATAAAACTAATTACACAGTTTAGACGAAATTCACGAGACGAATCTTTTAAGCCTAATTAGACCATGATTGAACATTAATTGTCAAATAACAACGAAAGTACTACAATACCATTTTCCAAAAAAATTCGCGAACTAAACGAGGCCCAAAGTTCAAGGCAGCGGCGTGACCAAGACTAGAACTGATCTAGAGCGAACATTTTCAATGTTGATGAAAATGCCAGAATAATCTCAAACAGGCACGGCTTATTAACAGGGGTGGAAAACTGGAAACCCAAAATTGAAGGAGGCCAGTGCACTAACTGCAACTACAAATTGACCAAAATACCCTAAGGCCTTGTTCACTTCCCCCTCCCAACCCAAAATATTTCCTCTTCCACCCATCACATCAAATCTTTCGACGCATGCATGGAGCATTAAATATAGGTAAAAAAGATAACTAATTGCATAGTTTGTCTGTAAATGTCGGGACGAATCTTTTGAGCCTAGTTAGTCCATAATTGGACAAATTTTGCCAAATAACAACGAAAAATGCTACAGTAACTTTTCAGCTACTTTTCCCGAAGTGAACACACCCTAACTATCACTGCCAGTTCGTAAAAATGGCACACAAATTCATCAATAAAATATAGAATCACAGTCGCACATGGACATTTTCAGGTAAAAAATTGATTATGCACTTATAACAATATCAACTCATTTTTACTGAAATACTAGAGACAATGTGGTCAGAATCAATGGGAAAGAACAGTTTGGAACTACAGGTAGCCATAAAGCATGATATTTCACAATTATTTTTTTTTCGAAATGGATCACAAGTATCAATTGATCCTCCATAAAAAAACATTGCAGTAATAAACTGATCGATGAGCTCGTTTATTGACTACTGGTTGACTGCAGCAAGACTACTGATTGACTGATGGGTGGTAGAAGGTCGTGGATTTTCTCCATTTTTCTGTCTTGGATCCGCCCCCCATCTGCTCAGGAAATAAATAAATACACCCTAATTAAGAATCGGGAGGAAAAGAAAGAGAGATGAGCGGTTAGGGTTGGGGTCAGGCTACGGACCTGGTGCTGAGAGTGGCATCCGCCAGAGACGAGGATTCGGCGCCCTGCTGCGACGACGGTGCTCGGCGGCGGCTTCCGGCCATGGAGGTCGCGTGGAGGCGTTGTTTGCTCGAGCTCCTGCTCCTTGCAGAGGAGAAGAACATCCCAAGGTGAAACAAAGGCAGGCCCACTCGGCCCAACTAAGACAAGGTCTAGTGGGCCCAGTTCATTTTATTATGTATATTGTCGAAGATAATAAAAAAAATACTTCACAAAATTGGAAAACAACTGCATCAATCTTGCTCAAAAAAAATTTGGAAAACAACTACTGTATTTACCCAGTGCAGAAAAGGTTACAGTTCTAGTACAGTTTCGAGTCAAACAATTTTCAATTTAACTATATAATTTATCTATATAAAATATATTAATACTTTTAATACCTAATATGCATTGTTAGATTTACCGTAGAATATATTTTTCATGCTACACCTCTTTAATGTTATAAATGTTGATATAGTTTTTGTATAAACTTTAATTAACTTTAGATTGTTTAACTAACGATAGAACTAAATTGTGTTCAAACACTCTTATTTTTAAAAATATGATTCAACTCGGCCCGCTTTTCATAATCTAGAACTAGAATATATAATGCAGTTTCACTTAGCCAACCAAACCCACCCATAAGTCCTGCGATAATGCTTGGCCACGGGCGTCCACCCCATGCGGACGCCACGCGCCTCAGTCCGTCTCGCTGCCACCCCACCCACACCACTCGCTCCTCGCTCCAATGGCACGCTGCCCGCTCCCTCTCGTAGGGTGCGCCGCCTGCCCGGCTGAGCCAAGGGCGGTGCTAGTCGTGGTTGTGCTCACGCACCGGTGCTGGTGCTAGTGCATGCTGGTGATGCTCGTGCGCCGCCAGATCCCACCCCGAAGACCAGAATTGACCGACCTCGATCTTCCTCTCCCCTATATTGCAAATATATGTTTGAAGTGTTTCAAATGTTTCAGAAGTATGTTTCAATTGTTTTATATGGATATACAAAAGTAGATCGGGATGTTACACATGTTGCAAGTGTTTTAGAGGTATGTTCCAAGAGTTTGTTCAAAATATTTCATCTGTTTCAGATGTATGTTGCAAGTGTATCTGGATGTTGCACATGTTACAATGGCTATGTTGCATGTGTATGTTCCAAATGTTTCAGCTGTTTTAGTCGTATGTTGCAATTGTTTCATCTGAGTGTTGCAAAAATAAATCTCGATGTAGGATGGTCGAACGAGGAAGAGAGAACTAGCGCGGGAGCCATGGCGGCGTTGGTTGTAAGTTGGCGGCAGCGCTCCACCGGAGGACGCGCACAGGCGTCCGCGCTGGCATACGCGACCCTGGAGTGGGTCCTCATCGCACTGCTCCTGATCAACAACCTACTTGCCTACACCATCGCCATCGTGCGGGAGCCTTCATGGTGTGGTGATGCGGGCGCGGCGGACGTGCGGGGGACAAGACGAGGCGTGGTAGGTGCATCGAATTGAAGCTGTGTCCGCATGCGGGCCTAAGGCCGAACGTCCGGGCGCTAGCCTTACCGTGACCTAGTTTCTATGATTTTTGCTCTCTCTCTTCAATAACAACCTTGCCACATCAGCAAAACGATTAAGTGATAGTACAATTAATGTCCATAGAAACTATAATGATTTCTGCATTGGGAGTGCCCTAAAGGTACGTTAGCTTGACTGGTATGTAATTCCTTGATACGTTGCTAGGAAGCGATAGATTCAAGTAAGTCTATACACACATTGAGCGCTACTGTGTACCTAGTCCTTAGGACTATGTAAAGCCGTAGGCTAGGATGTAATGTAAGAAAAACAATTCGCGGAAGCTCAATAACATCGTTCTAGCATAGGTTGATTTAACCAAAGTAAACATTTTTCATGTGTGCGTGACACAAATAGATCATTTATATATGTACTAAACAATATAAATCCACCTTGCACCACATGTTTATTCCTTGTATCTTACAAATAAAAGTCTTCCTCCTCTCTTCCTTCTTATTTTTTTGTTGTTCCCTCCCCTCTTTCTTCTTACCTTTTTTGTTCTCTTGTTGGTTACAGAACTCCTTCACTTTTATGTGTGTATTGTTTTCTAGCAATGGTGTTTTTTTTTCTATGATTCAAAGTACGTACTCCACCTTCTTGCCGTTCTATACTAAGATATGATTTTTGCTATTTATCTGTCAACAGATTTTTTGGGTTTTTATCTGTCAGATTTTGAGCCGTTGATTCTGTTTGGAGATGCATGCTGCTGTTTGGGCTGCTAACGGGTCCGCCATGTTGTCGGGTCCGCGTAATGCAGCATTCGAAACCCACTAATCCGCTATTTTCGAAATCCGCGCCACCCTTTATTGTTTCATCTTCCCCTTTTTTTCCCCAATCCTTTGCGGCACTTTTTCCCTTTCGTCTGCGCGTGGCGCAGGGGCACGCAGGCGGTGGGCGGGAGGTCGCCGCGCTGCCGCTTCGCCTGCACCGTGCCTTGTCGCGCCTGCCGCAGAAGTTGTGGGGTGGAGCCAGCCGAGGGGGCGGAGCCGCAGGGGTGGGGTTGTTGTCCTCGGGGCGCTGAACGCCCTGCGCCGCGGCCGTCGCTGTCCTCACGGCGGGTCTGTTGGGGCGCGGCCGTCGCCGCCGCTTCTCCTGTGTCCGGCCGCCACAGAGTGGTGCTGCTTTTTGATGATTGAAGAGTTGTCGGTGGTCTGAGGAGGTATTGCCCCCGCGCTCCTATGTGTCCTTCCTTTTGCGTTTCTCTGTTATTTGGCATTGGTTGAAGCATGAATCCATGGCAGCAATTGCGCCCTTGGTGTTGTTTGGTGTACGACCGCCTCCCCTCCTTTTTCTCGTGTCTCCATGGCCACCCCCGTCCTAGCTCTGTCCCTCACAGTCCCAGGTCACCACCACGGCCACCTTCTGGCCTCGCACCCGCACATCTGCTTCGCCCGATGTGACGGAGCCACGGACATCGCACCCGCGCTCGCGTCCCTGCTGTGAGGATGTGCCAGTGTCGCTGTGTTACCGATGTGCGTTTTGGTAGTTTGGGTTGCCTGATGCTTGTTTTTATATATTTTTTTTTGTATCAATTAATCTTGTTGGAATGGATGAAATGGTCGGTTGCTGTTACATGCATGCTTTGGTCCTATATCTGTTATTTGTTCTTGATTTTGTTTTTATTCAGTTGAAATTGCTACTGACTAATCTGTGGATGCCTTGTTTCTCGGTTGTGATTACTGCAGTCTGAAATTCTTCTGTTCGATGCAATACATGTGACTCCCAAATCCATGTGTTCATCAGCTATACTGTGATAAACTTGAATGTTCTGACGGTATGAATCTACTGTAGTTCAGGAGTTTTACCTTGCCTGCTTGTTGTCGTGCACTCTTGCTGCTTCTTTTGATTTCATATTCATACTATTCGTTGTGATCACAAAGAGTCAGACCAAATGTGGTATAGATTTTTCTGCTCTAAGGACTAAGGTTCCTTCTGCTTCGCCTAATGTTGAGAAATTTAGTTTTGTAGAAACTTTCAGGCTGCGGTTCTTTCGATAGTACCAATGGGACCTCCCCTTGCTGCTGTCCGCCTTTGATTCGTTCATTCTCCATGCTGTAGTAGTAGAACTGAAATTTTGTTTTCACTTTCTGTATTAGCTAGTGTACAGTACAAGGAGTGTGGTGTTGTTTCAGTACTTGTTTTTTTTTCAGTATTAGAGTATAAGTGACACACAGCTTTGTATTTTGTTATTATAAGTGCAGGACATAAATGTGATTTGTTAAGCTCATTCAGTTTTGCTTCTGGTCCCTGGGATGGGATGTCAGTGACGCTGTGATTTTGATCTGTGTTCTAGGAGCCTGGGATGTCGGATGCTTATTTTTGTTTCATTTTTTTCAGATCCTCTCGTCCTTGTGGTTTGTGCTGTATGCAGTAACTTAGATGGCTACTTTTCTGTTTTGCTTTTTTCCACTTCTAATGGATCTGAAGTTACTTAGGAGAAAGAACTTTTTTGCGTCCTAACTTGTTGACTGTCCATAGCTTCTAAAGTTATTCAGTTTGTGACTAGATTTTTTATAGTGGCAATGACTCGGTAATTTTTTAATGGTGTTTATTTTATTGTATTTAATTAAAGTCAGCTGCAGTCCTTGTGTTGTTTCCCCTTGCATAAACCTTGGTTATTTCTTTTAAGCTAGCTAAGTTTGTCGTAAGAACTGTTGGGGGTGATGTTGTTACTCTCTGTGAACTTAATAATTTCTCTAATGAACTATGGATCATTGTCTATTATGTTATTCTATGTGTTATTATTGCCTTTTTTTCTTTTTATTTCTGAGATGCTGATATCAGGCTTTTTAGTTGGCAATTCAATAAGATAGCTTATTTCTTACTTCTTATTAAAGAATAGTTTTGCTAATTTTTTGTTAGCTGTGTTCCTGGACAGGTGGAGTGGCAATGGCGAATCTCCCATCTGGTGGTCTTGATGATTTGTTGTTCGACTTTTATAAGAAACAGGTTTGTATATGTTTTTTTTGTTTTTGTTGTTGCAATATATCTCTTTTTTTTTCTCATTTTGTAATGCTGTGGCAGGTTTTGAAGTACCTGAGAACTAAGATGACCCCTGAAATGGTGAGGACCTTGCAAAGGATTAAGGTGAGTGAGCAATTTATTTGTTTTTTAGAAAAATGAATGCTTTTTTGTAGATGGCTTTTTCTATCTGCCCAACTGAATGTTTTCTGTGGTATATCTACATGCTTTTTGCCATGTACACATGTGTCTTTTGCTTCTGTCAGAATCCTTCTCAAAAAGAGAGGGTGCTACTGCTACTGCATTACTACTGTAGTAAAGTCGTTTTTATAGCGCTGCAGCAGTCTATTATGACGTTCACTTGTATCTGTGATATGAACTACAGCTATATATTCCTGAACCACTTCCTTTAGTTTGAACCTATTTCATTCCTTTTTTTAGCGCTGTGTTTTTTATTTTTCTAGATGGTGGTCCCGGTTCCTCTGATATTGGTGATTGCAAGTTGAGACTGGAGTCATTTTTAGCATCTTTTGTGGCTGGAGAGGTGTGTTTTTGCCTCTTTTTTTTTAAAAAAAATTGTTTAGTTCTTTTCTCTTGATTTGTGTATTTTTTTGTAGGATGTTCATACATCTGCAGATTCAGAGTTTTTTCTTGGTGGTGTGAATTCAAGGCTGGAATCTATGTTTGGATCTGTTCTGAGTAAGGAGGTGTGTACCTTTTTATGGATGCTTTATTCGGTTATGCCTTTGTGTCTTTTTACTCAGGTTGGTCGTTTTTCCTACTAATGGATGATGTCTCAGTTAAACACATTAATATGTTTTTCTATTTTAACCATCTGTCTGTCCATATCAATTGTCTCTTCCAAGTATGCAAATCCTGGCATTCTTGTCCTGGCTATTGAAATTGCTTGTCTCTTCCAAGTATACAAATACTGATATTCTTGTTTGTGTACATCTGATTGTTTGTACCAAGTACACAAGTGTTAGTATTGTTGCCATGTGATTGTGTCACTAAAACATTCAGCTATTTGAGGAGCACACAACTGGAATTCCTCTATATTTTTACATTCACTTCCTTGAAATTTGTGTCATCATTTGGGTGTGCCACCATACTCTCTATATATCTGTTATGCCAGTTGATTGTTGCTTTCGTATTTAAACTTTTTTAGCTCTATGTAGCCTAACACTCCAGTTAAAGAAATTTGTAAGACCAGCTCTTTGTTTCGTAGCTTATACATCTCCCTTAGATGCAATTCGCATGTGATTCACTACAACATGGCCTTTTATTGCAAGCTTGTTGTTCCCACATTATTTTTGTTCATATAAGTGATGACACCATTGGAAGTTGTGAGTGACAAGGACATGTTGTTTTGCTGTCCCCCACTTTAGGTTTTTCCAACTCATGTTGTAATTATTTTTGTAGGTAATCTCGGGTATTGTTGGTGTATTTGCATTGCGTTGTTCAAAAACGCCTAGAATGCAGGAAGAATTTGAGAAGCTTGTTGTTGATCTGTTGAAATTTCTGCTGGATTCCTCTTGCATCAAGTTGGATGGTTAGTTTCCAAATTTTGTTGTTACCTTTTTTTAAATTGCACTCTAGTTTTTTTTTGTGGATATGTAGATTGTAATGGTGTTGAGAAAAAATTCTATTGAAATTTAATGCAATTTTTGTTTATGGTTCACTGGCTTATAAGTTTCTTTTTTCCTTTTAGATTGTGAGGTCATCACACCACCTATGAAGCGTAAGGATATTAGTGGCATCTCGCCCGCAGCTCCTGGTATGCAGTATCTTCCTAATTGTGTTTTTTTCTTTTTTCTAATTTTGATTGCATTTTCTAATATTGTATTGTTTTATTTGACATTTATATAGCAAAGCGTATTGCAACGAGGGGTAATCCTACTGAACAGCCATTCAATATTGATGCTAAAGTGCTTTTTCCTGAGGTTCAAGAAATTCTTGTTATTAAGGGACCTTCTAAAACTAGTAAAGAACTTGCAAAGGTTGGTTTTTGTTTTGATGAGTTATTTTTTCAAGCACACAGATGCAAATTAGTGTTTGTGTTGATTGATGTTGAATTTTTTTTCCTCTGTAACTTGATTGATTATTTTTTTGCCAAACACATAGTTGAGTCTGCTTTTCTGCTCATGATACACGTGTTATATGTAATCTTTGACACATATTTGTTGCAATGGTATATTTAAATAGTCAATAGTTTTAAGATGTACATTTGAGATCTAGCGTTCAGGTTTTTGTTGGGTGCAGTCAATCAGCTTGGTTGCTGCAAACTGTGCAGTTTTTGTTTCTTCTTTTGTCTTTAGTGTTATGAGCATTTTCTTAATGATCTACTTTTTACATTTGGATTGGATAGAGCCATAATGCCTATGCTGCTCATGAACAATAATGTATGGATATTTTGAAATGCAGGATGATGGTGATGTGGTTTTTGTAAAGGAGGTGAACCTAAATGATAAACTCAACAAGATGTCTAAGATTTCAGATGCATTGTACAACAAAACCAGTGTTGTCCGGAGAAAAGTTGATGAAGAAGTTGCTGCTACGGTGAAGAATGCACACTCTCCTTCTCTGTCTATTGTGATTGAAGAAAGGGTCAATGTTGATGCAGGGTGTGTTTCCATTCCTGAATCGGTCAGATTTCCTCTTACCTCACAAGATAAAATGGCCTATAACGCAGTGTTATCATTAGGAAAAAAACAAACATGCTAGGTAAGGCTTTCTTTTGCACTGTGACATAAGCTATAGTTTTTCTTTCTTTTTAAAAAAAACTGAGCATAATATCTGAGTTATGTGTATGTGTCTTTTTGTTTTTGTTGTAGGTCTACTGTTGTTGGCATAGGAGGATGCAATCTGAGATACTTCTCACTCGCCGAATCTTTGGCTCCTGGGAATGAAGTCTGCAGTTATGTAGTCAATGTGCTTTGCAGAAAATATTTTCTAGATGAGCGCCCAACTATTTCAAGGAAGCACTACTTTTTTTCTTCCGTATCTGTAAGTGTATCAAAAAACAATCTACATGTCTATATTTATATGTGTTTTAATTTCATGTGCAGTTTATAATTTTATACCATTGTTTTATATGTATGGATGTTTTTTTTCGTGAAGGATGTGTTTTTGAGTGAGTCCACCGACTACTCTTATGTCCAAAAGAGCTTCAAAGGCGCTGCTTCTGTGCTGGCTTTGCATAAGTGTGACTCGGTAATGTTACTTTTGTCTTTTTCCCCCTATGTGAACCATGGATCAATGTCTATTTTCTGTACTTGTACTTGTTAATATTTTCTGAGTGTGTTGATCTATCTGTACTAGATGTTTTTTAAGTTAGTTGTTATAGTTGTGTTTGTTCTAAAGAATGAAATTATATAATTTTGTAGCTTCAGTTTGCTAGATGTTAACTTTGTGGAAACTGAATGCAAGTCTAATAACTATCATGTCTATTTTCTTGAAAAAATAAGTCAAACATGCAAGTTTGAATACTGGAATGCCATTGCTATATTTTTCCTGAAAACTGAACCGTCATTGCTTTTCCGAGAAAATAGAGGATGGCTTATGTGTCAATATACTACTTGCATTCTTGTCATTCTCTTTTTTTTCCTAAAAAGTGCATGATGTGAAAGCTATGATAATCTGAAAACTGCATGTTTTTTCTATCTGTCCAAGAATTTTTGTTATTTTGTAGGGTGTTTTTAAAACTGAGGTTGATTTTTTTGTTTTTGCTTTTTTCAGCTTCACTTCCCTGTGATGGTTGGAAAGCACTGGTTGCTTTTTGTTGTCGATCTGAATCGCAAGTTCTTTTTCTTTCTTGATTCAAAATATTCAAAGGATGATAAATTTAGTACTTGTACCAGGAAAAAGTTGGTAAGAATTACATGCATGTCCGTTTTTTTCTCTAAATTGAGCGTTACACTTTTTTCATTTTTGTTTTGTATCATCGTTTTTTTATTTTCCACCTATGATTTTTTTTTCAGATAGAAGCTTTCTTGCATGCATGGGCTCTATTTGTTGGTCCGAATACAAGATTCGATGAGTTTATGGCAGGTTATCCTCATGTTCCAAAACAGGAAAACGAGTAAGATATGCTTTATATGTCTTTTATTTTTTTGATGAATTTTTGTTGGATGTTTTTCTTCCTGGATGAGAGTATTGAGTTATTTATTTTGTTAGGATGATTTGATGCTACTCTTTGAGTTATTTCAGTCTGAACATTCAGTTAGACAGAGAGATACACAAGCAGAGACTAAATTCAGTCTAGCATAGCTTTTTTTTGGTGATATGACGTGCAAGGTTTAGGGACACATAATCTGGTGTAAGTAACTAAGTATAAATAGAGTTTATATTTTTCAAATTTGGTTTTGGAGAAGAGATTGAGGAGGGATTAATTTGGTTTGGACCTGAGATAGAGAAAGGGATCAAGGAACAACAGGGACACATAATTGAGTTTCTTTTTATGATGTCGTAAAGTTAAGCTATATTGTACCTGCTAGTTCAGGTTTTACCTGTATGTCTTTCTTTTGAGGGATGAATTGTGGTTGTTGACCTTATCCACATTACTTTTTTTGATGAATGTTTCTTTATTCTGTGTTTTATAGAGCTGATTGTGGTATATTTGTGATAAAATTTATGGAGCTTTAGCAGAATGGTCGCAGGGTGATCGATCTATTCTCTCATCAAGATATTCCTAGCATCCGTGTACAAATAGTAAACGACTTGATGTTTTGCAAGCACAATACTGCAGACATAAAACCATTGAAGGACCTCATTGCTCTGGTTAGTTTTTGTATTTTTGATTTTTCTCTGTTCTGTTCATGAAATTATTGTAATTATTTGAAATTTCAATATTCATTAGTGAGTTTTGTTGTTTGCTGTAATTTTTTTCAGGGTGCTGCGAGGGGTTGATTTGCAGTTGTTTTTTCTTTTTTTTTCTAGTAATTCAGTATATAGGAGTATATTCACCAGCACAGTCATTGCATTTCACAGTCCATAGATAATGATATAGGTTATATTCCCAAACAACAATTCTCCATAGTGCAGAGTTGTACATCAGATTATAAACTTGATACATAAATCCAGATACAATATATGATCATCAAAGTTTGTTGATAATTTTTTATCCATGATTCATGTGCTTCTTTGTCATTGCCTCCTGAATTTTCTCTTCTTCTCACTTGCTTCTTTTATGTGTGCTTTTGCCTCCTTTTCGATGGCCTGCACAGTGTGTTTTTTGTTAACTTTTTTGTAAAGAATTTGCATGACAGTGATTAACAGTTAAGGGAAAATGTGTGGAGTGGGGGAGGGTACTTACCTTCGGTTGTGTCCTCATGCCCGGTCTCTTTTGGTTTTGCTATGCAAGTACTAGTGTTATGACCTGAATTCTTGCAATTTTGGCATGTGTATTTTTTCTTCTGTGTCTCTTTGATTCTTTCAACCATTGGCATTGCTCTTTTGTTTGATTTTTTCGATCTTCCTTTTGTTTGAGCAACATCTGGATCTAGCAGCTCTATATCTTGGTTGGACTGGATGTTTTCATCTGTGGTGGTGGCTCCCTCTTGTTGTTTCTCCTTATCTAATCTCATTTTCTTCAATTCCATTGTAATCCTTTCAATCTCTTTGCTGAGATAGTTGTGCTGTTCTTCTGTTTTTGATCCTTCGGCCACCATTTCGGCTGCCATCAAAGAGAGATTATTGTATCTAAGGGCACTAGCTTCCTCCAGTAAGCTTGCTGGTCTTGTGTAAAACATCTTTGTCTCTTTTTTCTCCACCTTTGTATAATATATTTGTCTGGTATCTTGCTGATATCTTTTTTCATCATCACTTTCAGGATATGACTGCATAGGATCCCATCTTTTTGGAATTTGCAACATATACAAGAGTAGTCTTCAGCTTGTGTGTCCATTGCAACTATGTAAGTTCTATTTCTGGACTCATTGATTGCACATTGTGGTTGTGCATAAACTTTGTATATCCTGTCTTCTTCCACCTCATCTGCTCGCAATCTTGTTGTATGCCTTAGTTGCCACTGAAATTTTCAAAAAATTCTCAGGTTATAAGCTTCATGAGCTTGCTGTTCCATGTAATAGTGTGACCATAGCTTTGATTTTTTTGGTGCTTGTCTCATGATCAGCTTGTGCCTCATTGTCATATATAGTTTCTTGTATCCTCTCATATTCTTTTAGGAAGCTTGTCATGCTATATTGAGGCCCAACATTTCTCTTGAACCCCGCATTTGTACTCTCACTCCTTGATGTTGTGTTTATAAATGGATAGAATTCTTTCTTGAACCATACTGGAGCCCATCTCTCTCTAGTGCTATACATGATTTGTATATATTTGACATGCTGAACACCATAGTTATCCATGAGCTGATGCCACTGTGTTTCAAATTCCTCTTTTGTCAATGAGTTGTCGATGATGTCGTTTAGCTCTTCCCTTAGTGTCAAACTGTTTTCTGTAGTATCCTTTTTTTTATCCAGACACCTTCCACACTTCATCTCGGCTTTGTATTTAATGTGAAAAACACAATTTTTCTGTGGTTTGCTATTGGAAAAATCTCTGCAATTGCTGTCCTCATTGCTCCATCTTGGTCTGTAATGATTGACCTTGGTTCTTTTCCTCCCATTGCTTGTAGGAAAGTTTGGAAGAGCCATCTGAAAGTATCTGTTGTCTCGTCTGAAATCAGCGCACATCCAAAGATGCAAGTTAGCCCATGCCCTGTGATCCCCGCAAATGGCGCAAACGGCATGCGATACTTGTTTGTCAGGTACGTCGTGTCGAAACTCACACAATCACCAAATTCCTGATAATATCTAATTGATCTAGGATCTGTCCAAAAAACACATTTCACCTTGTTATCGCTGTCCACTAAGAACTTATAATGGAAGCCTAGATCCTTCTCTTTCTTTTGTGTGAAATATGTCAGTGCTTGCATCATGTCATTCTGATTTATTTCTCTTTTGATTTTACTTCTATAGTTGTTGATGTCCCTGTCCCTGTAAGGTGTTGCTCCCAGACCACCCCAAAGATGTGATAACAAGTACATCATCTTCTTTGTTGGTATATTGCACTCGTTTAGTGTTCGTATCATCTTCTTCTCTTGCTTTGTCATATCTTTGTGTGCTCTGAAATATTTTGCACCTGGATGCATTGGGTGGTTGTGTTCTAGGTCCAACCTTGTAACTACCCATACCCCCTTCCTTTCTGAGACAACCATACAACACTTGCAGTCTGTTTTCACCATTACATTTGTCTCCCTTTCTGTGTTTATTTCTTCCTCCTGTGTGTTGCCTTCTTTAGATGTATCTTGCTTGCCTTGTCTATTGCATTTGTATGTAACTCTTACAACTTCATTGTTTCTTTTTTTGCTTTGAGTTCGAGCCTGGTGAGCTTTGACTGCTGCAAACCCTGCCATACCAGCATACTTGTTGAAGTAGTTGTGTGCTTGTTGGGCTGATTGGAACTCCATGCCTTGCTGTGGTATGTATTGGCTCTCAATTTCAGCATCAACCCCTTGGCTTGATGCCATTATTTCATTTTGTAAAAAGTTGTTGACATCTTCTTCATCTAGTATATCTGTATGATGGGCTATCTCCTCACCTTCTAGATCTGCCCCCTCCCTCTCCTCTCCCAGTGTTGCTTCTCCGTTTTGTGGTTGCTCACCATCATACTCATTATCCTGTTGCAGCATACTCCCATGTTGGTTTTGTCGGATCTCTTTGAAGATGTCAATGTTCCAGGGTTCATCATCATGTTCTTCTGCAGGTTCAATAGTCTGTAGCTGTAAAATAAGGCTCATGTCATGTGTTATACGTACTTTACTAATTATCTCAGTCATATAGTTTTTGGATCTTTTTTTTGCTACCTCATTGGTTTCGTAGTCATAGCTTGTAGTTGCATCCGTATAAGGCACTGTTTCTTGTGTTGTCAAATCTGAGTTGATGAATGTAGTAGCCCAGTAATCGCCATTTGTCCTACTTGTTGTTGTGACCATGTTTGTCTGTTTAGATAAAATTTGATGTATATATATTAGGATCAGCGTTGTCATTTCTTGAAATTTGAATGGCATAATACAGAATTTAAAGAACAATTTTCTCTTTTTTTACCTCTATTCCATCTGGTGCTGTTAAAGAACAATTTTCTCTTTTTTTGCCTTTGTGTGTGTGTATCTCTCTATCTCTATTTGTGTGTGTGTGTCTCTTTTTGTGTGTGTGCGTCTGTCTCCCTCTGTCTCTATGTCTGTTTGTGTTTCTCTCTGTGTTTGTGTGTCTGCCTCTGTCTTTGTGTTTTTCTGTGTATTTTGGTGTGGGTGTGTGTCTCTGCTTGTTGTTGCTTTGTCTCTGCCTGTGTGTGTTTGCTATCTCTGTCTCTCTCTCTATCTCTGTCTGTTTTTTTAGCAGATCTGGTTTTCTTTTTAGTTGAGTTGACTTCTCTCTGTCTCTCTCTGTGTTTGTTTCTCTCTCTTTTTCTGTGTGTGTGTCTCTCTCTCTCTATGTGTGTGTTTCTCTCTCTCTTTGTGTGTGGGCTCAATGTGTCTTTTTTGATTTGTTTGATATTTTCTAGAAGTTTTTTGAGTATTCTGTCATCTTTATTTTGTTCCTAGGAGTCTTTGTGTATGTGTGTCTCTCTCTCTATGTGTGTGTGTCTGTGTGTTTTTTATTTTTTTCTTAGCCTCTCAGTTGGCCTGTTGACTTCAGTTTCTTTTTTGTGAGTGTGGCTGTCTTTTTTTGGTTTTCTTGTGTGTGTATGCGCGCCTACTGCTGATTGAGGTTTTTTCTCTTGCATTTGATTTTTTGTATCCTTTGTTTTTTGGCTCAATGTGTCTTTTTTGATTTGTATGAGATTTGTTAGAAGTTTTTTAAGTATTCTGTCACCCAGGGGTCTTTGTGTGTGTCTCTCTCTTTATCTCTCTCTGTGTGTGTGTCTTTATGTGTGTCTCTCTGTGTGCGGTTATGTTTGCTCTGTTCCATTCTTATATGATGTCTTTGCAGTTAAGAGACCTTATGTTGCTCCTTTTTCTTTTCTGCTCTTTTGTACATAAGTGTTTCCAGAATGATATGTCAATTAACAATGCACATGTCGATGTATTGCAAGGTCAATGTTGGGAAAGTACTCCATGGAAATGACTACATGTTGGAGATATTGTGTGGGTAATGTCTTAAATGCCTATTTAGTATCTTGTGAGTTAATCTACATATTCCATGCTGAAAGTAATTGTCCTGATCTGTTTCTTGTGTAATGTTGAGGTTTAATGGCATAAAAAACTAATAGTGATGACACTTCTTTAGAGCAGATCAAGCAAGATGGTTATTTCCCTGTTGACTTGCTCTTTCAGTATAGGTTGTATTTGTTTTTGTTTGGAGCAAAGTGTCCTTTTATGCGCGATCTGATATTTGATGCCTACATTATTGCAGTTGTTCTGTACTGGTGGGCAGCTTTTGCCTTCACCAGTGATGGTGTGTGAGATGCACTGCGCTTTTGCCATCAAGGGTCTTCCAGCTGAAGGTGCTGCTAATCAAATTGTTGAGGTACTAGTCATGGTTTTATCTGTACTCTTAGGTCTTTTATGCTGAGTTCGTTTTGTTCTATGCAACTATATTATGGTGTTTCTTGGTGCTTGCTGATTGGCTGATGGTTAGCTCCTTGTCATTTTGGGGTTGATGAATTTCTGTGAGATGATTTTGCCTTTTGATTGAGATGATCAGGAGTTGACATAGACATTTGGGCTAGGGATTTGGTCACATTGTGATCAGGAGTTGAGTTTGGCTTGTTTGCTCTTGCTAGGTGCAAAACAAGAGGATGGAAATATAAGCAGACTGTGGACCTCCCGAAACCAACATTTGGGCTGAGATCGAATTCTGTACAACGGGAGCTAGAGCTCCAAAAATTATGGGACGAGAATTAGGTTCTGAAAAGGGTATCTAAAAGGAACACTGAGGTGAGTCGATATGTTCAAGTACATACCTGAAATTTAATAGATCTGTTAATCTGATTTAGTTGCTTGTTCTGTTTGGATGATTGATTAGCCTGCATTTGTTCTCCACGATGGCCCTTCGTATGCTAATGGTGATCTTCACATGGGCCATGCGCTCAATAAAATCCTAAAAGATTTTGTAAATCGCTACAAGGTATTAACTGTTTGTTCATATGACTGTTGCTGTGGATTTTTGTTTTCATAATCACAGCTTTGCTTATGTTTTTTTTCTGTACGCAACTGCTTCAGTATCATAAGTGTCATTTGTTCCTGGTTGGGATTGCCATGGCCTTCCAATAGAACTAAAAGGCAATATCATTACAAAGGTTTTTCTTTCTGCTGTATCTATGCAGCCCAACTCTTAGCTAGCTTAGTGCATTAACCCAAGTATAATAAGTTATGATCTTATTGTTGCTATGTAAATCAGAAACCTTCACTGATAGTCATTCTTCATAACCTACTAGGAAACCTCTATGTGGTCTTATATTGAAGAATCATTTATGCTAGTGAACTCATTTTCTCCAACACAAGTCTCTGAACTCATTCAACCTCCTGGAATGACTATGCAACATGTCTGTTCCAGCTACCCTGTACCTATTGGATGAGTATTGGGTTTTGGATCTTTGTGCTAATCCTAGTCTTGCTTGCTGATCTTGGACCAATTTCAATCAAATATAGATTCATTTTGTTGGACAAATCTATGTTTTTAGTGAATTTGACATATAATATATTGAGTTGCCTGTGGGGTTGCAACTGTATACTAGAACTATTAGCAAGTGGCTGAATAGCTTTGTTTGCTACCACAAGGTGGACAGGGCCACATTCTAGTGTGTCTTGAGTTGAAATTGTATGCATTTTGATGCATTTTAACTACCTGGTAGCTGAGTATAACGATCATGCTTATAGGAGTTGCAGTCTGCATGGTTACTGATATCTGCATCATGTCTTTTGGAGGTTGTCTTTGAATCACGGCTGTTATAGCTATTTGGAGCACAGCTTTTGCAACAATACGTAAGTTTTTGCACCTTGTATGTAGATTTCTTATACATCACTCAACTAGTGCTTTTTTTGCTACCCCTTTTTGTTTGCAATTAGCTGCAAGTTCGTTATAGCACACTTTTGAGCCTTTTTCAGAGGACAATATGGCACTTTTGAGCCTGGGACTACTACATCTACTGGAGGCTGTCTCCTGACCAGAGGTAAGATTAGCTAGCTAGCATCACTGATTTGCCTTGCTTTTTTTTTATTTGGAGCTCAGAAATCAGAATCATGCGAATGTGTGTGATGACATGTCTCCCTGTGGCACAAACTGCTTGCAGGTTTTTAGAGTTGACTGGGTTCTGCTGCAGTAGTGAGTTCGAGGCACAGCTTTCATCACTGGGAGACCTACCTCCATCAATCCAGCTCGACTCCTCATCTGCTGGATAATACAATTACAATCTCTCCATCAGTTCCACTGTCACTCGGCATCGATTGTCTTTGCCTGCTAGGTCAAATTCTAGCTATTCCCTGCAGTTCTATGCATGCTCTATCGATCGGTCAGAATGCACGCCGAGGCAATGGTGTCCGACTAGCCAATTTGGCAGAGCAGCCACGTGCCAGAGCTCCAAACAAGTTACTCCAGTGTAAGGAAAGCACATCGATCAGCTCTTAGCTATCTTCAACCTCCCCCCACTGCCAAGTTCAGAAATCATTCAACCTCCTAGAATGGCTGTGCAGTAGTCCGTTTTTCTGCTACCCTGTACTTGCTAGATGATTATTGGGTTTTGGATCTTTGTGCTAATGCTAATGGGTTTTGGATATTTTGTTGATTTGTATGTGCTATTGAAATTTGACAGATAAAAGGTTAGCAAATCTGTCAATTTTTCTTTTGGCTGATGTGTCAGCTTTTCATTTGTCAAAAATTTGACAGATTTTTGATGTAAAAATCTGTCAACAGATATATAGATAGACCCATAAGATATTCCATCTGTGGCACTTAAACAATGTTTCTTTGAGCTAACCTAATGAATCTATATTGATTAATACATGGCCAATTGATAATAGTTTTAGTAACTGAAGTGCGTTGATGCAGCCACTAAATCCACATTCTTGCAATGTATGCCATCCCGAGAAGTCATAAGCCAGAACAACTTATAATTTAGAATAGAGAGTTGTTTTTTAATAAAAAATACTAATTCCGTAAGTGGAATAACACTGAAGATATACCGTCTAATAAACAGTCCGTCGCCGGTGGCACCTACGCTGGCCTGAAAGCTTAAATAAAATAGGAAAAAAAAGAAAGGGAGGAGACAAATGTCTCCGTTCCGAGCGCCGCGCTGCCTCGCCGTCCAGCCCCACCCGACACCGGACTGGATGACCCGTCGCGGAGCAGCAACACAAGGTCAGCACGAGACCGCTATGCAGCGCTCACGCCTCAGCTGCGGCGGGGCGTGCAGTTGCCTGGTCGGCCAGGAGGTCGCCCGCCCACAACCCACAGCGGGTTCTGCTTCCTCAACCTCGCCCGCAACATGCTCGATGAAATGCGCCAGGACAGAGCGTGTCGCGCATGCGCCAGTCACGGTCCATTCCCATTGCTTCGAGCTGGAAGCTCTGCTGCCTCCTGCGGCAGCAGCGTGGCGCACCTCGCCATGGTGGGCTGTTGTTGGTGTAGCAGTACAGGTCCAGCACGGGCCCGTGCGCTGGGGCTGAGGTGCAAGAAGGACCTGATCGAGTATGGTGGTCACCCACGGAACCAGGTACGTGGGCAAACACCTGGTAACTGCCTACAAGACAAGATGAAGTAGAAGTCCTCACTAGCTCGTTGGCCTGGACTTTTTTTCCACGACCGTGCTTAAGCACGTATTTCATTAAAAGAAAGTAGAGAAACATTATAAGCTATTCCGTCACCCGTCAATGGTAAGCGTCGAGCTTACCAAGAGGAGGAGGACCGAGAACACAAAAAAGAAAAGAGAACCGAACGAAGCTGTGGATTACAACAAACTAAGAGGCGACCGCAGCCGCAGGAAACCTGCCGACGCCCAGTCGAAGGCCAACTGCGCTATGAACTTCCAAACCCCCGACGTCGCACTCGGCTGTTGAGGCCGTGCATAAACCAACAGACAACAACAGGCGACAATCCTTAACACGGCTCGTCTAGAAGCATGTCAACCTCCGGGGCGAAGTCGTCCAGGAATGCGTTGTCTTGGAACAGGACCTTGAAGGCCTCATGTTTGGACTCCAAAAGCAGTTCAGCAAAGATAGAGTCATACTTCTGAGCAGCTGCAGAGTCGACGGGCTGTGCTGAATCTGCGAGCCCCAACTTGACCATAAGAACCTGCTGCGCCTGAAGAGTTGAGTTGGCCGCCCGAGGTTTAGCAGCTAAGCGCGTACTCCTCCTAGGTGCCCCGACGCTAGGTTGGGCCCGAGGCACCTGAGGGTGGGTCTTCCCTGAAGCATAGGAATTTGGAGAGGCAAGCACAGTCTGTCCCGGATCTGCTACTGAACAACCAGAACTCCTTGCCAGGGTAAGGCGCACCCGAGCAACGAGCGCCTGAGGGGGGCAAGCATCCGCCGTGAGGTCAACCGGACCGAAGCCTGGCGGGTAGCCCTCTTTGTCCTCCGTGGATGCAACAATGACTGAGGGGGCGTTCTGCACCAACCGTGATGGCGTGCCCTGTGTATGCCCCTGCTGAGGTGACACCAGGGGCGAGTCCACAGCCCACTGATGGGGTGCGGAGGTGCTGTCCTCAACTCCGAGTCAGCATGCTAGGACAGCCCCTGCTGCTTGCAGGTGCAGACGAGGGTGACCACTGCCGCGGCCCCTTCCTCCGGCTGGTTGGCCACCAGAGTTGAAACTAGGGAACAAGTGGAGGGTGCGTGACAATCCGATTGGCGGCAATTGAGGCCGCATACTCCTCAAGCATCGGTGCGTTCGTGGCATCGCGACCAGGGGAGCATGTCCTGAGGCCATGTGGTTAGCATCAACGGGTCGAGCCCAAGAAGACACATCCCGTTGGCCGGCTCGTCACGGTCGGTTGCAGCGTCGTTGGAGGAGTCGTTGGTGCCTACCCCCGGGCGTATCTGGCGCCACATTCGCCGGAGCTGACACCCTCGTTCGACAGGCACGGCTGCTCCACGGTACAGTCCCGGGCAAGTTGTCATGGCTGGCTGCCTGTACCAGTAGCTGCGCAGGAGTTGGTAGGAGGCACACCCTCTGCCGCTGCTTGCATTCACGCGAGGTGTCAGAACCCCCTGCAGCATAGGCAGCACGTAGGCAGCCTGCAGGTCGCCATCCAGTGCGAGGACGAGAGACAGTTGAAGCACTTGCTCTGTAGGTTTGCCGGAAAGTGGGCGGAGCGTCGACGTTCCCCCGAACATGGAGGATGCGCAGGGCGTGCCCCGTCGGAGCCGCTTGACGGTCCCCACGACAGGACTTCGTGCCAGCCATCAGCATCCAGAGCGGAGATACGCTTGTGGCCGCCAGAGTGTGGTCCGAGCCGCATGTGTCAGCTCCAGCGAATGTGCCCGCCCCCGCCCCCCCGTTGCCTCATTGCAAGCGCCATAAACGACGATGGAGCGTGGGCGGGCTCTCTCAGGTAACGTCGATACCCTCAGCGGCTACAGCTCCCGACGAACTGTGGCCCCACGGTGGTCATGGCAGCAGCGGCACTCGCACACAGCTTGGAGGTGGCTGCGGGGTCGGGAAGTGGCTCCAGCATCGATGGGGAGACAGCCGGTGGCGGGGAGCTGCTCGGGCCAGATGCAGGTGGCGGCGGCCGCGCGTCGTGCTCCGCGCATGGCTGGGAAGGGCAGGGGACGGCTGATGGGAGGGGAGTAGGGGAGAGGGAGGCAGGCGCCGGTGCTGGGGGTCGGCGCCAGCGGCGGCGGGGGGGGGGGGGCAGGGAACCGCTAGGGAGTATTTGTTGGCCTGGGCTAATCTGCCACCATGATTTCCAACGGTCAGTTCCCTCGTCAGTCGACTTACAGACGGAACTAACTGCAATGCCGTATGCCTTTTGAGTATTTGTTGGCCTGGACTAATCTACCACCATGACAGAATGCTATTTGTAGGTAACCAACTAACCACACTGTTAGAATAGATCTCAACCGAATTGGCCCAACGGCCAATTCGGACCCTTTGACCACGCCCTGATCGGGGGCATCCAATCCAACGAGGTTGGTGGGCCCCCGTCGCACAGTGCCATATAAGAGGGAGTGGGGGCCACGGGCTCAAACCACGAGGCTCAGTGTCTAGCCGCCACCCCACTCCAAACCCTAGCCAATCTAGAGGGCGGCGCTGCCAGCGACGGGAAGCTTCACTGCGCCATCGCCGCCACTGGACCGGTGACTCCACTACACTGCTCCGTCTTCCTTCACCGAACGTCACTGCCCATGCGCAGCCCTTCTCCGACGAACGCGATGGTGACCGCCGGCTCCAGCTCCTCTTCGGCCCTACTGGTTTGTGTGCTTCACACCTCCCTCTCCTTTCTTCCTCTCCTCGATCTATCCTCGATCTATGGCGTTTTGTCACGAACAGAAAGGAACTACCCACTCGATCTACACCCTAATGATCCTAAAAATCTAACAATGGTACCGGAGCCAGTTTACCTAGGTATGGATCTAGATCTCGGGAAAGAAGAAAAGAGCCGATTCATTTTTCAGATCGGATAACACATGAATCCCTAACCCTAAAAGAACAGAGAAAGAGAGAAGGGCCGGCGGGACCTAACCTACCTGCTGGCCGCCACCGCCGATTGCTGCATGGCGCTACGCGGGGAACGACAACCCGAGCCACCGCACGATGCTAAGCTGGGAACAGGGCACTGTCTCGCGGCCGCTCGACGGCGGCGCACTCACCCTCGGGCGAGCGCGCGCCGGCGAGAAGCCTCGTGGTGGCGTCGTCGTCCTTCCTCCGGCCGTCACGCGCGGCCACCTTGCTCTTCAGTTGCTTCGTCGAGGCGCTGAATGAGAAGAGGATGGAAGAGACCAAGGAATAGAAAAGGAACAGGGGGTGCCGATGCGGGGGCTAGCACCGGCCATCCCGGCGGTGACCTCACCGGCGTCAGTGGCCGACGACCACCATGCTGTGTTGCTTTGTGACTGAAGAAAGAGGCTGCGGCTAGAGGAAGAGAAATGGAGAAGCGAGATGGGGAGCCGGCCAGACCGGCGGCGCCTTTTGCGCCGGCGGCGACGCCATCTCCGGAGGCTGCGTGCGGCTGGGAAAGCAAAGCAAATAGACTTAGGGTTTTGGGAAGTCGCCACCTGCTGTTTTGTTCCACCGAAAAGGCAGCGCAGCCGTCCGATCTTGATCTGCGGCTGCGATTGTCCCAGCATTAGATGGGCCAACGGTGAACAGAGGCCCGAAGGCAGTTTCCTGGCCCAGGCCCAGGTTGCGGCCTGGGCGCAGGGGAGGGCCGCGCGCTGCTGCCGTTTGGGCCGCACGCCCGCACTGCTGGGCCGCGGGAAATGACAAGCTGGCTGCTGCTGCGCTCTGGAAAGCGGCAGCTCGCGCGGGCCGAATGGGCCAAGAGCGCAGAAGTGCGAATGGGCCGCAGGCTGTTTTCGGTTTTGGGCTGCGGCAAAAAGCCAACGCGAGCAGGCCTCGGGCCGAAGAAACAGTTAAGAAGAGAATCATATTTTACTAAAAATTTTTTCAGAAGCATTTTTTTGAACGAATTTTGTTAACTTTAAATGCTAATCTCTACTCAAATTTGAACCAACGTCATAATTTGTTTAGAGAGAAGAAGAGTAAAGTGAAATGCTTCTGAAAAGAGAATAAAGTATATTTTTTTTCAGAGAATAGTAAAGAATGCTAAGAGTATCTGGAAAATAGAATTATGGAATTTATTATCGTTTTCCTCTGCAAAGTTAAAGATGATTGTCTTCTCATTAAATCCGAACTAACGGAAGGATTTAATTTGAAGATCAGTTATAGTCATTCAGTAAATGATGAAAAGATTATCCTCTAATTAAAAAAAATTGGAGGAATAGTTGATTTATGGTTAATATAAATTATAATATTGTTATTTTCTGACCAACGTTGATGATAACAATATTATAAGTTTATTTAAGAGTTTATGTTTAAAGAAAATTATGATATTGTTATTTTCTGACCAACGTTGATGATAACAATATTATAATTCTATGAGTTTTATGTTTAAAGTTTAAATCTCTGATGAATTTTGCATCAAAGTGATCAATTTTCAGAGAATAGATAAGAGACGATAGATGCTCCAGAGCGAGCAGAATGTATTTTATTTTTATGTTTCCGTTGCAATGATGATGATGATCTTCTAATTAAATTCGAACCAACGGGAGAATTTAATTTTGAAGAGGGTTATAAGATAATTGAGTTTTCATATGTTAATTTCATTTCTGCCCAACGGTGATGTGGAATTAATATAGAAGAAGGTTGTTTTATTCTATTTCTGCCCAACGGTGATATAGAATAGAACATAAGTTTTTAAAAGTTTAATGAGCATTATTGTTGATTATTGATTAATGTTTTCAGCCAAAGAACTTCATGCCTTTATTCTTGAAGGGTGAAAAGGAAATGAGCTGGGTACTTGTGACTCAGAAGATAAAAGTGCAATTTTTTGCAGAAAGAAGACCATTGTGTAAGGGACTACGGTCTCTTTAAAGAATAACTTTTTAAAGAAAGAATTCCAGGATATTGATCCAAGAAAGAAATAGAGCAATAAGAGCTTAGTTTAAGAGATGCCTTTTATGTACTCCTTATGAAGAAGAATTTAGTTTTTAGTTTTTATCATCATGATAAAAGATGTAATAAGTAATATAATTTTAGACTTAATCATCTTGATTTGAAATGTAATAAGTGACATGCATGTTTATTTTGACCAACGTCGGATTAAGCATGTGTGTTAAAGAGTATTTGATTTATTTCTAAATTTGATTGAATATGAGCCAATACTGACATTTATATCCCTTCAAGAAAATTATCTCGCATGGCGGGAAAAAGTTTGTGATAGTACCCGTATGACGGGAAAAGTTTTGAGAAAATACCCGCATGGTGGGGTAAAGTTGGCATAATACTTATGTTAATAAATCCTGCATGGCGGGAGAAATTTGACATAGTATTTATCCTGCATGGCAGGAGAAAATTGTAATGACTCATGTGCTTTGAGTGTATTCCGCACAGGGAGAAAAGTTAAGGATAGCTCTTATGTTATCATAATATAAGTTTAAGAAGAACAGAAAGTTATAGATGAACCTCAAGATAAGAATGACATGCAAGCGTGACTTACGAAAGTATCAATGATAAAAGACTCTGTTGAGTTCTTGAAATGAAATGAGGGAAAAGTACTCCCAACGAATTAAGAAATAATTTCATTTGCATGATGTAATCATGTGGACGAAGAAAGTAATCAAAGTTTCCTCATTCACAAGAGTTCTGAATAGTTTTCGAAATTGTGGTAGAAAAGTTCGTACCACATTTCGAGGGGGAGAAATGTGAGATCAATTAAGAAAGATACTTCCCCATTATTCAGACAATGCGATGCATACTAAAGTGATCTATAAAAGATGAATGTGATCGTCGGGGGAGTAAGACGGTCATAATATCGATACCCCTAAAGTAAAGATATAGCTAAATTCATGGACCTTTTACAGTTCCAACAGAAAGATAGCATAGTCAGCCAGTATTCATACTAGACGTGTTCAGAGTTTTAAAGGCGATGCTAAATGCACCATATGAGTTTTAGCAGATTGAACCCAAAATAAGAAAATTAAAGATGGGACAATCTGGGGGAGCGTGGTACAAAGAAACCTGACTCCGCAAGGAGGATGAATAATGTAAACAAGGATCTTGTTACACAGGACCTTATAGAATCAATTGTCTTTTGGCAATAAAGGTCAAGAAATGCTAGTAACTAAGGCCCCAGAAAGTCTCAAAGAATAAGAAAATCAGATATTTCTAACGATTATAAAGTCTATATTAGTGAAATTCAAATGGAGGGTAATCCCACTTAATTTGAAGAAGTCATGAGAGGCGTTCACTCGTCCAAGTGGCAAGAAGTAAAGGAAGATGAAATGAAATCGATAATACCAATAATATTTTTTGAAATCGAGAATAAATTTCTAAGGAGCCAAAACAGTAGACTGTGATGTGTCTACAAGACAAAATATGACTCCATGAGAAATATGTAAAGATGTGGAGCGCGACTTGAATCAAAAGTTTTGCGCGAAGCGAATGAATAGATTACAATGAGTGCTTGTGGCACATCATGATCTGAGTTACATCAGATGAAAGTAAAGATAACATTTCCCAATGGGATTTATATGAAAATAATTACGTGGCACAACCCAGAGGTTTTGTCATGAAAAGAAAAGAATGTAAGGGATGCCACCTGTAGAAATCTCTTATGGACTGGAGCAAATCTCTAGACAGTGGCATTTAAAGTTAAAGAGTCAATTAAGAAATTTTGGGTTAAAGAGAATGAAAGAACAATTGCGCTTGTACAAAGTTATAGAAGGGAAAATTCATTCCCTAATCTTGTGTGGATGACACCTTAATTGTTAGTAGTAATGTCAATCTACTGCATGAGAAGAAGTTGTTGTCCTCAAGGTTAATAAGAAAGTTCTCGGTGAAATATCTCTCGTTATAAGGATTGAAACTCACCGAGATAGAAGAAAAGGGGTATTAGAACTATCACATAGGCATGCTAAGAAAAGTCTCTAAAGAAATAAAGTACCTATGCGGGTAAACCTACGCCTGTTTCCATGGTCAAGGGTAATAGTTTTGGGAACTTTAGTGTTCCAAAAGGTAATGTGAGATTGTTATAGATGGACGTCCTATATGCTCTAGCTGTTGAAAGCTTAATGAGTACACAGATAAGATATTGCCCTGACATAGTTCATATATCCGAGTTATTTTGGCAAAAGTCCAGTCCAGATATAGATCACTGGAATGGAGTTAAGAATGTCGGCCTCATGCTAAGAAAGAAAGAACAAGTACTCTCGAGTAGTTGTGGGTACAAATGTTAAATTTTGGCGAGATGTTTAGTGAAACCCACATAGTAGCTAACACTCGCAGTTGGAGTTTTATTGTGGAAAAGCTCCAAAGAAATAGTTTTAGCATCGTCAATGATGCGAGGTTATAGTATATCATGATATAAGGCTGCGGGACAGGCAAAATAGTTAAAGAACTTTACCCGGAATGGATAATGGTTGTCAACAGCAATGACCATTTGAATAGTTGCTCCTAAGACAACGGGTCAAGTGTACTGCCAAACACGTTGACATTAAAGTTATACGTTGTAAAGGAGAAAGTCTGGAATCATACTAAAAGGTATTGAACATATAAGTAACAAGAAAAGCTTGCGGATCCGCTTACCAAGGCTTACCACCCAGTGTGTTCAGAGAACACATAGTCGACATAGGTTTATGGTATATCCTATGCTTTCCGGACAATAAAGGGCCCAAAAGTTCAAGAATCTGTTTCAGAACAGAGACATGTATTGTAGCTGTTAAATCTATCGGCAATTGACCGTGACGATGAAGCATGCTCTATACACTAATCTGTGATGGAACAAATAAGAGTAAAAGCAATTAAAGTCAAAGTTTAAAGTTAAATGATAAGTTGAGATCAAAGGGGAGAATGTTAGAATAGATCTCAACCGAATTGGCCCAACGGCCAATTCGGACCCTTTGACCACGCCCTGATTGGGGGCATCCAATCCAACGAGGTTGGTGGCCCCCCGTCGCACAGTGCCATATAAGAGGGAGTGGGGGCCACGGGCTCAAACCACGAGGTTCAGTGCCTAGCCGCCACCCCACTCTAAACCCTAGCCGATCTAGAGGGCGGCGCTGCCAGCGACGGGAAGCTTCACTGCGCCATTGCCGCCACTGGACCGGCGACTCCACTACACTGCTCCGTCTTCCTTCACCGAACATCGCTGCCCGTGCGCAGCCCTTCTCCGACGAACGCGATGGCGACCGCCGGCTCCAGCTCCTCTTCGGCCCTACTGGTTTGTGTGCTTCACACCTCCCTCTCCTTTCTTCCTCTCCTCGATCTATCCTCGATCTATGGCGTTTTGTCACGAACAGAAAGGAACTACCCACTCGATCTACACCCTAATGATCCTAAAAATCTAACACACACATCACATCTTTTGGTGGTATTTCACGTGTCAGATCTTTTCAGTGGTACTTTCCGAAAATGTTGTTCTTAGAACGCTACAGAACTAATCTGCCGCAAAGAAAAGGGCCTGGGAGGGTTTTCTATTCTTAGAGAAGAGGTTTAATTTGAGTGAAATTCAAAGTTGCAGAAGGGCACATGAGGGCGGGCAAATTAAATCCCAACAAATCCAATTTACACCATAGACTCAAAAGAGCAAATTATCCTGCTTTAGGATTTTGAAAATTTCATTTTTTTGAGTGAAATTGGTAGCCTTACCTATTTATATTACATGCAATCCACATTTCTGTTGTAGATATAAATGATTTAATGGCACGATTGCAAAAGCTATGAGCCTATGATGCACTTACACCACGAGTGTGTGAAAACTTCAAGCAACATGGAATACGCAAGTGCCTTGCTGATGACACCAATCTCTGTTAAGGCAACTGTCCAAGTCTCATTACTTGGCTCCAAATATTTTTTTAAAGAAAACTTGGTCCAGTTTTTAGTGCACCTAATCTGCAATGCACTGCCATTGACTGGAGTATTTTATTTCTGTTGTTGCATGTGTAGTATAATTGATCAGTTGCCCATGATGGTCCTTATCTGTGTTTCATAACTGATTGATCTGGTAATTCATCACTACAGAGCTTCCAAGCAAGCGATGGCCATGGCCGGAGTGTTGCACCTCTGGAACGAATGGGAGATCCAAATCCTGGTCCTTGTCAGCTTCGCGCTGCAGGCGTTCCTGCTCAGCTTCGCGTGGATGCGTCGGCGCAGCATCTCCCGCGTTCTGAGGATCCCCCTTTGGCTCATGTACCTGCTGGCTGAGTTCACAACGACATACACCCTCGGTCACATGTCCATTGGTTGCAAGGCAGGCGAGCACCAGCAGCTCATGGCGTTCTGAGCACCGTTCCTCCTTGTGCACCTGGGTGGCCAGGACACCATCACCGCCTACGCCATGGAGGACAGCCAGCTCTAGCTGCGCCACCTTCTCACTTTCGCTGTGCAGGCACTTGGAGCAGGCTATGTCCTCTACAAGTACATGGGCAGCCGCGGGCCACTGGTCGCGCCTGCCGTCCTGATGTTTACTGTGGGTGTACTCAAGAATGCAGAGAGAGTGTGGGCACTCAGTTTCTCCAGGCTGGAAATCATAAGAAGGTACCTCGACGGTGTGTCTATTAAGGAAAACGCAGGGATTATCCTACTGCAGGCACACAGTCGGGATTGGATGATGAATCGGTTCTGCAGGGTGCTCATGACCTGCTCTACATCTGCATGGGTCAGTTTGTGGATGACAAGATCTGTCCAACCAAGTTTCAGAATAATGCCATCAAGTTTTTTTGATGAGAAGAGCAAAACATTCGTGTTGGTTGAGATGCAACTCTCCTTGATGTATGACATCTTCTACACCAAGGCAGCGGTGATCCACACGTGGTACGGACGTTGCTTTCGTGCAATTTCCTTGCTTGGAACTGCCACAGCATTCTTTCTATTTCAGTTCAGCGCTGCTGGCAAAGATGGCTACAACAGAGTTGATGTTGCTGTCACCTACATACTGGTAACTGGGGCTTTGATGCTTGAGGCAGCATCCGTGTTGAGGGCAATGGGGTCAACATGGACATGTGCCATGCTGAGAGTGACCAGGTGGGACTGGCTTCATAGTCTGCATGTATCTCTTCGGCGGTGTGTCAGGATAGCACAAGCAAGAAGATGGTCTGGTTCCATCGGCCAGCTTATTACCTTGCCGGACTCCTCCTACAAAGGTGATGAAACAAGTCAAATAGTAAAAGATAAGGTGACAAGCCTAGGCAGCAAAATGGTTTCCTTTTGCAGAGATGGCAGCGGCAGGATTTATTCAACAGCCGCCAAGAAGCTGGTGCTGAAAGAGATACAGAGAATGGTGGAAGCATGTAATGGCGATGAGGGCGTGATGAGGAGTTACCGTGGTCAGTGCACGCTGGAGCGGCAACGACCTGGACCTGATGATCATGAAGATGGATTATCCTTGAAGCATCTCACGAGCATGGAGTTTGATCAAAGCATCCTTGCCTGGCATCTTGCCACCGATAAGTTCCTCAGGCACTCAAAATCTACATATGATCGTGAAGGTGAAGGAGATCAAGCAGGGTCGCCGTCCCTTCCCCTTGTGGAGGCGACCAAGGCAGTCTCCAACTACATGATGTTCCTCCTTGTGGAACGTCCCTACATGCTGCCATCCCCTGTTCGACCCACATTGCATCTCCAAGCCAGGAAACTGCTGCGGGAATCGCGTTATTACCAAGGTTTTAAATCTCCGGCTATAGCTACCGCTATAGCCCGCTATAGCTGTTTAAGAAAGATCAAGCTATTTGTGTCTATGTACAACTTAGCTGCTATAGCCCGCTATATCCCCATTTAGCTCCGCTATAGCTATTTTTGAGGTCATCCGCTAAAATGTCTTAGCCGGAGATTTAAAACACTGGTTATTACTCGTGGTTCATGGAGCGAGCCAGCCGCAACGGACCTGCTACTCTTGATGAGGAAGCGCAAGTCCTTAATCCTGGAGCAGAACTCGCTAACCAACTGCTATGCATGGAGGAGTCGGAGATGCCAGGGCCCAACGAACTGCTGCGGGTGGTTTTTGGGGTGTGGGTGGAGATGCTGTGCTACGCGGCACATCACTGCAGCAGGGAGTCCCATGCCAGGCAGCTCAGCAGTGGCGGAGAGTTGATAACCGCCGTGTGGCTTCTGACCACGGCCGAGTTCGATCGCGTCTACTACAGCCAAACAAAATTTAAGGAGCGAAAGCATGGTTCCGTCTGGAATTTCCTGAATTTCGTGGATTTCACGGATTTTGTGAAATCCATTATGACAAGCTGCACCACCTATGATGACATTATCGACGACTTCTTCTCCGAGCGTGGGCCTCCCATGTCTCCTCCGCCTCCGAGTCCGAGACAGCCTCGGAGGCCTCCGAGGCAAGCTAATAAATAGCGTATAGCGGGTTAGTAGCGGATTGACGTCGAGGTAGCGGATTACGGATAGCGGGTGATATTGCGGATAATAAATTCTAATAGTGGCATCCGATAATCCCATATAATTTTAAGTACATATATCATGAATAAGGAGTATAAATAATTTTAAGTGCATATATCATGAATAATTTTAAGTTCCACAGTCGGTGCATGAGTATTTGAATTTGAAGTGTGAGCCATAGTGGACTGGACTAATTAGAGTTATTTGCTTCCACGCAATTGCGGCCGCAATATCAGCCGGCTATTCAGAATTGTAGCCGTAAAGTTCTAGGATGCAAAGTTCAGAGCGCTACTGTCGGCGTTCGGTCCTGCGAGGGTCCTAAGCCAACGAGTGAATTTGTGCTGCGTGTCCCTAATCTGGATGGTGATGCAAAGAGAATACACGGGGGTTTATCCTGGTTCGGGCGAAAGAAGGCCTTACGTCCAGCGGGGGGAGAAGTATTGTATTTCCTTGCACATAAGTGCTTGCGTAGGGGTTACAAGCTGTGAGAGAGGGAGCCGATCCCAGGTCTCAGAGAGAGTACAAAGGAGATTGCTTGAGATGTTGATCTTCTATGGTGGGGTGATAACTTGTTTCGCATTTTCTCTCTCCTCCTTCGTAGAGTCCCCTGCTTTCCCTTTTATAGGGTCAAGAGAAGGCAGAGACGCCGGAGGTGCCTTAGAAGTGAAGATTTGTCGAGCGCTGTGGAAGCTGCTGTAGCGACGTGCTCCGGGAATAGCCGGCCATCTCTAGACACCGTGGTGACGCAAAGGATGGGGTGGTGAAAAGACCCCAGGTCTTGTGGCGTGCAAGCCTTACTCCTTTGTTGACCGGCGGTTGGTCGAGGCTGGGTCGAGGTGGGTCGACGGGGAATGGATAAGGCCGAGTCCCCAGAATTGCGGGGCACGGTACTCGTCGTGTTCTCCCTCGAGGGTGATCAGTGGCAGAATAGTGTCTGGTATGGAGCGTATAGTGATAGGTTTTCACCACCCATCCCGGGATGGGCAGTAAAAAGTGAGATTTGACACTAGTACTGCTTCCATGCTGATTACCGCTGTAGCCATGGGGGTAGGAAGTGGTTGTCAGTTGCATTAAATGCTCTGACTTTTGTCTCAGAGTTGGTGAGTGGGGTGGGTCGACCGGCCCGACCTAGGGTCATGCGAGTCGGAGATTTCTCGGTGGTTGAGGCGTCCCGTCGAGCGAGCCTCGTGCGAGTTGGAACGTGGTCGAGGCGTTTCGTTCGTCGTTTCGGCTCGCCCCGTCTTCGTGGGCAGAGCTTTTGGCATGGTTTTCTCAGGAGTTTGTTTCTCTTGATCGTTGATTGTGGGTACCCCTTGTTTTGGTACCTGACAGTAGCCCCAAGCCTTTGGGTAAGTGTGGGTCACTCTCGCAGAGGCTCAGTGAGTCATGAACTGGAGTTGTAGCATCGTAGCTTTTTTCGGTGGGTGCGAGCGAGCGCACCTGCCGGGTGTAGCCCCCGAGACCTTGGTGGAGTGTTTTGACTCCTCCGAGGTCTTCACTACGTTTATATCGAGGAATGCTCTTGCATCGTAACGTGTTTTGTCCTCTTTCGTTTGAGGTTTAGCCTTTTGCGGTCGAGCCCCCGAGCCTCGCGCGCACGAGGTCGATCAAAGTCTTGGCCGTCTTTTATCGTTCGACCCTCACGCTCCTTCTTAGAAAAAAAAGGAGGGGTGGGGAACATCGTACTACCCTCATCGGGCGAGTTCCGATAGTCTCTGGTGAGCTATTAGCGGAGAATTCGAGTGGGAGCTCGTGCTCCATTCGATAGGAGTCGGCTAGCGGCCACGGAGGTGCTCTCAAAAATACCAAAGAGTAGTCGTGTGGATCTCGATTCCCTGCGATAGGATCCGTGGGCTCGATGCCTCCCTCCAAGGGGATTCCTCCGTCGACCTCTCTTCTTGCCTCGAATACGTCTGGGGATGCCTCGAGAGAGTGGCTCGAGCCCTAGCCTTGTATGGGTGCGTCCCTAGTTGTCCCTGACTCCGTTACTCGAGGGTAGCTGTCGAACCCTGTTCGAGGGCCAGCTTTCGATCCCTCGAGGTTTATATCGGGCTCGGAGCCCGTTACCCATTTGTTTGGGAATATCCGTCCGCGGATCCCCATCCGGCCCGTTTGGGACGCGTCTTTTTAGGAGGGGAAGCGAGAACGGCGTGGTAGTGGGTGGCGTGGTGTGACGGTTACGGAGTGAATGGCGGACACGGACCCTTACCTGCGGGTTTTCAAGGAGCGGTTAGGTAAGGTCATTGAATGCGGAAACTGTTCCTACCTTTTTCGCCCGCCCGTTGGCCTTCCACCGGGGTATAAGTGTCAGGTCCGGGGTCCCGTGTGCCCCCTACAGGCCATTTGCGTTTCTGCCCTCTTTCTCCTTGTGCGCCCTTCAGCCGCCCTCCACCGCCGTCGTCACTCCTTCCTCTGCCACCGCCGCACGCTGTTTCCGACGACCATGGCGGGGAAGAGCCAGATCGTTCCCACGGACACGTGGGCTCGTTCCTCGGTGATGGAGAGGAAGTTGGAGGAGTTGGTCCGCGACGGTCTTCTGCGACGGAGGGCGAGTCGGACCCAGCCAGAATGGAGGGTGCCGCCGTCCGACCATCGGTAGCCGGCGCCCCCGGAGGGATACGTGGTAAGCTTCGTGGCTTTCTATGAGAGGGGGCTCGGGATGCCACCGAGCCGCTTCATGCGGGCGCTCTTCCACTACTACAAGGTGGAGTTGCATCACCTCGCCCTAACTCCATCTCGCAGGATGCCATCTTTGTGGCGGTCTGCGAGGGGTACATGGGGATGAAGCCACACTGGAATCTGTGGCTCCACCTCTTCAAGAAGGCAGGCGAGCGATGAGTGCGGCGCGCGGTGCATGCGGGGAGCTGCACTCTCCAAGTTCGGGTGGGTCGAGGTGAGCAGTACATCCTGACATAGCTCATCTTGTCGAACAGCGGCTGGCATGACGGGTGGTTCTACCTGCGCAACGATGACGACCGGCTACCGAGGTTCTCCGGCTAGGTCCTGATGTCATGTGAGGACAACTGGACGTACGGCATCATCGAAGAGGACAAGCTAAAACTGTAGCCGCTCCTCGACACGTTGAGGAGGCTTCGACAGCGCGGGTTGACGGCGGGAATGGTGGCCGCCGCGTTCCACTGCCGGAGGGTGCTGCCGCTGATGCAGCGCCGACTTCGGATCGACGAGATGACGCCGGAGGCTTCGCTGGAGGGGAGTCGTATGTCGCACGAGTCCCTTCTCGTCGATGAAGTCACCCGTCGTGCACGGTGGATGGTGGGGAGTTTTAAGCAGGAGGACATCGACAGGGTCCCAATGCGTCCCACTCAAGGTTTTGAGCCTCTGGTAAGCGTCATTCTTGACAGCCTTGGGTCCCTTTGCTTCCCAGTTCCCTCGACTAAGTTGGTCGAGGCCTCCGTGTAGGATCTGTCGGTGTTCAAGGAGTCACGGCCGCCGGTTCCGAAGGACCGGGCTGCACGATAGGTAAGACGCCTCTCGGCAGCCCAGAAGAAGGAAGAGAAGGACACTGCGAAGAAGCGTCAAGTCAAGAAGGCCCTCAAGCGTGAGGCGTTGAAAAAGCGCCGCCGCCAATAGAGGCTCGAGGGTCTCCTGATCGAGGAACCCCCCTCTGAGATGGTCTCGGGGGAGGATGAAGACAGCGGCGATGATGATGTCGGGTCACGGTATGACACCGCGACTTTTCTGGCACACCTCCCCGACGTGCGGCCCTTGCTGGAGCCTGTTGGGGGGTCGACCTCCTAGGCGGTGAGGGAAGTCTCGGCGCTCGTCGAGGGGGAAAGGGAGCCAGCAGAAGAAAGGGCTCGAGCGGGGCCTTCAGAGAGGGGATCTACCTCGTCTAGGGTCCCGCAGGGGAGATCGGTGGCGCCGCGCCCGTGAGTCCGATCGCCTCGGACTCTGCCGACGGGCAGAGCAACAACGTCGGCGTTGGAGGCCAGGGTGCCATCGACGGGCATAAGGACTCGAGGCCAGATAGCCTCATCGGCGCAGAGGTCCTCAGGCGCCCCGTCAGCCCGGGCTCCGAGGAGCACCCGGTTAACAGGAGGCCCAACGGAGGGGCCCTCACAGAAGCCGTCGGGTGGCTCGGGGAAGCCGGAGTCTAGGCCCCTGATTCCCCTGTCTGGGTAAGTGCCTCACCTTGTCTTTCCGACAAAGTCATCTTGCTCTTTACTCTGACGCAATTATTCACTACTCAGCCATAAGTGCAAGGTGGAGCTCGCGGCTCCGACTCCTGTCAAGGCGCTCAAGTCTGGCGCCGCCCTGATGATGCGGACGCCTACCGATGATGCCGCCTGGGTCACGAGGTACTAGGCTGCCACGGAGCGGCTCAGGACGAGGGAGGCCGCCACCAAGGTGGGAGTAAGCGCCCAGGAGGACGCCGATCTTGGTGATGCCACGTGGGAGCCAGAGCCAGTTGAGGCAGTCCCAGGCGATGCCAGGCTCGAGGTGCCCGGCGTTGGTGGGTCAGAGCCTGGGCCGACCGCGATGACCCAGGCGACTGTCGAGGCCGCTGAGGCCGAAACATCCATCCTTGACGCGGGGTGGGCGGATGTTGAAAAGTCAAGAGAGGTGGTGGAGGCCCCGCTAGAGGCGGGGAAAGAGGCGGTGCAGCTGGAGTCGCAACCGGCACGGGAAGAGCCACAGCCGTAGCAGGACCAGCCAATGGAGCAGGCGGTCGAGGCAGAACGGGGGGTGGTCGTGCCACCGTCCGACGTACAGGCGGTGGTGCCAACAGTCGAGACATCAGCCCCGCCCTAAGGGTCGATTCTGGTTGTAATCGAGCTTACCGTCGATGACCCTCCTTCTGACAAGGGGAAGCAGGAAGCGGACGTCGAGATGGTCGATGCCCCGGATCGGCCCGGTACTTCTACGACGTTGGGGGATGACCTGGCCGAGGCGTCTGCTAGGTGGCCCGACTACATAGGGTTGGCGCTTGTACGAGCGGAGGAGGAGCTCCCATGCTGGGGTCGGTCAACCCTCGAGTTCAGGGACGCGTCTAACTCCTTGAATAAGATAGTCGAGGTACGAAACACGCCAGTCGGGCTCGAGGTTGGCTGGTGGGGTCAAGCCTTCCACCTGCATGGCTTCAGCCCCGGTCGAGGGGGCTTCCACCTCAGGTGGGGGATCGAGTGATGGTCCATCGGCTCCTCCATCTGCCCTGGTGTCGACGGACGGTTGATGGAGATCCCTCGTGAAAACGTCAGGTGGAACTGTGGCTTGACTAGACGTGATTTTTGCGAGTTCATCGGCAGCTTCATTATATCTGCGTGCAACATGGTTGAGCTTGAGGCCATAGAACTTGTCCTCAAGGCGCCGTACCTCCTCACAGTAGGCTTCCATCTTGGGATCACGACAGTTGAGCTCTTCATGACCTGGTCGATCACGAGCTGGGAGTTACCGTGAACATCGAGGTGACGGACCCCTAGTTCAATGGCGATGCGTAGGCCCATGACGAGTGCCTCGTACTCGGTGACGTTGTTGGATGCAGGAAAATAAAGCCGGATGATATAGCGCATGTGGACTCCGAGGGGCAAGATGAAGAGCAAGCCCGCTCCTGCTCCCGTTTTCATCAGCGACCCGTCGAAGTACATGGTCTGGAGCTGAGCCGGAGGAAGTTGAGTGTCGGTCCACTCCGCTAGGAAGTCTGCTAGCACCTGGGATTTGATGGCTTTGCATGGCGCATAAGAGAGGTTCTCACCCATGAGCTCAACCGTCCACTTTGCTATTCTACCCGAGGCGTCTCGGTTCCGGGCTATCTCTCCCAAGGGGAAAGAAGACACCACGGCCACCGGGTGTCTCTCAAAGTAGTGACGAAGTTTGCATCGCGTCAAGACGATGGCGTACATCAGCTTCTGGATTTGCGGGTAGCGAACCTTGGTTTCCGAGAGCACCTCGCTGATGAAGTAGACTGGCCTCTGAACGAGCAAGGTTTGTCCTTCTTTTGCCCTTTTGACAACTAAGACCACGCTGACCACTTGTGTCATTGCGGCGACGTAAAGCAGGAGGGGTTCTCCTGTGGCCGAAGGGACAAGGATTGGTGAGTTGGACAGCGTAGCTTTGAGCTTTGTAAGGGCTTCTTCTACCTCGAGGGTCCACGAAAAGTGTTCCGATTTCTTTAGGAGACGATACAGTGGGAGCGCTTTTTCACCGAGGCGTAAAATGAAGCGACTAAGGGCCGTGAGGCAACCCGTGACCCTCTGTACGCCCTTTAGATCACGGATATGGCCCATTTTGGTTATTGCAGCGATTTTTTCCGGGTTGGCTTCGATGCCACGTTCGAAAACGATGAACCCTAGGAGCATGCCTCGAGGAACGCCGAAGACGCATTTCTCAGGGTTAAGCTTAATGTTCTTTGCCCTAAGGCACTTGAACACAACGTCGAGGTCGTTTATCAAATTACTGACCCTCTTGGTTTTGACAACGATGTCATCGACGTAAGCCTCGACGGTTGGTCCAATGTGTTCCCCGAAAACGTGTTGCATGCATCGCTGATACGTAGCCCCTGCGTTCCGGAAATTGAAGGGCATAGTAATGTACCAATACATGCCGAATGGGGTGATGAATGAAGTCGCGAGCTGGTTGGATTCCTTCATTTTGATCTGGTGGTAGCCGGAATACGCATCCAGGAATGACAAAGTTTCACATCCCGCAGTAGAATCAACGATTTGATCAATGCATGGTAAAGGAAAATGAACTTTCGGACATGCTTTATTCAAACCGGTATAGTCTATACACATCCTCTATTTCCCATTCTTTTTCTTAACTAACACAGGATTAGCTAGCCACTCGGGATGATGAACCTCCTTGATGAATCTAGCCTCTAATAACTTGTGGACCTCCTCGTCGATGACCTTGCACTTCTCCTCGTCGAAGCGGTGCAAGCGTTGCTTCACCGGTTTGGAGCTGGCTCGGATCTCCAAGGCGTGCTCGGCGACTTCCCTGGGTATGCCCGGCATATCCAAGGGACTCCACGCAAAGATGTCGACGAGCATCGCCTCCTATTTGGGATCGAGGGTGGCGCTGATGCTCAACGCCTTTCCTTTCGGGTCGGTGGGATCGAGGGGTACGAGCTTGACGTCTTCCGCGGGCTCGAAGTTGCCGGCGTGGCGCTTGGGGTCGGGGATCTTGTTAGCCAAACCGTCGAGGTTCGCCGCCAAGGTCGCTGACTCCAAGATGGCTTCTCCGTGCTTGACGCATTCCACGTCGCACTCGTAGGCATGCTCATAGGAGGGCCCGACAGTGATGACACCGTTGGGGCCCGGCATTTTGAGTTTGAGGTAGGTGTAGTTGGGAACCGCCATGAACCGGGTGTAGCAGGGGCGCCCAAGAATGGCGTGGTACGTCCCATGGAATCCAACCACCTCGAAAGTGAGAGTTTCCTTCCTGAAGTTGGCGAGAGTGCCAAAATAGAAAGGCAGGTCGACCCGCCCAACGGGCTCTACTCGCTTCCCTGGCACAACTCCATGGAAGCCCCCAACGCTGGGTCGGAGGTGCGTCCTTGTGATTCCCAAAAGGTTGAGGGTCTGGGCATAGATGATGTTAAGACTACTGCCCCCGTCCATGAGCACCTTGGTGAGGCGTGTGTGGGCGATGATGGGATCGACGACAAGTGGGTAGAGCCTAGGATTGGGGACGTAGTCTGGGTGGTCATCACGGTCGAAAGTGATGGCCACCTTAGACCAGTCAAGGAAGAGGGGGGTTGCGAGTTGCACAGAGAACACTTCTCGACATTCCCGCTTGCGCTGTCGTGTTGAGAGGCGCGTCGAGGGTCCTCCGTATATCATGAAACAGTCATGAATCTCGGGAAACCCCTCGTCCTTGTTGTCTCCCTTGGGATCCTCCTTCTTGTCGTCTTTCTTGATGCCTAGGCTTTCTAAGTATCTCCGGAGCATGTGACAGTCCTTGAGGTTGTGGTTCGTGGGCCCTTTGTGGTAGGGACACGGTTCTTTGAGTATTTTATCGAAAATGCTCCCGCCGGGGGGTCCTCGAGGTTTCTTACGATCAGTAGCGGCAACAAGGTCGTTGGCCGGGGCCTCTTGTTTGCCCTGCTGATTTTTCTTCTTCTTCTTATTGTTTCTTTTCGAGCCCCGGCTGGAGCCCGCAGGATCCTCTTCCTTGCGCTTCCCTTTGTCCTTGTCGCTATCAAAGATGGCACCAACCGCCTCCTCACCGGCGACGAAGTTGGTGATAATATCCATCAAATCATTGGCAATGATGGGAGTGCTGCGGCCTAACTCTCGGACCAACTCTTTGTAGGTGGTACCAGAGAGAAAGGCCATGATGACGTCGGAGTTGGTGATGTTGGGAAGCTAAGATTTGATGATAGTAAGCATACTCATGCTATGTGAGGCTTTCTCGTAGACTAACAAAACTAGTAGCTCTACTACTCACATAAATCGAGTTGCATTGGGCTAGAGTGACCTTGGATCTGTCATTATCAGTGCTCTTTCCCTAGTCCAATCACTGTTAGTCATTGAGCATGATTGAGTGGGAGTCCATTTAACACCAATTAAATGTCACACGGAGAAGCAAATATATCTGTTGGCAGTTTATATATACAGACACAGCCCGACGGTAAAAGGTTGCGACAAATCGTCAATCCGTAATTCTACATTTGCTGGTCGGCATCTACAAACAGAGAAGGCGTTGGACTGTCAGCCAGCAGCAATTCGATGTTGGACCGTCACAGTCGGTGTAAAGGGCCCTCGAGCGCGGCCGCCAAATTTGCTTGTGCACGCTAAATTTCCATCGAACAAGCCCAACCAGTGCTCTGTTTCGGCCCAACTAAACCTGCCGCCTCCCTCCTCCCCGCTTCTGTGAGATCTGTGCTCATTCAGTGAGGGGCCGATGACACGAGCGCGGCGGCGGCGGCGCCTCCTACTAGCCGAATCTTTCGAGCGCTCGGGGACGAGTTTGATGAAAGCATCCTTGCCTGGCATCTTGCCACCGACGATTTCCTCACCCAGTACTCAAAATCAGCAGAAGCGAAGCCCCTTGTGGAGGCAACCAAGGCAGTCTCCAACTACATGATGTTCCTCTTTGTGGAACGTCCCTACATGCTGCCATCCCCTGTTCGGCCCACGTTGCATCTCCAAGCCAGGAAATGGGTGCAGGAATGGCCGCACTGGAGGTTCGTAAAGCAAATCGAGCAGGACGGTGACGACTTTTACATAGTGAGTGTTGAAGGTGACTGTGTCCACCTCTATGTCAACCTGCTTAACAATATTGTAGAAGTCCTTGATCCTGGAGCAGAACTTGCTGAAAAACTGCAACACAAGCAAAATTCATTGAACATGCCAGAGCTCAAGCTAGGGCTACTGCGGGTGGTTTTTGGGGTGTGGGTGGAGATGCTGTGCTACGCGGCACATCACTGCAGCAGGGAGTCCCGTGCCAGGCAGCTCAACAATGGTGGAGAGTTCATAACCGTCGTGTGGCTTCTGACCACGGCAGAGTTTAATCGCGTCCACTACGAAAATTTACAGTTTAAGAAGCGCAAGCGCGAGGCTGGTTCCATCTGGAATTTGATGAACTTCGTGGATTTCTATGATTTCGTGGAAATTATAACTCCCAAGCCACTGCTTACATTTTTGACATCATGTGGTCTATGGTTTCCACAATCGGGTTTTGTTCATTGATTTGTGCCCGTGCATTCGCACAGTATTAGACGACTATACACATTTTATTTGTATATATGCTAAGATTTGATGATAGTAAGCATACTCATGCTATGTGAGGCTTTCTCGTAGACTAACCAAACTAGTAGCTCTACTACTCACAGAAATCGAGTTGCACTGGGCTAGAGTGACCTTGGATCTGTCATTATCAGTGCTCTTTCCCTAGTCCAGTCACTGTTACTGTTAGTCATTGAGCATGGTTGAGTGGGAGTCCATTTAACACCAATTATATGTCACACGGAGAAGCAAATATATCTGTTGGCAGTTTATATATACATACAGACACAGCCCGACGGTAAAAGGTTGCGACAAATCGTCAATCCGTAATTCTACATTTGCTGGTCGGCATCTACAAAGAGAGAAGGCGTTGGACTGTCAGCCAGCAGCAATTCGATGTTGGACCGTCAGTCGGCGTAAAGGGCCTAGCCATTGCAGCCCCTCGAGCGCGGCCGTCAAATCCAATTTGCTTGTGCACGCTAAATTTCCATCGAACAAGCCCAACCAGTGCTCTGTTTCGGCCCAACTTAACCTGCCGCCTCCCTCCTCCCCGCTTCTGTGAGATCACTGTGTTCATTCAGCACCCACGGATCTGAGGGGCCGATGACATTGACACGAGCGCGGCGGCGGCGGCGCCTCCTAGCCGAATCTTTCGAGCGCTCGGGGACGAACAGTGAAGCGTTTGTCCAAGATCTGGCCGCCGCCGGTCCTCATGAATGGAGATGGAGGGACTGGGCCAACCTGACGTCCGACCTAGTCGAGGACATCGCCGGCCGGTTGCTCTCCCACGACGTGGCGGAGTATCACCGCTTCCGCGCTGTGTGCAGGCCGTGGCGCGACCACACCGCGGACCTGCGTGCCCGTGGCGCTGGCACCCTGGACAGGCGCTTCCGGCCCCGCAACTGGGCGGTGCTCACCATCAGCCCCGACGCCGGGCCGCGCCGACTCGTCCTCAACATCGCCACCGCGGCCTCCCTCAGCATCAACCTCCCGGCGCTCACGACCCACTGCCACCTGGGCGCCGTCGATGGCCTCCTCATCCTCTTCCACAGGACGACAAAGGCCATCTGCCTCCTGGACCCTCTGAGCAACGCCGTCACTGAGTTCCCCGCCATCTCCGTCTCCTCCATCGTGGTGAATGTGCCACCGACTTTGGCGCACCACTTCTCCATGTTTTTCCGGGATCCCGATAGCGTCGACGGCCACTCGGTCAACGGTGCGTGCTTGGATGAATCCACCTCCCCGCCCACCCTGGTGCTCTGCCTGAGGGACAATCAATCCTGCATCATCGTTGCCAAACCCGGTGACACACACTGGACGCTGGTGAACCAAGGCAAGCTGTATCACTCGGAAACGTTGGGCAGGCTTATGTTCCATTCCTTGCTGTCTCAAGGAGGGCGCTGCTATGTCGCCTCACTGGAGGGCTCCATCTTTCTGCTGGAGCTGCTGGGACCGCTGCCGCCTCGGCTGGTCGAAATAATCAGCCAGCGCCAGCATGCAACCAGGGATGCCATTCTCTACAAGCGCATACTCTCCTACCTGGTTGCCGGCGGTAGCAATGGGAGGATGCTGCTGGTACGGTATTGGAGAAACGTTGAGCATTTTGGTGGCAGGGGAGCCTACAATCAGAATCAGATGCAGCAGCTATTCACAGTTGGTGGTGTCACTGGCCGCATTGAGGTATCAGAGGTGGACATTGCTGGGAGGACGCTGGTACCTGTGAGGAGCCTGGGGGACTACGCGGCATTCATTGGCATGACACACTGCATGCTTGTCTCCGCCAAGACATTCCCCTCCATTGTTGCTGATGCGATATACCTGGGCTACAGTTATCAGTTCAGCCAGAAGTTCAGTATCTATTATCTCAAGACTAGGAGGGCTGAGCGGCTGCATGAGTTTGGCCTTGATGAAAATCAGAGGCTAGTTCCCTGTGCCAGGCCCTGCAACCTTGACCAATATCTTGTGTGTTATGTCGACCGCAAACACAGGTTGAGTGGTCCATGTATCAATCATGTAGGTCATTATTTTTTCATACCGTCATTCAATTAGTGACTAAGACTGTATGTTTAATTTGACATGTAATTTTATCGGCCTTGTCCTGTACCGTTGGTGATCCTAAATTGGACTATCTTGCCTGTTCTATTTTCTTTGTTTGTGCCTATATTAGATTGCTTTCCATTAACAACATGCATTCCCTTTGTGTGCTTACAAAGTGTGGCTGTTTCTCTGGAGTTTACAACTGCATACCTGCAAATGCTGCTAACATGGGGTTATTGGATTGGGTGGAAATCACTGGAAAGCTTGAAGTCAACTTGATAGCACGTACACGGCATCAACATGGCACAGCTAGTAAGTAGGTATGAGTGTTCTTCCTAGTTATTTCTGTAAAAGTTAACATCAGAGACAGGTTGGGACTTGCATGAATCATATGTTCCACTGGTTCCTATAAGTTAGCACCATGGCCATAAGCAGGTGTTATTTCTGTGAGCTTTAACATCAATGACAAACTCGAAATTACATGAATCCTATATCGCACTTGTCTCTGTAAGTTCACAACCATATTTTTGTAGGTAGCTCATGATTGCAGAGTATTAACACATTTGGTATCAAAGTATGCTGGCAATGTAAATAGAATGCAACCAAGATTCCAGTTGGTGGCAAAAAATATGCATGAACTATTTCCATTAGTAATTGTTGCCAGAAATATGTTTTTTCCATGTGTCTTCCAGACAATGGAGAGCTTCATCGTTTCAAGGATACAATACCTCTCTGGCATCTTTGTTTGGTTTTCTTGTCATATAAATATGTGCCTGTATCTAGTTTTAGTTGCACTTTAAATACAATTTCACATGCATTAGGTCTATTTGATCCATACTAAAAAACTGCAAGTACGTATGTGAGTTGTGACCTTTTCTATCATATAGTAAATTGGAGCACTGCCCTGTCCTTGTTGCCCCCAATTTGCGCCCCAATCAGCTTCTTACACGTGGACTGATTCGATTCACAGGCATGGCTGAGGATGGCTTTAGCTAGTGTAGGTTCCGCTTTGTTTTGGTTGAAGCCACCCAAAGCTAAGCTGCTGCTTCACGCAAACTTGTTGCTCCTCGGCTCTACTCCTGGTGCATCCTTCGGATGCCTATGGAGCTTCCTGTGGCAGCCGACATCATGGCGTCAAGGTTGTGCAGTGGTGTTGGGGTATCCCCCCATTGGGGTGCTGGAGAGCCAAACCTGTTCGCTCGAGCTTTCAGCCGCTTATTTCCAGCCGGCCAGCAGTATTTTTCTCTCATAACAAATCAGTCAACACTTTCAGCCGCTTATTTTCAGCCAAACAAATAGGCTAGCAAGGGCAGCAGGGTGTGGATGCGGACAACGGGGATCATCGGCGTTCAAGACACGACCCACAGTGTGTGTGCATCGCGGGAGGCAGTGGAGCCAGGTGAGGATGGGGTGCGGTGGTGTGCTGCGTTATGGCTACGCCCAAAAGCGATTGCTTTGGGGATGGCCGTTCGTTGCGCCGTTGTGGGATTAGCAGGTACATCATCATCGATGAGCCTGCTCGGGGCTGCAAGAAGTGCAGCCGAGCAGGCTGATCATTCCTTTCAATTTCTTTCTGCTGCTTTCCAAGGCTGCTCCAGTATTTCCTCTTCTTGGTGCTGCAGTGAGCTATCGGTTTGGGTTAGAACATCCCCACTAAGTGTAACTCCCATTTGATACTTGGGCCTTTGTTCTTAAAATTTTTATTTTACAAAAAACTTGTCGAGTCGGGGGAATTCCCTGAGGACATTGTTTGAGAGGTAGAAGAGCACTGGCCAAGCAAAAACCCCGAACCCCGGCTTTTACCGACAAGAGGACTTTTTTTAAAACAAGCCCCATAAACCGCTCCTGTGACTCATCCCAGCCCAGTTGCGTGCTACTGAGGTGTTGTTACTGTTAGGCTAGAAGACTGATTGCACTCATCATCCTCTATATTCATCCTCTAAAAGGAATATTTCGTCATGGTCATCGAGATTCTCTCCTCTATATCACTTTCCCCCGCACCCATCCATCCTCTATATTCATCCTCTGTATCAATAGGACCCACACGTCATACTCTACTTTTATTTTTCTCCCCCACCTGGCCTCTCTCTCTCCTCCCTGCTCTCTCCCCACCCACTCTAGATCCCTCCGCCGGCGGCCTCCCTCCTCGCTCCTGAAAGATCCTTATTTGGTTTTGGTAATTGAGTGACAACCTTATGTGGACTAATTGTGTTTAATGAGAGATACACAGGAGATTAGTCCACAGGTGATGGAGTCATGGAAGAGCTCATTGCATATGAGACATGACATGAATTCATGTGGCCAAGGTGGCAAAGATCAAGATGAGGCTTGGCTCGACGGACCAGTTGCAAGTGTGAAGGGCAAGTCGGAGGCTTTGGAGCGATGGACCGTGAGGCGGTGAAGCTTGAGCAAGACTTGGCGCCGATGGACTGACGCAACGGTGAAGAGCAAGTGAGGTCAAGATCGATGGACCAAGGTCACATGATGATGTGAAGTGGATCATATCATTTGTGATATGGTTGGTGCATGTGTTGCATCAACGTCGGAGGAGATGGAGTGGAATGCGCAAGGCAAAGGTATAACCTAGGGTATTTCCATTTCACCGGTCATAGGTGTGTAGATAAGTTGATGACCGGGTTTAGGATAGATGGCCATACTATTAAGAGGGGCAAACTTGTTTGCATATTGGTCATCTAGTGTCACTTGAGCGATCTAACTTTGCATATGTGTTAGGATCGAGTGGCGAGACAAGTTGAGTGCCTAACTTCTCCGAGAAAATAATTGTGAAAATGCTAACACACATGCACATGGTGTTTTACACATGGTGGTGTTGGCACATTTGCAAAGGAGAAGGTGTTGGAGTTGGTGTTGATCAACTTGGAGAAGAGAGAAATGTTTTTCTGTGTTCTCCGGACACTAGGATGGCTCTTGGAGTGGAATACTGCTTTGATCCATTATGAATTGGATCAAGTGCTTTAGTGGGTTGTGTAGCCCTCTAAGTAAGCTTTCCAAAATGTCTAAAATCATCGAAATCGGAGTTCGGAGCTAAGAGTTATCGCCGTTTTACCGAAGAGTGGTCTGTGACCGGACTCGTGACCGGACGCGTCCGGTTAGCACCTATGCGTCCGGTCAGCGCGTCCGGTCAGTGTTTTTCGTGGGCGAAAGTGACCGAACGCTGCAGCGAGTCCGGTCAGTGATGACCGGACGCGTCCAGTCGCTTCGGGAGCTTACTGGAACCTCTCTGTTCGCTGTTTCGCTGCGACCTGCGCGTCCGGTCCCGTTAGTGACCTGCGCGTCCGGTCAATACAAGTTTATACGCGCGAAAACTAGCCGTTGGAGCACGCTACTGACCTGCGTGTCTGGTCAGTTCGACCGGCACGTCCGGTTGACCCGAAACTTGCCCAGTGAGGAGACTAACGACTCTATTTCGTTGTGGAGCTATAAATAGATGTTGTGGCCGGCCATGGCCGGCAGCTGAGCACCCTTGAGCCTTGGTGGCTTGTGTTGGTGTGCTTGGAAGCCCTCTAACTCACTCATGTTTGATAGTGTTCATCGGATCGAGTGAGAGAGCTATTCTAGTACGTTGCATCGAGAGGATTGCATCGAGTGGCACTAGGTGATCGTGTTGCAAGCCGGTGATGCTTGTTACTCTTGGAGGTTGCCACCTCCTAGACGGCTTGGTAGCTTGTGACTCCGTTAAAGCACACGTGGAGATTGTACGTGACTCCAGAGGAGGATTTGTGAGAGGGACTGTGCTCACCCCGCGGGGATCGCGAAGAGCAACTCTAGTAAAGCTCATGGCTTGGAGGATCCCCATCTTGAGAGTGGATGTGCGGCACCCGCTGAGGGTTTAACTCTTGATAGTCAATTAGCTCGTGATCCATCAAGTGGGTGTATCGCCACAACGGGGACTAGCTTGGTGGCAACCAAGTGAACCTCAGTGAAAAACCGCCGTGTCAACCTTGTGTACATCTTCTCGGTGGTTTGCTTTCGATTCACAAGCTTGTATTTATATTCATATAATTGTGCTTGTGTAGTTGCTATTGTAACTAGTTGGCTTGTGTAGTTTGCTAGTTACCTTCATGCTTGTGTAGCATAGAAGTAGCACCCGTTGCATGGCTAATTTGGTTTGTGTAACCTTGTTAGTCACTTTGCTTAGTTTGTGTAGCTAAGTATTTTGAGCTCTCTAATTTGGCATTAGTTGTCTTGTTATTGAGCTTTGCTAGTGAGCTTAGGGGATTTGTTTGTGCTTTTGCTTACTAGAATTGTGTAGGAGCCCCCCGGTGTGAAAAGTACTAATGCATAGGTTTGTGTGACCTCGCCCTAGAATTGGTTAGGTGAGCTCTTGCTAAGGAAAGCACCTTAGTTGCTTAAATAGGATCTTTGTGAGGTGCTTGTGAATTTAGATAGAGGAGGTGTAGTCTTGGCTAGACCGATAGTTTTAATTCTGCATTTGTTTCGGTTAGCTGACGCGATTATTTTTAGAATGGACTATTCACCCCCCCTCTAGTCCACCATCTCGACCCTTTAATTGGTATCGGAGCTCGGTCTCTCATTTGTGGTCTTCACCGACCCGAGAGGATGGCGGAATATGGACTAGATGTTGATTGTCCTCACATGTTTGATGGCACACACTTTGCAAGGTGGAAAAATTGGATGATATGCAATTTTAAGTTTATTTGCCCTCAAATGTGGTGGATGGTAGATGTAGGCTTTTCTCATGTGTTGGATGAAGATAATCTAACTCAAGCATAAGAGAAATGCCTAGATCTTGACATTCAAGCTACTAACATAATGTATAGATCTTTGGATGATAGCATCTTTGGTAAGATCATGGACCTCAAATCCGCTCATGAGATACGGACCTATCTCAATGAAAAGTACGGAGCTATCATCGATGACAACGATGATGTCAAGCCCAAGGAGGTTGCACATGATGATGTTGGGAATGACCACAACACGATGGTTGTGGAGGATTGCTCCACCTCATGGTCAAGTGATGATGATGATCGATCTACCACAATTTCACTTGACAAGGATGGTGATGATGCATCAAGTGTTGCAAGTGATGTTTCTACCCCAAGCACACTTGATGGTGACAACGTTGGTTCATGCTCGGGCCTTGATGTGTAACACCCAAATTTTAGAGTTAATAAATTTTAAATAATTTAGATAACAATTAATGAGAAATTAAAAATTTAAAAAAATATTTGGTGTTGCATTCATGCTGTTGCATTTATTTTATTTTGTGGTGTGGTTATATTGGTTTTGTTTTATTTGATTTGGTTTAGAAAAATTTGATTTGAAAATGTGTTTGGAAAATTTGAAAAGAAAAGAAACAAAAGAAAAAAAAAAGAGAAAACAACTTACCTACTTACCTGGCAGCCGCCGGCCCGCTTACCTCTCCGCCTGGGCCGCACGGTGGGCCGCTGTTTTCCTTCTCCGCGCCAGTGCCGCGCCTGCCGCGTGGGCCGCCCAGCGCCGCAGCGGCCCAGCAGCCGAGCTTGCCCAGCCGCGCCTTCTCTCCTTGTTTCGCTGACAGGTGGGGCCCGGACGTCGGTCTTCTTCTACCTCTCGTATTCGTTCCGGACTCCAAACCGAACACGACCATGTCGGTCGGTTCCGAGATTTCCGGGACTTCCTAACTGTATACGGCAACTTGGGGTTACAAATAGGAAGTTGTGACCCTCTATTTCTCGTTTTCCATCTAAAACCCGAGCTTCATCACGTGATTTTGAGCATAGGAGGTCGGAACCCTAGGCTCTTTCGGTTGGTCGCCGGTGGAGCTTGTGGGTAGGTTCGGGCTCTTTTTCTTCGCATTGGTGAGTTCGCTGTCTCCTCCTCTTTCTTCCCGTGCTTTCCTTTTGTGTTGAGACGCTGTGAATCACGGTTTTGGTGAGCTCCGGTGAACTGGTAATGGCGCCGCCGCCCTATCCTAGTCGCATCCCGATTATGCGCTATCGTAGCCTTCCTAAACTATGTAGACAAGTTCGGGGGGATCTTCTCTTTTGAATGGTGTCAGTTGGGGGATGTTTGGTGGTCGGGAATGACGAGGCCGAACTTTTCCGGCGAGTTCATGGCGGCGGCCATGGTGACCGTCGGCCGGAGATGTGGTTGATGGCCGGCGTCGTCTTTCTCTCTCTCCTAGAATGAATGGTGATTGTCCGATCTTGCGTCAACGGTCAAGATTAGAAGATACCCCTTCGCGGGGTAGATTTATTAAAGAGCCCCTGGATTTCTTCATAATAGAACCCGCAGTCCTTAGCGTATTGTCTGAAATACGTTTTCGTGTTTTGAAAGCTTATTTTCTCCCGGATAAGTCAAAAATACGTTTTCAGGTATTTACAGTTTTACCATTAGAATTGTTTTGGTCATAAAATCTTCGTTTTAACTCCGATTTGATCCGTTCAAGTTGCGTTAGGTTCGTATTTGCGAGCTCTACATGTTAGTGTAGTTGTACAGTTAGTTTTGATAATTTATTTATCGAGGTTATAATTAAGTATTTATTTATCTATAGGAAATCTTAGAAAATTCGTAACTTTCACGTTTTAACTCCGAATTTGGTGATCTTTGCGTCTGTGTGATCGTAGAAACGTGTAGAAGAGTTTTATAAGTTTTTATTACTGTTTTGCTACTGTTGGTGTACTGTTCTAATTATATCTCTTTGTTTGCTTCGTGTATGTTTGATTGGATGCATGTGTGTTGTTGATTGATGATCGAATATAGAAGGTGAGCAGTATTTGGACGATTCGGAGTATTACTTTGAGCCAAGTCAGCAGTATCACTTGGAGAGCTTTGATCAAGGCAAGTATAACACAGGACTATCCTTGTTACCTATACATTGAATTGTCATACATATGCATGTGCTTACCTTGACAACCTTAGAGATTATAACTTAGTGATTGTTATCTTGATTCCTTGTCAACCTTGGGAATGCATATGGGTAGCTACTGCTAGTGCTTAAACTAAGAACAATGATCTTGTAATTTGATTAATGGATTAAGCAATCAACTATTAAGATGATTTTATTATTGTTAAAAGGGGGCTAGAGCTTGTGTATTATTTTGATGCTCTGGTTTCTCTCCATAAGGACTTATCTGTAAGTGATAACCGGGATATACAGTACAGCTGTGAGGGCTATATGGCTCTGGCTTTAGTTGTTCAAGAGACCTTTTCTAGCTTGTTAGAGGTTACCTTAAATGGCGTAAGAATGGCTTGCCATGTTGGGTGTAGTCCGAGCCCCTGGCCTAGTGTGTATAGGCTGCGGTTGTTGTGCCACAGGGAAGGGGGGTTCTACATCTGCCTGCCGAGTGAAATCTAATGGCCCTAACTTGTTAGACGAACTTTTGAGTGGCTTTATATGGTTCTCGGGTGCTTGGGCTTGATCTCCCCACTCATTTGGAAATCATGACTTACAGTGAAAGTGTACACCTCTGCGCAGAGTTAAAAACTGGTATACTAGCCGTGCTCACGGATACGAGCGGCCTTGGGGATTCTTATGGAATAGTTGATCATAACTGTTATATCATGCTTAATTATTGTTGATTATTATTATGCTCATGTTAATGCTATTCATTATCCTTATTACAATTGATCATTGGTTCTTTAATGGGAAGTGGTTTATCTTGATGCTACTCAATTGCTAATGTATGATTAAAAAGCTAAACGCAGTTAAATAGTGTCTAGCCTTTTTGAGCCTCATGAACCCTGTGTTATATTTGTGGAGTTCGACATGAACTCACTCTTGCTATTTCCACCATAACAGATGAAGATAATGAGGAAGATTACCGGAATGAGTACTAGTCTTGGTGTCAACCAGTCAACCGTGTCCCTGTGTGGAGTTTCCGCTGAAGAATTATTATTAGTTATTATTATCTATCGTTCAAGACTATGTCTTAAATACTTATTCGTTATGTAATAAGCACTGTGATGATACTTTGTAATTTGTCAACTTATGTGTGCGACTGGTTCCTGGGGCGCACGTGAGTCTTTTATACATCCTATTTTTGTCCTTAAAAATGGGTGTGACAGATTGGTATCAGAGCCGTGTTGACTGTAGGACGCAAGCCTAGTTAGAATGGTCGTTAATAGCATCCATACTTCATTTAATTCATGCTTCCTCTTTTCACCTTGTTAATTACTAAAGTTTTATGCTTCCTCTACTTTATTCCATTGCGAAAATACATTGATTCTATCTAATTTATGTCTAAATTTTATAGATGCCTCCTCATCCCCGATTGTCAGCTGCACAGTACGTTGCCCGTTTCAAACCTCAGGAGCCGTATGAAGATGGTGAGCAAGAGCTATCTGATGCTGAATCAAGAGTTGGTGATACACCAATGGAGAATGTAGTTATGGGATGGACTACGAAGTTTCATATCATGGTTCCTAAAGCTGATGCTTTCTTCCATGACATGTTGACAAGAACATTGGACAACTACTACTACGACTGGGAAGCTACGTTGGAGTATCGTAGTGCAGAGTATAGTCATCCATGGATGGATTCTTATTGGGAAACAGAGTTATGGGTTAAGAAAAGGGATCCTACCACTAAGGAGTCTAAGGTGGAGTCAAAGTTCATTACCAGAGTGAGCCGGGCAACCGTGGAGACAAGCATGGAGGATGTCGCTTTCAATGCATTTGTTTACTACCATGGTCTACGCTCGGACAAGACGTTAAAGGGTGTACTCCGGCATTTTCCTTGTTTCTTACATGACAAGGGTATTTGGACGGTGCCGCCTGCAGATGAATCCTCCTTGACTTTACAAGCTACGGTGGGATTAGCTCGAGAATTGGCTCTCCATGAGGTGGATTTGAAGGATGAGTTGCTGAAGGAAAAAGAACTTAAGGAGCAAGCTTATAAGGAGATTGACCAATTAAGGGCGGAGTTAGGTCGTCCCAAGATTTATGAGAAGCTTAATTAGGCAATAGGAAAAATCCCTATGTAATAGGAACGATAGTAGTTGCGAGTTAACTTTAAGTTTGGATTGTTTTAAGAGTCAGTTTGTGGTGTGAACAATTGTGTGATTGATGGATTGTTATTATGATAATGTGTGATTTGGATCTTTGTAATGTGTGCTGGAGTTTTGTAGACATGCCTACAAGTTCCATGGTTAAGAATATTAAGTTTGATCAAAATATATTAGTTGAATATGAGGTTAATTTAGTTCTGTCCTTTGCTGATTTTTGGATCAGTCTGGGATGTTTTAGAAATAACTTAAAATCCGTTCATGAGAAATTTAAGAAATTTTACTGGGAATAATTAGACTTCTATATCTTTCCAACCTCATAAGAATCACTTTAATACCTATTTTGAGCTAAGAGATATACCTGTTCCAAGTTGGAGTTACTGCACAGTCTGGAATTCTGAAACAGTTTCGGTTAAGTTCAGTTTTTGGCCAATTTATTGACAGAATCAGAAAAAGTGTTGTGAATAAAAGTTGTAGATAATTTTGAAAGCTTTCCAACCATGTAAAGATCATCTGAATTGGACGTCTGTAGCTCGAGATATGACAGTTTTACTGAGTTACTGAAATTGGAGCTTGTCCAGAAAAATCAGATTTTGCTTATCTATTGAATACATCATCTCGGATCGTACTGAATTTCAATTTCTGTGTTTTTGGAAACAGATGTCAGGCAGAGGTCGTGGCAGAGGTCGTGGAGGTGCTAACTTACCCATTACTATGGAGGAACTTATGCAAACTCAGAACCAGATGATGCAGATGTTTATGCAGCACATGCAGAACAATCCCGCTGCAGGAGGACCACCGCCTGTGCAAGTGAGGGATAAGCGTGGGGAATTTTTAAAGGGACGCCCTCCAGTGTTTTCTCATGCTGCTGATCCTTTAGAGGCAGATGATTGGGTGAGGGCAGTGGAGAAACAACTGAATATAGCCCAATGCAATGATATGGAAAAGGTGTTATATGCATCTGGACAGTTACAGGGGACAGCTCAGACTTGGTGGGAGTCGTATCAAGCTGCACGCCCTGACAATGCTCCACCTATCACTTGGAATGAGTTTGTTAGAGATTTTCGAGCTCGTCATATTCCTGAAGGTATAATTGAGCTGAAGCAGGAAGAATTCAGAAACCTTAGGATGGGACAGATGAGCGTTAGCGAATATCATGACAGGTTCACCCAGTTGGCTCGCTATGCTCCTAATGAAGTGAGAGAAGATGCAGACAGACAGCGTCTCTTCTTGAAGGGAATTTATTATGATCTTCGCTTGCAGTTGAAGGGGAACAACTATGCTAGTTTTCAAGAGCTGGTAAATAAAGCTATTGTGCTTGATAATGAGCGCAGAGAGATGGACAGGAAGAGGAAGATGAAGGTACAAAGCTCAGGAAGTAACAACCGTCAGCGCACTAATTCTCAGCATGGTTTCCATCAGAAGTTTCAAGGACCGGTTAGTCAATGGAATCGCAATCCGAATCAGAGGTGGTCCCAGAATTGGCAAGGTAATCAGTCACAACAGCGTTCATCATATCCACAACGTCAACAGTATCAGCAAACTGGGCAACAGACTCCTCGCACTGGGAATTCCAATGTTACTCCCATGAAGAATAGTGCTCCCAGTACGCCTACTAGATGCTTTGTCTGTGGTAAAGAGGGGCACATATCTTACCATTGTCCTGAGAAGCAGAATCAGCATACTCCTCAGAGCCAGAAGAGCAACCAGAAGCAATCTGGTACTGGAAGGGTGAATCACGTGTCTTCTGATACAGCTCATGATGCACCAGAAGTTATGATTGGTACGTTCAATGTACATTCCACTCCCGCAACTGTTCTTTTTGACTCTGGAGCATCTCATACATTCATATCCAACATTTTTGTTAAAATGCATAGTATACCCATGCTAGCTATGAAAGAATCTCTCTTAGTAAATTCACCTGGAGGTACCATGCAAACCAGTAATCGTTGTCTTCCAATTAGTATGGTATTAAGAGGGGTAGAGTTTAAGATAACTCCTATAGTGTTGAGGACATCTGGTATTGATGTGATATTGGGTATGGACTGGATGAAGCAAAATCAGGTAGAGATTCAGTGTCAACAGAAAGTGGTAGTTGTGAATGCACCTAATGGAGATAAAATCAATGTGGATGTAGCAGTGCAGAAGCAACCAACCGCTGTGATGAATCAGCTTGAAAATACTATTAAGGAGAATTCAGTGATTGAGGAATTTTCGGATGTCTTCCCTGATGAATTGCCAGGTATGCCACCTGACCGAGACATTGAATTTCTTATTGAATTACTTCCTGGAACTGCACCTATAGCCAAACGACCATATAGGATGGGAGTAGATGAATTAGAAGAACTTAAGAAACAAATTAAAGAATTACAAGAAAAAGGTTTTATTAGACCTAGTTCATCACCTTGGGGAGCACCAGTTATTTTTGTTGATAAGAAAGATGGTGGTCAGAGGATGTGTGTTGATTACCGGTCACTAAATGAGGTAACTATCAAGAATAAGTATCCTTTGCCCAGGATTGATGACTTGTTTGATCAGTTGAGAGGTGCTTGTGTGTTCTCTAAGATTGATTTACGTTCTGGATATCATCAGTTGAAGATTCGTGTTTCTGATATTCCAAAGACAGCTTTTACTACAAGGTATGGATTGTATGAGTATACTGTTATGTCATTTGGATTGACCAATGCACCTGCATACTTTATGTACATGATGAATAAGGTGTTCATGGAATATTTGGATAAGTTTGTGGTAGTGTTTATTGATGATATACTGGTATTTTCCAAGACAGAGGTAGAGCATGCTGAACATTTGAGGTTGGTATTGCAGAAACTTAGAGAGCATAAATTGTATGCGAAGCGAAGTAAATGTGAGTTTTGGTTGAAGGAAGTTTCTTTCCTTGGTCATATTGTTTCTAATGGAGGGATATCAGTGGATCCAGGTAAAGTAAAGGATGTGTTAAATTGGAAACCACCTATTGATGTTAGCGAGATTCGTAGTTTTTTGGGATTAGCTGGATATTACAGACGATTCATTGAAGGGTTTTCTAAACTTGCTAAACCTATGACATCTCTATTAGAGAAGAATGCCAAGTTTGTGTGGTCAGATAAATGTCAAGCTAGTTTTGAGGAATTGAAGAAGAGGTTGACTACAGCGCCTGTTTTGGTTTTGCCAGATTTGAGTAAGAAGTTTTCTATTTATTGTGATGCTTCTCGTCAAGGTTTGGGATGTGTTCTTATGCAAGAAGGCAGAGTTGTGGCTTATGCATCTAGGCAGTTGAGAAAGCATGAGTTGAATTATCCTACACATGATTTGGAATTAGCAGCTGTAGTTCATGCTTTAAAGATTTGGAGACATTATTTGATTGGACATAAGAGTGATATATACACTGATCATAAGAGTTTGAAGTATATTTTCACTCAGTCAGATCTGAATTTGAGGCAACGCAGATGGTTAGAATTGATTAAGGATTATGATATTGAGATACACTATCATCCTGGTAAGGCTAATGTAGTAGCTGATGCTCTTAGTAGGAAAAGTTATGCCAATGAGATACGGACGTTGTCTATGACTAGTGAGTTATGTGCTGAATTTGAATATTTGAATTTGGGAATTGTTATTAATACAATGGAATTAGTGATAGAGCCTACCTTAGAGCAAGAAATTTACAAGGGGCAGTTGAAGGATGAGAAACTAAAGAAGATAGCGGAAGATATAGTGATTGGTAAGTCACCAGGCTTTCGAATGGATGATAATGGAATTTTGTGGTTTGGAAAGAGGCTGTGTGTACCTGAGGATCAAACTGTTAGACAGGCAATTCTTCGCGAAGCTCATGAGTCAGCTTATTCTATTCATCCTGGTAGTACTAAGATGTATTTGGATCTGAAACAGAAATATTGGTGGGTTGGATTAAAGCGAGATGTGGCTGAGTATGTGGCATTGTGTGACACTTGTCAGAGAGTGAAAGCAGAGCATCAGAGACCTGCTGGATTGTTACAACCAATGAAGATTCCTGAATGGAAGTGGGAGGAAGTTGGTATGGATTTTATAGTAGGGTTACCTCGTACTCAGAAAGGTTATGACTCTATTTGGGTGATAGTAGATCGGTTAACTAAAGTTGCTCATTTTATACCAGTTAAGACTACTTACCATGGACCAAAATTGGCAGAGTTGTATATGGAGAGAATAGTCTGTTTGCATGGAGTACCAAAGAAGATTGTATCTGATCGAGGATCTCAGTTTACGTCGCATTTTTGGAAAGCTGTGCATGAATCATTGGGAACAAAATTGAATTTTAGTACAGCATATCATCCACAGACAGATGGACAGACTGAAAGGACCAACCAGGTATTAGAGGATATGTTGAGAGCTTGTGCATTGCAATATGGAACTAGTTGGGATAAGAGTTTGCCTTATGCAGAATTTTCTTACAATAATAGTTATCAACAGAGTCTTAAGATGGCACCGTTTGAAGCTTTGTACGGACGCAAGTGTAGAACTCCATTGTTTTGGGATCAGACAGGTGAATCCCAGGTGTTTGGTACAGATGTTCTTAGAAACGCAGAAGATCAAGTGCGAGTGATTCGTGAGAATTTGAGAGTAGCACAGTCTCGTCAGAAGAGTTATGCTGACAATAGAAGAAGAGATTTAGTTTTTGAGGTAGGTGATTATGTCTATTTGAAGGTGTCACCTATGAGAAGTGTGAAGAGGTTTAACATGAAAGGTAAACTAGCACCAAGGTATGTTGGACCATTTAAAGTTATTACTAGACGTGGGGAAGTTGCTTATCAATTAGAGTTGCCTGAGAATTTATCTGGAGTACATGATGTGTTCCATGTTTCACAACTTAAGAAGTGTTTGCGTGTGCCTGAGGAGCAGATACCTTTAGAAGAGTTGACTGTTAAGGAAGATCTTACATATGAAGAGTTTCCAATCAAGATTTTAGAAACTGCTGAGAGAGTTACTCGAAGTCGGATTATTAAGATGTGCAAGGTGCAGTGGAATCGATATTCAGAGGCGGAGGCAACTTGGAAAAGAGAGGATGAATTGAGAAAATCATATCCGCAGTTATTTGAGTAAGCAGTTCAATCTCGAGGACGAGATTCTTTTAAGGGGGGTAGAATTTGTAACACCCAAATTTTAGAGTTAATAAATTTTAAATAATTTAGATAACAATTAATGAGAAATTAAAAATTTAAAAAATATTTGGTGTTGCATTCATGCTGTTGCATTTATTTTATTTTGTGGTGTGGTTATATTGGTTTTGTTTTATTTGATTTGGTTTAGAAAAATTTGATTTGAAAATGTGTTTGAAAAATTTGAAAAGAAAAGAAACAAAAGAAAAAAAAAGAGAAAACAACTTACCTACTTACCTGGCAGCCGCCGGCCCGCTTACCTCTCCGCCTGGGCCGCACGGTGGGCCGCTGTTTTCCTTCTCCGCGCCAGCGCCGCGCCTGCCGCGTGGGCCGCCCAGCGCCGCAGCGGCCCAGCAGCCGAGCTCGCCCAGCCGCGCCTTCTCTCCTTGTTTCGCTGACAGGTGGGGCCCGGACGTCGGTCTTCTTCTACCTCTCGTATTCGTTCCGGACTCCAAACCGAACACGACCATGTCGGTCGGTTCCGAGATTTCCGGGACTTCCTAACTGTATACGGCAACTTGGGGTTACAAATAGGAAGTTGTGACCCTCTATTTCTCGTTTTCCATCTAAAACCCGAGCTTCATCACGTGATTTTGAGCATAGGAGGTCGGAACCCTAGGCTCTTTCGGTTGGTCGCCGGTGGAGCTTGTGGGTAGGTTCGGGCTCTTTTTCTTCGCATTGGTGAGTTCGCTGTCTCCTCCTCTTTCTTCCCGTGCTTTCCTTTTGTGTTGAGACGCTGTGAATCACGGTTTTGGTGAGCTCCGGTGAACTGGTAATGGCGCCGCCGCCCTATCCTAGTCGCATCCCGATTATGCGCTATCGTAGCCTTCCTAAACTATGTAGACAAGTTCGGGGGGATCTTCTCTTTTGAATGGTGTCAGTTGGGGGATGTTTGGTGGTCGGGAATGACGAGGCCGAACTTTTCCGGCGAGTTCATGGCGGCGGCCATGGTGACCGTCGGCCGGAGATGTGGTTGATGGCCGGCGTCGTCTTTCTCTCTCTCCTAGAATGAATGGTGATTGTCCGATCTTGCGTCAACGGTCAAGATTAGAAGATACCCCTTCGCGGGGTAGATTTATTAAAGAGCCCCTGGATTTCTTCATAATAGAACCCGCAGTCCTTAGCGTATTGTCTGAAATACGTTTTCGTGTTTTGAAAGCTTATTTTCTCCCGGATAAGTCAAAAATACGTTTTCAGGTATTTACAGTTTTGCCATTAGAATTGTTTTGGTCATAAAATCTTCGTTTTAACTCCGATTTGATCCGTTCAAGTTGCGTTAGGTTCGTATTTGCGAGCTCTACATGTTAGTGTAGTTGTACAGTTAGTTTTGATAATTTATTTATCGAGGTTATAATTAAGTATTTATTTATCTATAGGAAATCTTAGAAAATTCGTAACTTTCACGTTTTAACTCCGAATTTGGTGATCTTTGCGTCTGTGTGATCGTAGAAACGTGTAGAAGAGTTTTATAAGTTTTTATTACTGTTTTGCTACTGTTGGTGTACTGTTCTAATTATATCTCTTTGTTTGCTTCGTGTATGTTTGATTGGATGCATGTGTGTTGTTGATTGATGATCGAATATAGAAGGTGAGCAGTATTTGGACGATTCGGAGTATTACTTTGAGCCAAGTCAGCAGTATCACTTGGAGAGCTTTGATCAAGGCAAGTATAACACAGGACTATCCTTGTTACCTATACATTGAATTGTCATACATATGCATGTGCTTACCTTGACAACCTTAGAGATTATAACTTAGTGATTGTTATCTTGATTCCTTGTCAACCTTGGGAATGCATATGGGTAGCTACTGCTAGTGCTTAAACTAAGAACAATGATCTTGTAATTTGATTAATGGATTAAGCAATCAACTATTAAGATGATTTTATTATTGTTAAAAGGGGGCTAGAGCTTGTGTATTATTTTGATGCTCTAGTTTCTCTCCATAAGGACTTATCTGTAAGTGATAACCGGGATATACAGTACAGCTGTGAGGGCTATATGGCTCTGGCTTTAGTTGTTCAAGAGACCTTTTCTAGCTTGTTAGAGGTTACCTTAAATGGCGTAAGAATAGCTTGCCATGTTGGGTGTAGTCCGAGCCCCTGGCCTAGTGTGTATAGGCTGCGGTTGTTGTGCCACAGGGAAGGGGGGTTCTACATCTGCCTGCCGAGTGAAATCTAATGGCCCTAACTTGTTAGACGAACTTTTGAGTGGCTTTATATGGTTCTCGGGTGTTTGGGCTTGATCTCCCCACTCATTTGGAAATCATGACTTACAGTGAAAGTGTACACCTCTGCGCAGAGTTAAAAACTGGTATACTAGCCGTGCTCACGGATACGAGCGGCCTTGGGGATTCTTATGGAATAGTTGATCATAACTGTTATATCATGCTTAATTATTGTTGATTATTATTATGCTCATGTTAATGCTATTCATTATCCTTATTACAATTGATCATTGGTTCTTTAATGGGAAGTGGTTTATCTTGATGCTACTCAATTGCTAATGTATGATTAAAAAGCTAAACGCAGTTAAACAGTGTCTAGCCTTTTTGAGCCTCATGAACCCTGTGTTATATTTGTGGAGTTCGACATGAACTCACTCTTGCTATTTCCACCATAACAGATGAAGATAATGAGGAAGATTACCGGAATGAGTACTAGTCTTAGTGTCAACCAGTCAACCGTGTCCCTGTGTGAAGTTTCCGCTGAAGAATTATTATTAGTTATTATTATCTATCGTTCAAGACTATGTCTTAAATACTTATTCGTTATGTAATAAGCACTGTGATGATACTTTGTAATTTGTCAACTTATGTGTGCGACTGGTTCCTGGGGCGCACGTGAGTCTTTTATACATCCTATTTTTGTCCTTAAAAATGGGTGTGACATGATGATGCTACTACAAGCCCATCCACTACATCACATTGCTTCATGTCACTAGGTGACATAAAGGTATCAAATGATAATGTGATTGATCATGTTGATTCATATGATGAGCTTGTTAGTAGACTTGCTAGCATGAATATGTCTTTAGAAAATGAGAAAGCTAAAACCATGAAATTAGAAAATGAAAACTCATTTCTAAAAACCACATGTGAACAACAAAAGCATCTACTTTATGTTACTACTTGTTTACATGAGGAGCTAAAATTGGCTCATGAGGAACTTAGTGTTGCTCATGATAATTTGGTACAATAACATGCTTCTCTCTTTAAGATGTTATTAAAGAAAATTAAAATTAATGAGAGCTCATCACATGCATCAAATGATCAATTGCAAAATGTGACTAACCCATGTGATGTAGGGAGAAAGCATGTATCCACCTTTTGTGATGACTTATTAGATATGCCATGTTCTTCACATATATATGCTTATTCTACTTCTATGTCTTGTGAGACTAACATTTTGAAGGAGAACAATGAGCTCAAAAGTGAAGTGAAGAAATTGAGCAACAAGTTAGAGAGGTGCTACAACTCAAAAGTCATCTTTAAGCATATGTTGAAAACTCAAAGAAACTTTGGTGACAAGAGTGGCCTTGGTTTCAACAAGAGCAAGAAGAATATGACCAAATGGGAAAAGAAAAGAGAAAGGAAGATGAAGAATGTAGCTCGAGAGAAGCTCTCTCATTTCATGTGCTACCGATGCCATGAAGTGGGTCATCTTCACCAAACATGCCCCAACTTAGAGAAGCTCAAGTTGAAGAAAGAAGAAGAAAGGCTCAAATGCAAGTGCTTCAAGTGCCATACATGGGGTCACTACACCTCAATGTGCCCAAGCAAGAAACTAGTGAAGCAACAAGAAGAGCCTCAACCAAAGCCACACGTTGAGCATGAGAAGAAGAAAAAGAAAACAAGAAGGGGTGGAAGAGGAAGACATTCAATGCAAATCCAAGATACCAAGATGATGAGCAAGTATCAAATTGAGAAAAGAAATTTGGTTCACATCAAGTGCTTCAAGTGTGAAGATATGAGACACTTTGCCTCGGGCGTCCTACCAAGCTTGAGAAGAAGGCTCAAGAACTCATGTGAGGCAAGGCAATAAAGAGCATCACATGAGCAAGAAAGAAAAGGCTCAACCAAAGAAAAGATGCTATTTATGCCAGGAAAGGGGACACATGGCTCATTCATGTCCCCTAGGTAATAATTCTAAGCCTAGTTCAATTAATAATACTAACATGCTTAGAAAGGATGGCAATGGTACCTCATTGGTTGGAATTGCAAAACATCCCGCTACCCATACTAAGGCTTTGCCTAAGTATGTTGCTCCTAACTTGAGAGGATCCAAACTTGTTTGGGTACTATCAAAAAGTAGATGATTGTTTGTAGGTACCATCGGCATTAGAGGCTTGATTCATTTGGACTCATATTGGTCATCATATGTTGAATCAAGTTTTAAAGCTTAGTGCATATTCTATCCCAATACCAAGTCAAAATAAGTGGAGTCCAAATGCTACAACATACAAGTGCAACATTCAAGATTGTGGTGATTTGTTGGATATATTTGATGGCTTACAAATATTTGAGTTGGAGCTTGCTAAGAGGATGATCATGTGATAACCAAGGTATATCTCTAGTTGATCATTTTATTTGGGTGCATATGAGTTGATTGAATTGGATATATATGCAATGTTGCTTGCTATGAGATGATTGAATGGATTAAATGTCTAGCAATCAAATTTGGATTGATTTGCATTGGATAAATTCATAAGATGATATTTAGTAAGTGGATTGAATGGATATATGTCTTATGAAAGTGTTCAAACAAGTTAATTTCAAGTTTGATTCAATTTGGTGAAGTATAGCTCAATGTATTGAAATCTGTCCATTATTGAAAATCTGAGCCAGCTGAGATCAAGTCTGAGTTTGAGTGACCAAATCATATTGGATTGAGTTAAAATTTGGTATGCATGCTCTATACTTATGATATGAGATGCTGTATAAATTTCATGATAATTGGATGAGAAATTCTATGGTTTTAGAGCACATCTTGTCAGCTATAGTGCAGCAGTTTTCAGCATGTAGCAGTGGTGAAAGATTTGAAATCTAGTAGCAATCTAGAAGTCAAATGGAGCTCAAATTTTTACAGTTGCTAGATGACTTAGTAATTCACATCTCCATCAAATTTCGTGGCATTTGGACATGTACATTGGGAGATATGAATTATTCTTTGAAGGGTACAGAATCTACCAGAAAAATGACAATTATTGGATTGATCTAGAGTCACTTTAAGTGAAAGGTCCTCAAGTTGAAAACATATTTATAAGTGTTTGAGGCACCTAAGTTTGGTTTTCAATTGATCTAGAAGCATGACAAGAAATGAGTACAAGGGCATTGATTGTGGAATGTACTTAGTGTACAAATTTGGTACTCAAATTTGAAAATGAAGATCAAACTCAAGATGAAGATGAGGTTCAAGTTCTAGTAATGATTGGAGATCATTTGGCAAAAAGAAAAGGACTTAAAGAATAATTCAAGGTTACTCATCAAGTTAAGTCCATAGATCAATCAATCAAAGGCAATTCAAGTAAGTGTCAAGGATGGATCTTTGGAGAGAGGTCATTTCTCCCTGCTGAGGGGGCTTGCCGCCCATGGGTGGGTAAACCGAGCACCGGCTTAGAAGGCTAACATGGAAGTGATGAATTCAAGGGACATTTGAGATGTTTAATTGAAGCAATCAATAGGGTTGATCAAGAAAAGCAAGCAACACCCAAAAGAGAGCTAGTCATGGTTATAAAATTGGTATCATAAGTACTTCTCTCATGCAAGCATTGATCAAAGAGAAAAAGCAAGCCAATCACAACAAGAGATAATGCACTTGATTATTAGTGGTTCTCATTTCATATGGGTAAAGAATAGATTTCACTATTGATAATTGGTCTTCACCAAGCTATTCAATTGGACTTCACATTGCTATTAGAGTAATGAATTGGAATCTATGTGACTATCCTCTACTCCAAGATAGCAAAGGTATTATTGTATTGTGCATGATCATTTCATCCCTTACTAGTATGCGGTTAGTGCATATAGTACATGCTTATTAGGATCATGCATAACAAATGAAAAGTTTAAAATTCATAGCCTACCACTATTGCTTGATTATTTAAATGACCTAGTGATATGTGTATGAATTTGTTCATGAGCTAGTGAACCTAAGTACTTAATCTAGTTTGGATTGCTAACAAGTGACAAGTATAACATTGGCAAGATAACCCTTATTATGAGGTGTGAAGAAGCTTGTCATTGGATCAAACCGGACTTGGAAGCTTAGACAAATCAACTTAGTTCAAGTCATACTAGAAGCTCATGACAATGCTATGAGTACAAGCACAAGACAACAATGCAAATGAATATCTAGGGTGTTTCAAATGGTATCTAGACTCGAAGTATTTCTTCAAGTGGTATTTACAAGTGGTGTCTAGATCATGATCTACAAGTGATATCCTACAAGTGGTACTCATAAAGATAGCAAATGTTTAAGAAAAGATTATATTGACAAATCCTACAAGTGGTTCCATAATAGAGGATTCTTCAAATTAGTATCACACCCTTATTCGTGGTATTTCTACACATGATAACATTTATACAAGACGGTGGTTCCACAAGTGATCCTCAACTTTAAGTGATCATCAAATGAAGAATGTTCCCTCACACACAAGAGCTCAAGATTATCAAGTGAATGACCCATGCTATGACATAGGGGGAGGAGCCCCACCTAATGGTATCAAGGTCAAAGATCCTAAGTGGTATCTCAAGAGCAACATACAAATAATGTCATTCCAACATGTGTGGTGATGTCCATAAAAATGCAATATTCAAGTCTCAACCATCTACCCCAATGCAAGCCTTTGTATCAATTGAGAAGAACACCTTTTATGGAAATTGATGATAAAGGGGGAGAGATTATACAAAGATATGAGTATAGGGGAGAGATAGAAGATAAAAAGTATGGGGGAGAGATAGAAGATAAAAGATGGACATGGACAAAGAGGGAGCAACATTGAAGAATAAAAAGTATGGGGGAGAGATAGAAGATAAAAGATGGACATGGATAAAGAGGGAGCGACATTAAAGAAATGAGAAGGATCAAAATTCTTGGACAAAAGAAGCACACAAGTAGGGGGAGCAAGCTCATGAACATTGATTGGTTGCATTTGATATGTGCATATTCGTGTGCTTGCTTGCATTGCATAAATTTTATATTTAATATGCATGCTTGTGTGTTGTATGCTAGTTAAAGAACTTGAATGATGATATGATAACTAGCATGCATAGGATGATAGCTAGACTTGTTTTTTACACGTGGTACTAGAACCTTGCTTATAATATTGATCTCACGGGGTTTCTAGTATTTTTGATGTCTAGCTACTCATGATGCTAAGGATGATGGCAAACTTGTGATTTTCAAATGGTATCGAGCTATCAAATGGTATCGAACTACAAAGGTTTATTCTATACACCTTAGCATCACTTAGTAGTGCTAACCCTCCCACAAATTTTATATTTATGCATATGTGCAAGCTTGAAACCAAACCATTTTAGCACATATGTAGGGAGAGTTATCACTACCAAGTCGGATATTATGGTGCTTATCCAAATCCTAACATAGAGCTTAAAATATTGGATAAGTGGCATAAAGTCTAAAAGAACTTAATTTCCATATCTTTGTAGAGTTGTCATCAATTACCAAAAAGGGGGAGATTGAAAGGTCCTTGTTTGGTTTTGATAATTGAGTGACAATCTTAGGTGGACTAATTGTGTTTAATAAGAGATACACAGGAGATTAATTCACATGGGATGGTGTCATGGAGGAGCTCATTGCATATGAGACATGACATGGAGTCATGTGGCCAAGGTGGCAAAGATTAAGATGAGGCTTGGCTCGACAGACCGGTTGCAAGTGTGAAGGGCAAGTCTGAGGCTTTGGAGCGATGGACCGTGAGGCGGTGAAGCTTGAGCAAGACTTGGCGCCGATGGACCGACGCAACGGTGAAGAGCAAGTGAGGTCAAGATCGATGGACCAAGGTCACATGATGATGTGAAGTGGATCATATCATTTGTGATATGGTTGGTGCATGTGTTGCATCAACGTCGGAGGAGATGAAATGGAATGCGCAAGACAAAGGTATAACCTAGGGCATTTCCATTTCACCGGTCATAGGTGTGTAGAGAAGTTGATGACCGGGTTTAGAATAGATGACCGTACTATTAAGAGGGGCAAACTTATTTGCATATTGATCATCTAGTGCCACTTGAGCGATCTAACTTTGCAGGAGAATCGAGTGGCAAGGCAAGTTGAGTGCCTAACTTCTTCGAGAAAATGATTGTGAAAATGCTAACACACATGCACATGGTGTTTTACACATGGTGGTGTTGGCACATTTGCAAAGGAGAAGGTGTTGGAGTTGGTGTTGATCAACTTGGAGAAGAGATAAATGTTTTTCGGTGTTCTCCGGACACTAGGATGGCTCTTGGAGTGGAATACTGCTTTGATCCATTATGAATTGGATCAAGTGCTTTAGTGGGTTGTGTAGCCCTCTAAGTAAGCTTTCCAAAATGTCTAAGATCATCGAAATCAGAGTTCAGAGCTAAGAGTTATCGCCGTTTTACCGAAGAGTGGTCTGTGACCGGACTCGTGACCGGACGCGTCCGATCAGCACCTATGCGTCCGGTCAGCGCGTCCGGTCAGTGTTTTTCGTGGGCGAAAGTGACCGGATGCTGCAGCGAGTCCAGTCAGTGATGACCGGACGCGTCCGGTCGCTTCGGGTGCTTACTGGAACCCCTCTGTTCGCTGTTTCGCTACGACCAGCGCGTCCGGTCCCATTAGTGACCTGCGCGTCTGGTCAATACAAGTTTATACGCGTGAAAACTAGCCGTTGGAGCACGCTACTGACCTGCGCGTCTGGTCAGTTCGACCGGCGCGTCCGGTCGACCCGAAACTTGCCTAGTGAAAATACTAACAACTCTATTTCATTATGGAGCTATAAATAGATGTTGTGGCCAGCCATGGCCGGCAGCTGAGCACCCTTGAGCCTTGGTGGCTTGTGTTGGTGTGCTTGGAAGCCCTCTAACTCACTCATGCTTGATAGTGTTCATCAAATCGAGTGAGAGAGCTATTCTAGTGCGTTGCATCGAGAGGATTGCATCGAGTGACACTAGGTGATCGTGTTACAAGCCGATGGTGCTTGTTACTCTTGGAGGTTGCCACCTCCTAGATGGCTTGGTGGCTTGTGACTCCGTTGAAGCACTCATGGAGATTGTGCGTGGCTCCGGAGGAGGATTTATGAGGGGGATTGTGCTCACCCCGTGGGGATCGCGAAGAGCAACTCTAGTAAAGCTCGTGGCTTGGAGGATCCCCATCTTGAGAGTGGATGTGCGGCACCCGCTGAGGGTTTGACTCTTGATAGTTAATTAGCTCGTGATCCATCAAGTGAGTGTATCGCCACAACGGGGACTAGCTTGGTGGCAACCAAGTGAACCTCGGTGAAAAACCGCCGTGTCAACCTTGTGTATATCTTCTCGATGGTTTGCTTTCGATTCACAAGCTTGTATTTACATTCATATAATTGTGCTTGTGGAGTTGCTCTTGTAACTAGTTGGTTTGTGTAGTTTACTAGTTACCTTCATGCTTGTGTAGCATAGAAGTAGCACCCGTTGCGTGGCTAATTTGGTTTGTGTAACCTTATTAGTCACTTTGCTTAGTTTGTGTAGCTAAGTATTTTGCGCTCTCTAATTTGGCATTGGTTGTCTTGTTATTGAGCTTTGCTAGTGAGCTTAGGGGATTTGTGCTTTTGCTTACTAGAATTGTGTAGGAGCTCCCCCGGTATAAAAAGTACTAGTGCATAGGTTTGTGTGACCTTGCTCTAGAATTGGTTAGGTGAGCTCTTGCTAAGGAAAGCACCTTAGTTGCTTAAATAGGATCTTTGTGAGGTGCTTGTGAATTTAGATAGAGTGGGTGTAGTCTTGGCTAGACCGATAGTTTTAATTCCACATTTGTTTCGGTTAGCCGACGCGATTATTTTTAGAACGGACTATTCAACCCCCCTCTAGTCCGCCATCTCGATCCTTCAATTGGTATCGGAGCTCGGTCTCTCATTTGTGGTCTTCACCGACCCGAGAGGATGGTGGAATATGGACTAGATGTTGATTGTCCTCACATGTTTGATGGCACACATTTTGCACGGTGGAAAAATTAGATGATATGTAATTTTAAGTTTATTTGCCCTCAAATGTGGTGGATGGTAGATGTAGGCTTTTCTCATGTGTTGGATGAAGATAATCTAACTCAAGCACAAGAGAAATGCCTAGATTTTGACATCCAAGCTACTAACATCATGTATAGATCTTTGGATGATAGCATCTTTGGTAAGATCATGGACCTCAAATCTGCTCATGAGATATGGGCCTATCTCAATGAAAAGTATGGAGCTATCACCGATGATGACGATGATGTCAAGCTCAAGGAGGTTGCACATGATGATGTTGGGCATGACCACAACACGATGGTTGTGGAGGATTGCTCCACCTCTTGGTCAAGTGATGATGATGATCGATCTACCACAAGTTCACTTGACAAGGATGGTGATGATGCATCAAGTGTTGCAAGTGATGTTTCTACCCCAAGCACAATTGATGGTGACAACGTTGGTTCATGCTCGGGCCTTGATGATGCTACTACAAGCCTATCCACTACATCATATTGCTTCATGTCACTAGGTGACACAAAGGTATCAAATGATAATGTGATTGATCATGTTGATTCATATGATGAGCTTGTTAGTAGACTTGCTAGCATGAACATGTCTTTAGAAAATGAGAAAGCTAAAACCATGAAATTAGAAAATGAAAACTCATTTCTAAAAACCACATGTGAACAACAAAAGCATCTACTTTATGTTACTACTTGTTCACATGAGGAGCTAAAATTGGCTCATGAGGAACTTAGTGTTGCTCATGATAATTTGGTACAAGAACATGCTTCTCTCTTTAAGATGTTATTAAAGAAAATTAAAATTAATGAGAGCTCATCACATGCATCAAATGATCAATTGCAAAATGTGACTAACCCATGTGATGTAGGGATAAAGCATGTATCCACCTCTTGTGATGACTTATTAGATATGCCATGTTCTTCACATATATATGCTTGTTCTACTTCTATGTCTTGTGAGACTAACATTTTGAAGGAGAACAATGAGCTCAAAAGTGAAGTGAAGAAATTGAGCAACAAGTTAGAGAGGTGCTACAACTCAAAAGTCACCTTTGAGCATATGTTGAAAACTCAAAGAAACTTTGGTGACAACAGTGGCCTTGGTTTCAACAAGAGCAAGAAGAATATGACCAACAGGGAAAAGAAAAGAGAAAGGAAGATGAAGAAGCTAGCTTGAGAGAAGCTCTCTCATTTCATGTGCTACCGATACCATGAAGTGGGTCATCTTTACCAAACATGCCCCAACTTAGAGAAGCTCAAGTTGAAGAAAGAATAAGAAAGGCTCCAACGCAAGTGCTTCAAGTGCCATACATGGGGTCACTACACCTCAATGTGCCCAAGCAAGAAACTAGTGAAGCAACAAGAAGAGCCTCAACCAAAGCCACACGTTGAGCATGAGAAGAAGAAAAAGAAAACAAGAAGGGGTGGAAGAGAAAGTCATCCAATGCAAATCTAAGATACCAAGATGATGAGCAAGAATCAAATTGAGAAAAGAAATTTGGCTCACATCAAGTGCTTCAAGTGTGAAGATATGGGACACTTTGCCTCGGGGTATCCTACCAAGCTTGAGAAGAAGGCTCAAGCAACTCATGAGAGGCAAGGCAATGAAGAGCATCACATGAGCAAGAAAGAAGAGCATCACTCGCGTCTGCAGCGGTGGGCTCGGCCTCGCCCGGTGGCCTGCTAGCGCGCAGCGGACTAGCAGAGCGGCGCGTGGTAGAGCAGCGCTCGCCCGCAATGGAGCCCGTGGCGGCGGACCAGCGGCCTCCTCCGCTGCTCCCTTCTCTCCCCACCCGGTCTCTCTTCTCTCTACTCGGCGGTGCGATTGGGGAGAGGGGGAGGCCGGGCTGCGGCTCGAGCACGGGGCTCCGGCAGCGGCGGCTTGAGCCCTACAGGGGCGGCGGCGGCCTTCTCCTCCCCGCATTCCTTCCCACCCGGTGGGCGAGCTCGGCTCGGCGGCGGGCGGGCGAGCTCGGCGAGCGGCCGGCGAGGGAGCAGCGAGTGGTCGCGCGAGCGAGCGGCCTCCCTGCTCTGGCGTTGAGGTGCGCGAACGGCGGCCCCACGCCTGTAGCGGAGGTTCACTACATCCGCCAAATTTGGTGTTCAGGAGGGCGTCCGGTATTTTAGCGAACCGTTTACAGGGCACCACTGCAGGACTTCGGTTTGGTAAAATCGTTTGGAGGAGGCTTTACAGGGTCCCAGTGCAGATAGTCTAAGACCCTTTAGTTTTCGTTCCTCTACAGGGACACATACTCCTCTTTTTTTTCTAGAACGTGTTTAGCATATGTTTCATTAAGAAGAAGTTTACAAGAATACACGCCCTACATCACATCACAGTGAGATGCCATTAGTGATGGGGTTGAACACAAACAAAAAGCACCATAAGGCAATGGAACACACACTAGTTTGATTAACTAAGAAATTAATTGTGCGACCAAAGTGCTGGGTCCACGCTGCCCGCTAGGCATGCTCAATATCGAGCAGCACTGTGCCCATGCGCGCTCCAGCCATTGGAAACAACTCACGCATGGCGGCCTGCTTGGAGGTGGAAAGTGACCCGGCAAACGTTTCATGGAACTTTGCCGCAGTAGCTGGATCTGGCGTCTACGACCCATTCATCGGCTAGTGTGTCCACTTGTTGAGAAGGACGCGCTTCGCCTGCTTCTCTAGGTTGGGGTCACGGTGGATGGAATTTGCAGCTAACCTATCACTGCGCCTTGGGACGAACATCGAGTCGTCATGACGCGATACATGCCAGCGCGGGGAGGATGCGATTAGAGGTTCCTCCGGTGGCAGCTTCAGGGGATGCGATGAAGCTCTGCAAGGAGGCCATATGTACTGTAGGTCATCCGACAGCTGCCACTGCTGCTACTGGCTGAGTGCTTGGCATCATGACTTGGGCCACAACATCGGCCACGGTCACAACTATGGAGGGCGCCATAGATTCCTCTAGATCCTCGGCCACAAGTCCAGACGCGGAGGTGGCGCCGTTGTCAGCCCCCAACGCGCCACAATCCTCGACGTCTATCCTAGGTTCATCCGAACCCAGAAGTACTGGGTTCTCACGAGCCCCCAGTACTCCCAATGAAGCTACGACTGCCGCACCCACCAACAGCGACCTAGGGCGCAGACATACTTCAACTAGCATAGGGTCAAAGGTTCGTTGCAGAGCCTCATAGCGACGGTCCACCACGAGCTCCGTCTCCCAACATGTTATGCCCCTCCGATCAACACCTCCCTGTAGAACAACAGTCGGAGAACCTGGCTTTGACATCACGCCCCACTCACAAGACATGGGGTCCCAAGAGATGTCAGCCACCTATGACCTGGTCTCCACCAGGGCGAAAGTGAGGGAGCTGAACGAGGGGCCCCACTCTAGCTCCAACAACTACCCGAAGTCTCCGCCACCGGCACCTTCAGGGAGGGTACCGCTGGAAAGGTGACTATCTGGTTGTGGGGCAGAAGCTGAGCGATCCAAGGAGGTCGAGTGAGCAGACATCAAGTCGTCCACGGTGTGCTGATTGGGCTGCTGTGATGACCTATTGCACGACACCCCACGGCAACCGCCAAACGAATGCGACAGCGAGGGACCTCGCCTGCCCCCCAAGCAACCGCTGCCCAATGACCTTCGCGTCAGTAGATGAGGCATCACGATGGGAAAGTGCAAGCCGCCTTGACATGGCCGCCTGCCAGGCAGTTGAAGCATAAGCCTATGAGATTCGGAGGGACTGGCCTTGCCGGCCGTGGTGGCACCCGACGGTGCCCTCGACAGTAGTTGTGCACCTGGCGGAAGCCTCAGCATCCGGCTCCAAGGACATCCTCACGGGGTGGATGATTATAGAGGCCAGGCGCCTCCCCAGCGTCGGCTCAATGCCTCGCACAACGTCCACGGTAGCCTCGGTTGCACCAGATCGACGGGGGCGGTAACGCCTGCCCCTGCGCCTACGCCTGTGCGTGCGGCACCCTAGATCCGCATCGGAGGCGGAGAAGTGGCGCCTTGGTGTTCCGGGGACTCGATTTCCGAGTCTCAGGTGAGCTGGCACACGTAGGGCCGCGCCAGACCCACCCGCAATCCCCTCCCCATGGGCAGGAGGACCGCGGGGAGTATGCTGCTGCTTCCCATGACGAGGCCGCATGGCTCACCTAGCGAGCGTGCGGCCACCGCTAGGCCCGCCCTCGGTAGCGGGAGCCTAGGACGACACCGGCTTCCTGACCGGAGAAGGTCCCCGTGGTGACAGCTTGCGGACCGCATTGAGGTAGGGAGTTGGTGAGGCCGTCGGCGTAGGCTCGTCGTGGAAGCCATCGTTGCCCACCGGCGGAACTTGGGGCGGCCCTCCGAGGCACCGCTGGGGTAGAAGGGTACGGCGTCGGGAGAGAGGAGCGAGTGAGGGCTGGGACCATGGACGCAGGAGGCGGAGCTGGCCACCGGAGCCAAAGAAGCCTCCGGCAGGCTAGGGATCCGCTGCTGCTCAACCGTTGTAGCAGCAACAGAGACCAGAGCAGGGCTGGTAGTGGCCATGGCGGATGGGCGGCGGGTGTCAGCCATGAAGGCACCACGACGCGGAGGAGGCCGAGCATCCATGACCGTCGGTGTCTCGCCCTTCCCATTCCACAGAGGGTCGAAGAAAGGGGAGGTGTAGCCATCGGACGCCTCGTCACCAGAAGACGAAGCATCCCCCGAGCTCGGGACGGAACCGGGCGTCGAAGGCTCCGCCGACAGTGGCTGCATGCTGCCCTCTGGAAGGGAAGCGCCATCCCCACCACAGCCTTGACCGGAGGGAAAAGACCTATCAAACGGTAGATCAGCTTGAGGTAGGAGTGGATCTGCAATTGGATGAAGGATTTTGGTGGAATTGATGGAGGATTTGGAGGATTTTTTTGGAGGGGGCAGATGAGCAGCAGGGGGAGCGGATGGGGCTCCAACGGTTGCATCTGTTTACCGGAACTTCAGCATAGGAGTATATAATGGTCGTCCCAAATCCATAGCATCCCATACTCGTCTTTCAATCCTGTTTCTCTTCTTTATTTACTTTTGTCCTGGTACCAGAGGTTGTTTGTGCTGCAGGGTGCCATAAATTTGTGATGATCTTTGGTTAGTTAGCTCTTATTTAGATGCCTTCAAAATTCTAAATTTTTACTTTTCGTCCCATCACATCGAATCTTTGGACACATGCATAGAACATTAAATATAGATAAAATAAATAACTAATTGCATAGTTTGGTTGTAAATCACGAGACGAATCTTTTGAGCCAAATTAGTACATGATTGGACACTAATTGCCAAATGCAAATGAAAGTGCTCCAGTAGCCAAATTCCAAAAGTTTTTGCATCTAAACACCCCCTTAATTTAGATCTGGCATGGTATATTGCTTTTCTTTTTGTTGGTTTCATTTTTTTATTATTCTGATTCCTTAAGCCTTCTGTCCAGGAATTGATATCTAATAATCGTTGCACCTATTTTGTCCGACTATTTTCATTTGATCTGTCCCTGAATTGTAGGCGCCTGCAGCTCCATCTCAGGGATTGCTGCACGGTACTGTCAAAACAAAGTCTGCACACACAATCTCCTTCATTTATTTTCTCTAATGTATATGAATCAGCATCTTAATTTGTGTTATTCTTGTCGTATATATTTCTTTCTTTGTTGTCTTCATTTCTAACATGTAACAGAATGTTTGTCATGCATGTATCATTTCCTTCTTTGCTATGGACTCTCAATGTACTGATTCTGTGTCTGTTGTTTATCTCAGTGAAGCTATTGATGATCATACAATAATTAGTGAAGTTGGATAAAACCTACCAGGAAAATGGTATGGTTAGGATATTTTCGGACTGCTGTGCTCCTGTTTACCTGCCACAGTGCCATGATTTGACTGCGCAGCATTGAAGGCAGTAGTTTTACTTCATAGCATATATGGTTTTGCAGTTGTTAATTATAAGTTATAACTAATACAAGATAATTAATGAATTATAAATCCTTGGCTGGTATAATACAAATCCTGTGTTTTAAGGATGATATCGTTTCACTGCCTCCTTTCAAGCCACCATCTCCCTGCTGACCTGCTGCGTTATGATGGTGGTTTACATTCAAGAACTTTTCTACAGAAGATTGTATAGTATATCTTTATTTTCCTTCACATTAATGGTTGCTTCTATTGATGGAGCTCTTAACAACATTGGCTTACCACTGTTTTTTAAGAGCTCTGGTGTCAGGTTTGCCATCGAATGGGTTCGCTTCGCACTTGCAATGTTCTGGTAGATTTGTGGTACTCTAAAATTCTCTCAGTTGTATATCCATGACACCACCAATGAAGTTGCTATCAGATTTCGAGTGCTTGATTCTACTGATAGATGTGAAGATGATTTAGAATTTTAGATCTTGATATTGCTTCTTGTTTGTTGAGAGATGAGTTCAACATATTACTGTGGCACTTCAGAATTACTAGAGAGAGTCTATAAGAACATGAAGATGAAGAAACTGGTGTTGTAAATGAAGATAATTGCTTCAGTTGAAATAGAGAACATGATAATTATTGTGTTCCCAAATGATAGAGATGCTTAGCTGCTTGCGTAGAGTGAATTGTATTGACCCGAGCTCTGACACGTGGTGACCATTTTGAGTTCATACTATGACACCATCAATTTGTCCTTCAGTATATTGTGACCTATCGAACCATCGTTTATGTAATGTCAAGAGCTTCCGATTGGATTAATTATTATTATTATTTTTTGAATCGGGGAGCTTTTTCTCCTCATTCCCGTGCACTGTGCACGGAAATACCGCGGTCACGATTGGATTAATTATTTATGGTGCAGATTAATTGTTAATGATTTGTAATCATTTTAGGTTAATAATTAATTTGGCATACAACAATTAGCGCAACTTATAGAAAATCCTATACAAACATTTGCAGATTTTAAATTATATGATGCTACATTTCTAAATGCATTTGCGGCATTTTGTTGAGCACTACAGAAATAGTTTTCAACGCCGCTATTTTCACCACCGATTTTGGCAAAACCGATAGTGATGCATTTTCACCACTGGTTCCAACTTTAGAACCACACTACTATAAAAAAAATCTTTTGCGAGGCGTTTTGGAAAAGGCCTCGGAGGCGGGCAGGATTTCCAACCGTCTCGATTAATGCATCGGATTAACCGAGCCGGACATTTTTTATTAATAACCGCCTCATAAAATCCATTAACGGAGGCGGGCCTTATAACTAGCCCGCCTCCAAAAATGCCTCCATTTTCGGAGGCGGGCCTCCTAACTTGCCCGCCTCGGAAAATAAGGCCGAGGAACAAACATGCCTAGACAGAGGCCCGATAGACGCTCAAGTATAAATATCAAACCTAGGGTTTCATCTCACCTCACTCTCCCTTCTCCCTTGCGCGGCACCCCCTCCCTGCTCAGCGCCGCGACTCCGCGACTCTCCCCCGCTTCGCGCGACACTCACCTCCCCGCTCAGCGCCGCGTCCCTCTCCGCCACTCCCTCCCTCTCCCGCGCCTCTCTCCCTCTCCCTCCTGGATCTGGAGGCCGGTGGAGAAGCTCGCCAGCGCGGCGGCCTGGTTGCTCGGCAGTGCGGCCTCATGGCGTGGTGGCCCGGCCTCGCCCCTCCTCCGCGACGGCGCCCCTCCTCCACGACGGTGCGGGTACGGGCGCAGCCTCGGCGGTGGCAACAGCGAGGCGAACCCGCGCCCTCCTCCAGCGCCGGCGGAGCGCGCCCCAGCCCCTCCTCCAGCGCCGTCAATGGGATCCGGCGGCGGTGGCAAGCTCCTCCTCTCCAAGCTACCCGGTGGCGGCAGATCTAGCTCCCTCTGTGCGGATCCACCTTTCCAACGGCGGATACAGCTCCACCAGTGCGGATCCAGCTCCCAATGCGCGGATCGACCTCCCTTCGCACGGATCCAGTGACGACGACTCCGATCTGCGCGGATCAAGGGCGGTGGCGCCCCCGGCGGCGGCAGCGGCGCGTAGCCCTTGGGCCTGGATCTAGGCTCCGGGCTTTTTTTCTTTTTCTTTTGTTTTTTAATTTATTTTTGGAGGCGAGCAAACAAACCGCCTCGGTTAATGCTGCATTAACCATGGCCTTTGATCGGAGGCGTTTTGAATGCCCGCCTCCTAAAATCCAAAATGCCCGCCTGGGTAAAGATTATTGTAGTAGTGCCACACTGAAAACAATCATCACTGCCGGCCCTTGGTGAAAACGTTTGAGATTTTCATTACAGTTTGTAATTACTAGTCAAATTTGCTGGGTGGGCTACTTATGGATTTGAATTCTCCCTTTCTCCAACTCAAACATTATAGCTCAGCTGTTGTTTCGGTCTATATTTGTTTATTCCGCCCAAATACATTTTGTTCTATTTAATTAAATATGTTGCTACACAGTTCAATTATTACTCACAAACAGATCATATGTACAAATCTTCCATTTGTTCTACGAGTTTGTATGATTACAAAATACTCTAGTGCTTTTTGTTTATGTTATTAATTACCTGCCCAATGAAATCAGATCACGTAGATAGACAAATGGATGACAACAAAACCAAATCGTAAATTTTGTGTCCACCCAAATATTGAATAATTTTTATTTTTGGCGTAACTTATTATGACATGCCATCATTTTCCTTTTATCTTATCCCAAAGGTAGGTGAAAAGGATTCTGATTTCAATCATATTTGAGTAAAACATATCATGAAAAAAATGGTTGAAAATAACATGGCTATCAATAGGTTTTTTACCTCATCACAGTCATTCATCATTTGACCCCAACCATAAGGTAAAAACAAGCGCAAAATGCATAAAACTTGAGCGATTCTTATGAAAAGTTTTGTCAAGAAATTAGACATAAATAAAAACTATACTAATTGGCCTAAATGAGGAAACAAAACAAACCACAAAAAGTATGTCCAAATGAAATAAACCAGACTACAAACAAAACAAAATTTAAAAATCTGTGTAGTAGGACTTTCCACGGAAAAAACAAGGCCCACTGAGAAAAATAAATTTCCAATAGAAAACACTTGAAGGCTAACAGAAAAACCTGGCCCACAAAAAACACAAAAAGTTAATGAAGAAAACAAAAAAAAAACTAATGTGGATAATAGTAGCATAAAAATTCGTGGGATGCCCAACAAAAACAAATTTTGGAGTCCATAGAACAACTCCCCCTCCCTGGCCCCCAACCCACCCCCTCCTTCCCCCCCCCCCCCACACCCCCCCACACACACACTGTAATTTTTTTAATGAACTTAGACATTCGTTCTAGGTTCAAAAAAATTGTTTCACCCTTAAAAATGTTCTTAAAAATATCATCTAGATATACTTAATTGTGGTCTTATTTTCAAGATTTTGTCTCAAGAAACAAATGGTGCAACTGAGACTTAATTGGGACACTTGGTTTGAAATTATAACTTTTTTTGCTACGTACAAATGATGTCATAGTTTTTTTCACATACATGCAACAAATTAGCTACCCAACAGATGCAGACTTCAAAGCAAGATTTCAGAGATGAGCTTTACTTGCTGTCTTTGAGGATGAAAAGAAGAAACCTAACAGAGTTTGATCGATGGATAGCCAATTTGTCTTAGCTTGGTCCTCCTCAGTGTTAGAACTGATTTTCTTCTCCTCCTTTTTTGTTTCCTGAATGTTCCTCTCCCCCCCCCTCTTCCCTGTTTTATTGTACTTTGTAATTTGGATCTTGCTTTAATAAATTTGTTGTAGGGGTGCAAACCCCTCCAGTTCCTTTCAAAAAAAACAAATCAGCTACCCAACAGCTCCCGAGCAGAAGGCATAACATGTTTAACAATATCGTATATTATAGAACACAATGAAACTTGGCCCAATTGTGGAGACCTAAGCAATAATTTATATATTTTAATTTCTTAAAAAACATATACTGCTTCAAAAGAGCAAATGTGTTACCAAAAAGGCAAATCTATTGACAAACAACACTCTAGAACCGACCATGGAGCTAGTATAAGTAGAGGGGAAGGCTCTCTCTCACAACACAAACCACACTTGAAGCCTCTCTCCCTCTCTACTCTTGTACTTTAGTTGCTAGTTGCTGGAGCTAGGCTAGTGCTACTTTGGAGTACAATTGAAAACCATATGCTTTCGTCTCCCTTTATGGCTTTGTACTCAACTGTCGTTATTATGCTTATGATTTAGAGCTTGGTTCATATACTATTTGCTTAGCATGTTGTTCCTTATCCTTAACCAATCATGCAATGTGTGCGGTAAAGCTAGTCGATCTATAATTAGTCTTTGTTTCTGAAGGTGTGATCCTGATACAATTCTCTCTCCATATGTAGCTTTCATCAATTTTATTGTCAGATTTAAAACTATTAAGGATTAAACACTAAAAGAATGTATGTGTATCCAGAAGAACAGACTTCATTTCGATGTTAAGGCCAGAGGAACAGACTTCATTTCGATGTTAAGGAGGCCCTGATATCTGACTTAAGCATTAATTTTGTTTTGTAGAAGGAGTGATTCTGTATCATGTACCAAGGCTGGTAATTTTTTAATTGCATGTAATCAATTCGACTTTTCAGTTCTCTTTTCCTCACATTTGTTTATATTTGGTACTACTTTTCAGCTTGGTAGGAGAGGAATCGTTATACCAGTTATCAACGCCTGATAGATACATGTTGGACAAAAAAAGTGTACCGTGCTAGGCAATATACCTTCAAGCTACTACACTTTGTATTTTATAAGAAACATAAATTTATTTCATCTTATATATGTAGCTCAGTTGCCGATTGGGTAGTAATCCACTCCTAGTTCTCTGGAGATATGCAAGTAGTCAAATGTCATGGTCAGCTGTGTTACCAGACTTCAGGAGTCATTTAATCAGTTTAGAGCACAAAATAATACCATCTGTAGATCAACCTGAACCTCATTGTTAACATACATGGTTTAAACTCATTTAAGGATGAAAACGATCGGAAACGGTCGAAAACAAACTTACGAAATAGAAAACGAAAACAGTTAGTTCGGTACATTTCTACATTTTAGCAATTAAAGAATACAAAAAATGGTTGAAAATAGTTATGAAACCAATTGAAACTGATAATTTTTTACGTTTAAAAACGGAATCATAATATAGTAAACGAAAACGGTCGTTTCGGGATATTTCCGTTCCGTTTTCATCCTTAAACTCATTGTTAACATACATGGTACATTGAATCTGTAGATCAACAATCGACTCATTATCTGGTGACGTAAACATGGTTTAAACTCTTACAGTGGTTTTAGATTCAAATGGATTTAGCTCCTAATTGTGGTCAGTAATGACTGGTCCTGTATGTTTCAATATTAACCTAGGTATGAATCTGGTATATGAATACAAGCAGTGAACTTTTATGTCTGGTGGTAAACCTAGCTATGAATCTGGTATCTTTTGAATGATACAAACGGTGAACTGTTATGTCTGGTGGTAAACCCAGTGTCAAGCTGTCGTGGCCTCAGCCATACTAAGGGCCTGTTTGCTAGAGGTGTTAAAGTTTAACGAACATTGTAGCACTTTCGTTTTATTTGACAAAAAAGTTTTCAATTTTGGACTAATTAGGTTTAATAGATTCGTCTCGTAAATTACTCCTAATATGTGCCGATATGCATGCAATTAGTCTACATTTAGTACTCCATACATTTGCCGCAATATTAATGTGATGGGAGTTAAACTGAATGATTCACAAACCAAACAGAACCTAAGATGCGGATGTTGGATGTTGTTCAGGTTGCAATTGTTCTCCACACCTCTGTTGCATAACTGCATTTATTGGCTACCATGTGCAATGTTTTTTTTCTTCTCTTCGTGTTTTTCTCTCTTGCCATACGCAACACAGTTGGCGGGCCGGGGCCGGGTTGCAGTGCGTGAGCCACGACGCCGGTGAACCACGCGTCGGCCAGGGAAGCAGCGACATCCTTGACAACACGGTGCAGCTGTTCGCGTCGCGGTACACGCCCGGGCGTGGACAGCAACCAGCTTTGTACGGGCGCGACAGTGCCCGTCCCCGGCACGCCCTGTGACTTCGGCGCCCTGACCACGGTGAGGTCTACGGCGGCCGGGCCGGGATCTACGGGTACGACACCAACTACACTATTGACGGGGACACCGGGGCGCTGCCGCTGCGGAAGGTGGGCGATAGCATGTACGAGCTGTACGGGGCGCTGTGCCTAGAGACGCAGGGGTGCCACCGCTTGTTGTTTTCATTTCGTTTAGTAGCTGATGATTTATTATAGAGTGAATTGCGCTGTGGCTCCGTAAACTTTTTCCTATTTTTCATCTAGATTTATCATCTTTTTTCACTCATCTAGGTCCATGAATTTTGAGCCACCATCCAAAGCAGGCCATATAGGACTCTGCTACCTATGTCGCCGCTGATATGGTACCATGTGCTCTTTTTTATTTCATAAACTAGCTAAAACTTTAAAAAATTATATAAAATCATAGAAAAATCATAAAAAGTAAAATCTAGTTTTGTTAGATTCCATATGAGTAGATCTATGCAATAGATATATAATATAACATGGTTTAGTTTTAATTTTTATCTATAGCTATAGATCTATGTTCATAACTGCATCTCCCGTACTTCAATTGTGATGAAATGTTTATGGTAGACTACTCATATTCATTGTATGCTCGAGCTTTGGTAAAAAGTACAGCTTCAGTACGTGGAACATGTATGATTGAGTTATTTATTTACCTAGGTTTATGTTTGTTTAATAGTTAATAAATAGCTACTCTAGTCATTTATTTACCCATATCAAATGCCGGAGGTTCCGATCGTCTTAATCCATCACGAGCAGCTAGCACACTACTACTCCAGCAGTAGCAGCATTGCTCTCAGCCACACGATGACACGACTCTTGTGTTCACACGCAACCACTGTGACTTCAATTCCAGCGTCACATCACGTCACGCAGGCCCTGCAACAATAGCAAGAGAGTGTCTGCCGCCCTATAATCTGTTGACTTCTTAATTAATTTTTAATTAATTATTGAGGTATGTGCCAGATTCAATAGTGCATATCAGAAATTCGACGGGTGCCCGAAATCTGCAGATGACACGTGAGCGCGGATGCGGGTGCAAAATTCACTCGCAGAGTGCTGTGACGATATTTGCAGGTGTTGTCACGAGCGAGTGCTTTCTCCACCTACATCACACCCAACCTGTTACCATTCCTAGTTTTCTACTCCTAAACGTCACTTAGTTGTGACTCGAGGGAGTATGGAATTACTTGAGTTGAGGTTTCTAAGAATAATCAAATTTAGAATTCCTCTAAAATACTCAAATTTTAGCACCAGTTTTATTCAACTTTTAAACACTTAGACAATACCCAATTTCTTTCTAAAAGGATGTATTCTAGCATGAGCATGCACAAATTCTAGTGCTAAGAGGTTCTTCATAATAAAAACCATCACAAACCCCACACTCCAACCCCCATCCGAAAACAAAATCTTAATGGTAGAGGAAAAAACACCGCCCATTCTAAATGGGTATGGTTCCTTGCTCATATGAGTGAGAATAATTCAGGTTCAAAACAATGGTATAGAGTCTAGTTCTAAGATATCTTAGAGTTCCGTTGCAACACACATAGACACATAATTTGTTAATGTAAGAGTTCGTTTGGATTCCAGCAAATTATAAAAGGCTAAGGATCCGAACAAATCCAACTTGTTGTAGCCAACTTCTACAATCTAGGAGCCCCTAGATTCCACAATCCAACAAGTTGAGGAAACGTAGCATCTATCCGCTTCTGGATTCAACTTGACCAATCTGCCCCTCGCTTTTTTGGCTCACCCAATATAGATGTCAAGGGCATTGTTGGTAAGTTGTTCTACAAATTAGTCTAGGTCAGTTTTTATAATGTATGGATTCAAACAGCCTCTCAACTCAGCTTGTATAATCCACCTTTGATCATAACCTTTAAAATCTAGCCCCCACAATCCATGTGTATCCAAACACAATCTAATATTAGAGAGTGAAGTGATTCTTCCAACTGTTTTTTATTTCCTAAAGTTTTCTCGCTTCATCCATGTCTCGTATGTGACCCAGACTCACGACCCATGCTAGCTCCCCCCCCCCCACAATCCATGTGTATCCAAACACAATCTAATATTAGACAGTGAAGTGATTCTTCCAACTGTTTTTTATTTCCTAAAGTTTCCTCGCATCATCCATGTCTCGTATGTGACCCGGACTCACGACCCATGCTAGCTCATATAAGTTTGAATAATTCACATCCAATGATAATATACGTACGGAGTCCAGTTCCAAGACACATTGGGTTCTATTGTAGCGTATGGACGCATTTGCTAGTAAAATTTAAAAGGCAAAATAGCCATTTTGATCCTTAAAAAGGGTTATTTCAGTTCTCAAACTTTGCTTTTAGCCTCATTTTCATCCCATAATTATTAAAAGGGCAGTTTTAGTCCTCAAACTTTGCATTTTGAGCTCAATTTCATCCCTCGTCTTAGACGGAACGTCACACTATTGCGTCCGGTCAGCTCTAGCACCATTAGTGATTGGAGATAGAAAAATAATATTAGTCTGAAACTCTAACAACCATTATATTCTGATTTATTATTTTAATAATACATTCTTATGATACCATTTATGTATCCTACTATATTGTTTTTTTGTGGGAGCAATTATAGCTGCTATGGACGCTATTTAGTAGCTTAAGAACACATGGATAAATTAAAACAACATGAGATCTACATTTTCTCCTTATCTACTTCTAGCATTAGGTCCAACCACAATAATCAAGTGTAGATAAAATAACTTTTTTGTCCATAGGCTAAAAAATAATTTATATTCAAGAATGTTCACATCTGTATCTGTATTCATAGGACATGGGATGAAGTTGAACCAAAAAGAAAAGTTTAAGGAGTAAAATACACTTTGATTATTCATGAATGAAACCGAGCCTGAAATACAATGTTTAGGGACTAAATTGTTCGCTTTGATAGTTCTGGGTTGAAATTGAGCCTAAAAGAAAAATTAGGAACTGAAATGACCATCTTTAAAGTTTAGGGACGAAACTTAGTCCTGTGCCATAGTTAAAGGACCAAAATGTGTATTCCCGCAATTAAAAATTATGGAGCAAAGGCACACTTGGAGCATATACGTACCGAGAAGAGGAGTGTATATACATATTATGAGACAGGATACTCGACAATTGCAAGGTACAGACTGGCTGGGTCTCAGGTCTTAGAAACGTACTCCGATCCTAGAAACCAGGACTAGAAGAACACTCCTCGCTCTGATCTCTCACATACATGCAAACCAAGCAGGCGTACAGTACAGCGTACGTATTATTGTACACGACGGAGAGATTTTATTCATGGACTCATCATCTTATAGATATGCTATGTCTAGCTAGCAGCTAGCAGAGGTTATTGGAGTGAATCCGGGGCATCCGGCGTCGCCGTCTAGCTCACCCTGCATATGATGATCCAAGCACAAACGTCGTCATTAATCACACCTGTAATAGTCACAGAGATGCATGATGGATGATATATGGGTAGAGATGCAGCAGACCTGGAGCAGTCGATGGACGGGCTGATGGTGTAGGGGATGCTGACGCCGCACTTGGCCGGGATGCTGGCGGCGTTGCCGGCGACGAGGCCGCCGACCCTGGCGGCGGCGGACTTGAGGCAGTTGCAGGCGGCGCGCCGGTCAGCGGTGGTACTGGCGGCCGCGTTGAGGCTCCGGACGCCGCTGCAGCAGGCCGGCGAGGGGGAGCTGCCGCTGCCACGCGCGTAGGGGATGCAGGGCCCGATGGCGGAGCTGACCTGGCCGCACGTCACGGTCGCCTCAGAGTAGGTTGCTGCGGCTAGCAGCAGCACCGCCGCGGCCACGATGGCCGTCGCCACCACCAGCTGCGCGCGGCGAGCCATGTCGTCGGCCTGTGTTTGCTTGCGCTAGCTGAGTAGCTGCAGGTGGGTGGGTGGTGGGGACTGGGGATGGAGTGCAAAGGGATGTTTGGTCTTTAAATAGGGTTTATTTCGATCGTCGGCCTGCTGTGTCGTCGTACGCGTCGTGTGTGAGTGATGAGCTAGTGACGAGGAGAGGAGGCCGGAGATCGATGAGGACGATGGTGACCGCGCGCTGCATGCATGCATGGGTGGTGGCCGTCGTCGGTGGATACATGTGTCCATCCATCGTCAGAGCTAGAGCCTAGAGGTGCCTAGCTAGCAGAGATGGATTGGGAAGGAGGTAGTAGTTGGGTGTTGGGGCAGGCAGCGGAGGAGTCAGCTGGTGGACGGATACCCCCATTTGTTGCAGTTCGAGGTGCCAGCGCCCAGCAGCCGCTTTCACCTACTCCTGTTCTCATTCGCTCAGTGTCAGTGAGAGGCAGTACAATTATTAGCGGTGAGTTTGGAGTTGGATCCCAGTAGTGCTTATCAATTATACTCCCACAGTTTTCCAAATTATAAGACTTCTTGACCTTTTTAATTAGATACATTATTTTTGCTATGTACTTAGATATACACAGTATATATTTAAGTGTGCATATCTAGAAATGTTAAAATATTTTATAATTTGAAATAGAGAGACTACTAGTTACTAGCTAGTATCACACTTCCATCAATAAGTAATTCTCTATCCATATGGATCCTTCCGGTATAGGGTAAAGTAAAATTTGCCTCTAAGGGCACCTGCCCTATTACTCACTACTAGAGAATAGACTTTTCGTCGATGTCCAAAATTTGCAATAGTCTCGGCAAAATCTACGCCCGGGACAAAAAGATATTTAGTCCCGGTTGGTAACCCAGACCGGGACTAAAAAGATGACTGGACATTTAGTCCCGGTTTACCAAGGCATGTCAGTCCGAGAAACTTTTAGTCCTGGTTTGACACACGAACCCGGACTAAAAGTGTGACTTTTAGTCCCGGTTTTAGACCTTTAGTCCCGATTCCGTAGTCCCGATTCCGTAGTCCCAGTTCCAAAACCGGGACTAAAGGGGGTTAGGAACCGGAACTAAAGGTAGGTTATCTACTAGTGACTGTAGACCACAAGATTCACACTAACAGCATGTTCGCTTGGCTAAAAATAAGCGGCTAAAAGTACTGTTGGCTGATTTGTTGTGAGAGAAAAACACTGCTGGTTGGCTAAAAATAAGCGGCTAAAAGCTTAAGCGAACAGGCTATAAGATTCGTGCCCAGCAGAAGAGAAACAACTGCCGGACACGAATCTCAGTGCAAATCTTGTGGTCCAAAATAACAGGTATGCCCTTAGGGGAAAAAAAGCGTTCGTACGTATAGTCCTTCCAACACAACTAGACCAAGACACGTACACATGCAGGCGTTGCTAAAGTAGTACTGTACTTATTGGTTAATTGCCGAGCAGCAAAAATAAATAGTGACCCATATGGTCCATGCGTTTATTGTTGGATTTATTATGGGCCAGATCCATTTAAATTTAATAAATCAATAAACTCTATGGTGTGTAATTACGGACAATATGAGTTGTACCGGATTGGAATTCTAAGGGTCATTGACTTGACTTATATGGTGGAAGTTATTCTGCTTAAATTAAGAAGTTAAGAAACGGACAAAGGCAGGCCTGGGGCGGGCCGTGGGCGTGGCGGGCGGGCGAGCGAGGCGTGGTGTGGTTGTGTTAATTTTTAGCACTCACTAACCGCGGAACTCTTCACATGCCTCACTAATCGTGGGAGTTTCAACTGGGAGTTGAACTCTTCACATGCCCGCCCCCTTCCTCCTTCCTCTCCCAGTCGCATAGATAAAGGAGAGAGCCATGTCTCTTCGGTACATGAGAGAGAATACAGAACCACATTTCAGCCGCAACGAAGGTTTCTCCATCTCCTCAATCAGCGCGCATGGAGAAGGGAGAGGGTAGGTGCCTCCGAAGCCCTTGCCGTTCGAGACCTTGCACAAGGGATCGACAATTAGGTTTTTGGGGAGCGTCTACGCGACTGCCCGAATTGTCGTCGCCGTTCGTCGTCTTCTTCCTCAAGTTCTTCATCTTCTTCCCGGAGGAGTTTGTCTTCATCATCTCCTACGACATGACACTGGAGACAGGACAAGGATCGAGATCATCGGAGCGCTTGGGAGGGTATGAACTGTTCATCTTCTCCCTATTTTATGCTTTTCAGAACCTATGTGTTTCAGTAGTTCCTGCCTGCTGTTTCGTATGCTATCATGAGTATGTTTCATATGTTCTGATATACTGTTTCATTAGTTTTCTGTTGTCTGTTTTTTTATAAGATATATGCCATGTTTGCATGTTTCTATGGTTCAGTTACGTTGTTTCACATGCTGCTGCTCTTCTGTTTTAGTAGTTTTGATATGTTGTTTCACATGCAGTCCAGTTTTGATTCATGTTCCTTTTATATACGATCATGTTTTATATATGCTTCACATGTTTCTTGTTTACATGTTTATCGCTATTATGAACATGATTGATATCATGATCTCGTTTAGAAATCATTTTTTATATGTCATCATCATAATGTTAATTTATGGAATTAAAATAACACAGAAATTGCCTAATAATCTAACAATCCAAAAACCTAATTATAGGCATTTTTCTGTCAGAGGTTTTGCTGCTGTGTTGAAGCCTGATCCTTTTGATGGTAAAAACTTCTTGATCTAGAAAGCTAAGATGGAATTGTGGCTAACTGCTATGTCATGTTATCATGCCGCTGAGGGCAAGCCTGCTAACTTGTCTCCTGAGGATGAGGCTAAATTTAAGGCTGATGACAATCTCTTTCGAGGTGCAGTGATTAGCGCACTTGACACAAAGTTACAGAAAAGCTATATCATTCTCCCTACAGGGAAAGATCTGTGGGATGCACTTGTTGGAAAGTTTGGAGTTACCGATGCTGGTAGTGAGCTGTATCTCATGGAGCAGCTATATGACTACAAGATGGTTGAGAACCGATCTGTAGTGGAACAGGCTCATGAGTTTCAGTCACTAGCTAAGGAACTTGAACTGTTTCCTTGTCCTTTGCTTGACAAGTTTGTGGCTGGCGGTATAATCGCCAAGTTATCACCTTCTTGGAAGGACTTTGCCACCTCCCTCAAGCATAAGAGACAGGAGTTCAATGTTGAAGAACTTATCGGTACTCTTGATGTGGAGGAGAGGGCTAGAGCAAAGGACAATGGGAAAGGTGTTAAGACCTCTATTGCTAATGTGGTGCAGAAGAAATTCCACAAGTTTAACAAGAAGAAAAACCAGAACAAGCAAGAGAATACACCTAAGCCTGTTCAAACAGCACAGTTTAAGAAGAAGAACAACAATAATAAGGGAAAGGGAGGATGCTTTGTCTGTGGCAGTGATCAGCATTGGGCAAGAGAGTGCCCTGACCGCAAGTCCACACAGGACAAGAAATCAGCCAATGTTGTAACTACTGAGACTGGAGATGGAACATCTGGGTATGGTAATTCTTTACCATATGTTCTTTCAGTTTGTAATTCACCTGAGTGGTGGATGGATAGTGGTGCAAATATTCACGTGTGTGCTGATGTCTCTTTGTTCTCTTCCTACCAGGTCGGGAGGTCTGGCGCCTTGTTGATGGGGAATGGGTTGCGTGCTCATGTTCTTGGTGTTGGTACGGTCATTCTGAAGTTTACTTCGGGGAAGACGGTGCTATTGAAGAGCGTGCAACATGTGCCCTCCATAAAGAAGAATCTTGTTAGTGCATCTATGTTATGTCGAGATGGCTACAAAGTTGTTCTTAAATCGAATAAATGTGTTGTGTCAAAACATGGAACCTTTGTTGATAAAGGATATGATTACGGAGGCTTGTTCCGCTTATCGTTGCATGATGTGTGTAATAAGTTGGTGAATTCTGTTGATATTTCTGATGAGTCGGATTTATGGCATTCACGCTTTTGTCATGCAAGTTTTGGCTGTCTTATGCGGTTAGCAAATCTAAATTTAATTCCTAAATTCAACTTGGTCAAAAAGTCTAAGTGCCATGTGTGTGTTGAATCAAAATAACCCCGCAAGCCCCATAAGGCTGCTGAGGTGAGGAATTTGGCACCTCTAGAACTTGTTCATTCTGATCTATGTGAGATGAATGGAATTTTGACAAAAGGTGGTAAAAGATACTTTCTCACTTTTATAGATGACTCCACCAGATTTTGCTATGTGTATCTCTTAAAAACAAAAGATGAAGCATTTAATTATTTTAAGACCTATAAAGCTGAAGTTGAGAATCAACTTGAAAGGAAAATAAAATGGTTAAGGTCCGATCAAGGTGGAGAATATTTCTCTAATGCTTTTGATGAGTTCTGCGTGGAACATGGAATTGTTCATGAGAGGACACCTCCATTCTCACCACAATCCAATGGGATTGCTGAAAGGAAAAACCGCACTCTAACTGATTTGGTGAATGCCATGTTGAGTACAGCGGGATTATCCAAGGAATGGTGGGTGTAAGGTCCAAATGGCTAGAGGGGGGTGAATAGCCTATTTAAAAAATCTACAAGCTTCACTAAACAACCATGTTAGTATAAAAGATGGCTAAGCTAATTCTAGCACTAGCTCAACTACACTATGCAAGCCACCTATACAATTCTAGTGAAGCAAGGCTATGATCTCTAATACACACCAATAAGACTAAGTCACTAAGCTACTTACTCCTATGTGATAAAAGCTACACTAAGATTAGTACAATAAAGTAAAGAGCAAGTGACTTGATTCTTATACCAACGATGTAGAGAAGTAATACACTCGAAGAATCAATCACAATGATCAACCACAAGAGAAATCCTCGACAAAGAGACGACACAAGATTTTTACCGAGGTTCACTTGCTTCCCGGCAAGCTACTCCTCGTTGTGGCGATACACCCACTTGTTGGTTTGCGAGCTAATCGACTATCAAGAGTCGAGCCCTCGGTGGGTGCCGCACAACCGCACACAAGATGGGGATCCTCCAAGCCACGAGCTCCACTAGAGTATCAAATTCGTGAACTCCCGCGGGAAAGGATCAAGAACCCCTTACAACACTTGGTGAGGGCTCCAACAATCTTCAATTGTGAGCTCAATCACCTCCGCTGCTCCAAGCCGTCTACCGTGTCGGGAAACATGGAAGAGTAACAAGAAATCCGCAGCAACTCGAAGATCAAGTGCCTCTAGAATGCAACTCTCAAGCAATGCACTTGAATCTCACTCAATCTCACTCAAGATGTGCAACTAAGCAAAGAGATGAGTGGAGGGGTTGTTCTCTAGCTCAAAGGATGTCTCTAGGTCTCAAAATGTGCAAGAGTTACCCTCAAACCCCGGACATCTTCTATTTATAGCGAAGGGGTACGCAGCTAGCCGTTACCGGACAACACAGTGAAAAACGTACTGACCGGACGCACCGGTCAGGGTGACCGGACGCGTTCGGTCACTACAGGACAAGCGTGAACAATGCACGTCAAAAGTTACCGTTGCTGTGACCGGACGCGCTCTAGCATTTGACCAGACGCGCTGCACCTGGCGTCCGGTCGGAGTCCAGTAAGCTCTCTGGGTGCCTGACCGGACGCTCCGGTTCCATGAGGGACCGGACGCGCCGGTTGGAAACCCTCCGAATCCCACCTCGCAAGCTCGGCGGGAGAGAGAGAGGAACCCAAACCCCTCTCTACCGCTTAAACTCCACCGCCTTCGCAAATGTGCTAACACCACCAAGTGTACACCACCATGTGCATGTGTGTTAGCATTTCACAAACATCTTTCAAGGCGTTATGTTAGCTCTCTACTAGATCCTAAATGCATATGCTCAAGACATTGATCTAGTGGCACTTGATTCCCGAGCTAACCATGATTGCCCCTCTTGATAGTCGGCTATGTATCCTAAACCCGGTCAATCACTTCTCTACTCATCTTAGACCGGCAAAAGGAAAACCCTATGATTATACATTTGCCTTGCGCTCTTAGATCCTTCTCCTCCACTTGATCATCATGTCATGTCCATGCACCATCTCTTTGTGATCTTGTAGCCACCACTCCTTGCCACATACACCTTCATCACATGAGTTGCTTACGCCTAACTCAAAACACTTAACACATGGCATTAGCAACTTGGTGTCATCAATTACCAAAACCAAACTTGGGCTTTCAATCTCTCCCTTTTTGGTAATTGATGACAACCATCACAAAGATATGAAATGAAATCAATTTTCAATTTTGATAGTATTAGCTCCCCCTACATATGTGCTTCTATGAGTTTGGTTCAATTGTGTACATATGTATGGATTTGAATTTTGGGAGAGTTACTACTATCAAATTGATGCTACGGTATATAGAATGGACCTTTGAAGCGTGATACCAATCGGAGTTGCCTTTATATACCATCCTTAGCATCGATGTAGCTAGACACCACTTGTAATACATCACTTGTAAAGATCACAAACACTAAAGTACCCCGTGAGATCAACATTATAAGCAAAGGGTGTCTAGATACCACTTGTAAAGCTACTCTCAACAAATCATCATTCAAGTTCTATTTCTAGCAATCACCATTCAATCATGAATATGAATTTAAGCTTTACAATGCAACAATTCATCATGTTAATGCACATATAAATGCAACAAATAATTCATGAGCTTGCTCCCCCTACTTGTGTGCTCAATTTTAATTGATCCCTTTCCAATGTCATTCTCTCCCCCTTACTATATCTTTCTCCCCCTTTGCAACTTAACTTTTTATCTTTGTGACTTTTCTCTCCCCCTTTGTCAATAATCACCAAAAAGGTGCCAATTTTAGTGAGAGATAAGTCAATCAATATGAGGGAGTCCAAATTATGGTTCAATCTAGATCACTTGCCTAGAATATGTAATTCGGTTTGATCCAAGCACAAGCTTCTTCACACCTCATAAAGTATAAGGGTTATCTTGAGCATGTTGAATTACACATCATGAGCTCATTTTCTAGATTCAACACTAGGTTTGCAAGCCCACAAACATGTCATATGCTACCACTAGATTAAACAAACATAGAAGCAATAGTGGTACCATATATACATCGAAATCATTTGATTTTCATGAATAAGCCTATTTATCATGCAAATATGTCTATATGTTCTAACCATGTCCTTAGCAAAGTATGAATGATATGCCAAACAACTTTACCTTGCTATGTTGGAGGAGAGGCATGTCATATAAGAATGTGGGGGTGCACTCATTTCAAGTTGGAGAAGTCAAGTATGTTCAATTCATTCTTCAACTTGTAAAATCTCTTTTCATCAAGTGGCTTTGTGAATATGTCGGCTATTTGATCTTCGGTGCCAATGCTCTCAATGCAAATATCACCCTTTTGTTGATGGTCTCTTATGAAGTGATGCCTTATGTCAATGTGCTTCGTTCTTAAATGTTGAACCGGATTTTGAGTCATCTTGATAGCACTTTCATTGTCACAAAACAATGGCATATTCTTGAATTTGATTCCAAAGTCATTCAAGGTTGCTTTCATCCAAAGCAATTGTGCACAACAACTATCGGCACTAATATATTAGGCCTCGGCGGTAGATAGTGCAACACTATTTTGTTTCTTTGATGACCATAAAACAAGAGACCTTCCTAGCAATTGACAAGTGCCACTTGTGCTCATTCTATCAATCTTGCAACCACCATAGTCGGAATTCGAATATCCAATCAACTCAAAATTAGACCCCTTTGGAAACCATAATCCAACATCATGAGTGCCCTTAAGATATCTCAATATTCTCTTGGTTGCTTTCAAGTGACTTTCTCTAGGTGAAGCTTGATATCTTACACACTTGCACACACTGAACATCACATCTGACCTAGAAGCAGTGACATAGAGCAAACTTCCAATCATAGATCGGTATTGCTTTTGATCTACCATGTTGCCACTAACATCAACACCCAATTAATCATTTGTGCCCATTGGTGTACTCATTGGTTTAGCATCTTGCAATTCAAACTTCTTGATCATGTCCTTGATGTACTTCACTTGACTTACAAAAGTGTCATTCTTCATTTGCTTGATTTGAAGTCTAAGGAAGTAACTAAGCTCTCCAATCATAGACATCTCAAACTCATTGGACATCATATTTTCAAACTCTTCACAAAAGTCTTGGTTAGTTGATCCAAAGATAATGTCATCCACATAGATTTGCAACACAAACAAGTCATTTCCAAGCTTCTTGGTGAAGAGAGTGGTGTCAACCTTTCCCATCTTAAACCCTTTAGACAGAAGAAAGTCCCTCAATCTCTCATACCATGCTCTAGGTGCTTGCTTCAAACTATACAATGCCTTCTTTAGCTTGAAAACATGGTCGGGCTTATTGTCATCTTCAAAACCGAGAGGTTGCTCAACATAAACTTCTTCGTTGATGTAGCCATTGAGAAATGCACTCTTGACATCCATTTGATAGAGCTTGATGTTGTGTGCACAAGCATATGCTAATAAGATTCTAATAGCCTCTAATCTTGCAACGGGTGCATATGTCTCTCCAAAGTCAAGACCCTCAACTTGAGTGTATCCTTGTGCTACTAATCTTGCTTTGTTCCTCACAACCATGCCATATTGATCTTGCTTGTTTCTAAAGACCCACTTAGTACCAATCACATTGTAGTTCTTTGGCCTCTCAACAAGTTTCCAAACTTGATTTCTAGCAAAGTTGTTTAGTTCTTCATGCATGGCATTTACCCAATCGGAATCCTTCAAAGCATTTTCTAATTTCTTAGGTTCTTCAAGTGACACAAATAAGTAATGCTCACAAAAGGATGCTAGCCTTGATCTAGTTTGAACACCACTTTGAATTCCACCAATGATTTGATCCAATGGATGATCTCTTGCAATGCTAGTAGGTTGGAGTATTGGGAGTTGATAGCTTCCACTTGTTTGACCTTGAACTTGAGCTTCATCATGAGTACCACTAGAGCTTGCTTGATTTGTATCAATTTGCACACTTTGGTTGATCACATGAATATCATCATCATCAACTTGCCTTGGCCTAACATCACCAATGTCCATGTTCTTCATTGCATTTGACAATTGATCTCCTCTCACATCATCAAGGTTTTGAGCTTCATTTTGAGACCCTTGGGTTTCATCAAACTCAACATCATGAACTTCTTCCAAGGTGCCATTTGTGAGATTCCAAACTCTATATGCTTTGCTTGTGGTAGAATAACCAAGTAAGAATCCTTCATCACATTTCTTTTCAAAGTTGCTCAATCTAGTGCCTTTCTTGAGAATATAGTATTTGCAATCAAACACTCTAAAGTATGCAATGTTGGGCTTTCTTCTATTCAATAGCTCATATGGTGTCTTCCCAAGCTTCTCATGGCAATAGAGACGGTTGCTACAATAGCAAGCCGTGTTGATGGCTTCACTCCAAAAAGAATGACTCACATTGTATTCACTAAGCATTGATCTAGCCATGTCAATCAAAGTTATATTCTTCCTTTCAACTACACCATTGGATTAAGGAGTGTATGTTGGTGAGAATTGATGTCCAATACCAAGATCATCACACAAATCTTCAATTCTTGTGTTCTTGAACTCACTACCATTGTCACTTCTAATCTTCTTGATGGTAGTCTTAAACTTATTTTGCACCCTTTTTACAAAAGATTTGAATAGATCATGTACATCACTCTTGTCATAGAGAAAGAACACCCAAGTATATCTAGTGTAGTCATCCACTATCACAAAGCCATACTTGTTGCCACCAATGCTAGTGTATGTTGTTGGCCCAAACAAGTCCATGTGTAATAGCTCAAATGCCTTTGATGTGCTCATTTCACTCTTACTAGGATGTGCATTTCTAACTTGTTTGCCGGCTTGACAAGCACTACATGGTTTATCCTTTTTAAAAGACACATCTTTCAAGCCTCTAACTAAGTCATGCCTCAAAAGTTTGTTCAATTGTTTCATTCCAACATGACCAAGCCTTCTATACCATAACCATCCCATACTAGATTTAATAAGCAAGCATGGTGTCAATTGTGTCTCACTATCATTGAAGTCAACCAAGTATAAGCTACCATGTCTAAATCCTTTGAATATCAAATTTGATCCATCAACACTTATGACTTCAACATCATCACTACCAAATATGCACTTGAAGCCAAGATCACAAAGTTGTGCCACCGATAAAAGATTGAAATCCAAGCTCTCAACTAGCAACACATTAGATATGCTCATGTCATTTGAGATATCAATTTTACCAAGCCACTTGACCTTGCCTTTCTTGTTGTTGCCGAAAGTGATAGCATCAAAACCACCATTTTGACTTGTATCAATTGATTTGAACATACAAGAATCTCCGGTCATATATTGAGTGCACCCACTATCAAGCACTCAATGCCTTCCTCCGGCTTTGTAATTGACCTACAAGATAAGATCAATTCCTTTTAGGTACGCAAACTTGTTTGGGTCCTCCAAGGTTAGTGACCAAGCTCTTTGGTACCCAAATGACTTTCTTCTTTGAACCCATCCATGGTGTACCAATGAACTTAGCATGAACACCATTTGTACACTTGGTAAGTATATAGAAGGAATCAAACTTAACTGAGGATACATTAGCTTTGGATTTCTTATTCATACAAAGTTGCTCTATGTGATCAACTTGCTTGCAACTTTTGCAATAGATACCATTGTTCTTCACAAAACGAGTCTTGTGAGGAGCAAAAGCGGCCTTGCCTTTCTTGGGGTTATAGCCCATTCTCTCTTTATAGAAAGAAACCCTTTGGCTACCCAAGCACATAAGCAAGCGATCCTCGCCACCATAAGCCTTAGCTAAGGTGTGATTGAGCTCTTTTACCTCCTTCTTTAGATTTTTATTCTCAATTATTAGTGTGAAGTCACAAGTGAAACCGTCACTACTAGATGAGGATGATGTAGATGAGCTACATGAAGGGTTACTGGGAGCAATAACAATAGGCTTATGAAAAGATTCATCAATTATATCACATGATATGCCTATATTGCAAGTTTTAGCCTTCTCAACATTAGTTAGCATGTTTTCACATTTTTCAACTAGAGAGGAATGAGCTTCTTCAAGCTTAGTGTGAGACTTTTGAAGCTTCTTATGGTCTACCTTTAGATTCTCATAAGATGCTCTAAGCTCATCAAGTTCTTGCATAAGGTTTTTCTTTTCCTTAAGTAAGCCCTTGCACTCCTTTCTAGATTTTTTAAAATGTTGAGTGCAATCTTCTAGCATAGTAATTAGTTCATCTTTAGTGAATTCTTCTTTATCACTATCACTATCACTAGCATTATCATGATCACTCTCATCGTCGGATGATACCTTAGCGGACTTAGCCATGAAGCACGATGGAGTGTCGAAGAGGGAGACCTTCTCTTGGATGGCAATGCTAGCATGTCCTTTCTTCTTGCTCTTGTTATCATTCTCATCATCACTTGAGGAATCATCACTATCCCATGTAGCAACATGAGAGTCATTCTTATTTTTATGAGAGCTCTCATTTTCTTGCTTCTTCTTTTGCTTCTTCCTCTCCTTCTTGATAGCATCTTCATCATCACTATCATAAGGACACTTTGCAATAAGATAGTCCTTGCTATGGCATCTAAAACATCTCATGGTATGTCATTCTTCTTGGATGAGTTCTTCCTCCTTGCATGAAAGCCCTTCTTCTTCATTAATTTTCCAAATTGCTTGACAAAAAGAGCCATCTTCTCATCAATATCATCACTATCACAAGAGCTTGAGTCTTCATCACTTGATGATTCAATCTTGGATTTGCCCTTAGATGTGGTGGCTTTGAATGCCACACTCTTCTTCTTCTCATCATCCTTCTTCTCACTTTCCTTCTTCTTCTTTTTGACTTACTCCTCTTTCTCATCATCTTCTCTATATGAATCATCGGTCATCACTTCTTGGAATACTTGTTGAGGAGTTGAATCCTTCAATGTAGTCCTCACTAGCACGGTGATCAATGTATCAAATCTCTTGGGCAAGCTTCTCAAGAACTTCATAGAGAATTGGTTGTCCTTGACCTCCTCACCAAGTGCCTTGAGCTCATTCACAATGACTTGCAATCTATGAAACATTTCCGGTACACTCTCATCTTCTTGCATCTTGAAGCTAGAAAACTTTTCTTGCAAGATATATGCTTTAGCGGTCTTTGTGCCTTTGGTGCCCTCAAAAGTTTCTTCTAGCTTGGCCCAAGCATCATGAGCAATCTCAATGTTCTTCACTTGCTCAAAGGTCTTGTCATCTAGTGTCTCATGAAGAGCACTAATGGCAATGTCATTGCATTGGAGCTTCTTCTTTTCCACCGGTGTAGGTGCTTCCGGATTAGCAACCTCAAATTTTGTTTTGGTAACCTTCCACACTTCTCTATTGATTGACTTGAGGTGTGTGGTCATCTTAACCTTCCAATATGCATAATTTGTGCCATCAAAGTGAGGTGCCTTCTTGGTGTTGTTGATATGCAAGCTTAATTGAGTCATTTCCTTTTCACCGTAGGTTGTTAAGCCTCAAATAAACGGTGCCTCGGCTCCGATACCACTTGTAAGGTCCAAATGGCTAGAGGGGGGCTGAATAGCCTATTTAAAAAATCTACAAGCTTTACTAAACAACCACATTAGTATAAAAGATGACTAAACTAATTCTAGCACTAGCTCAACTACACTATGTAAGCCACCTATACAATTCTAGTGAAGCAAGGCTATGATCTCTAATACACACCAACAAGACTAAGTCACTAAGCTACTTACTCCTATGTGATAAAAGCTACACTAAGATTAGTACAAGAAAGTAAAGAGCAAGTGACTTGATTCTTATACCAACGATGTAGAGAAGTAATACACTCGAAGAATTAATCAAAATGATCAACCATAAGAGAAATCCTCGGCAAAGAGATGACATAAGATTTTTTACCGAGGTTCACTTGCTTCCCGGCAAGCTACTCCTCATTGTGGCGATACACCCACTTCTCGGTTCGCGAGCTAAGCGACTATCAAGAGTCGAGCCCTCGGTGGGCGCCGCATAACCGCACACAAGATAGGGATCCTCCAAGCCACGAGCTTCACTAGAGTATCAAATTTGCGAACTCCCATGGGGAAGGATCAAGAACCCCTTACAACACTTGGTGAGGGCTCCAACAATTTTCAATTGTGAGCTCAATCACCTCCGCTGCTCCAAGCCATCTACCGTGTCAGGAAACACCGAAGAGTAACAAGAAATCCGCAGCAACTCGAAGATCAAGTGCCTCTAGAATGCAACTCTCAAGTAATGCACTTGAATCTCACTCAATCTCACTCAAGATGTGCAACTAAGCAAAAAGATGAGTGGAGGGGTTGTTCTCTAGCTCAAAGGATGTCTCTAGGTCTCAAAATGTGCAAGAGTTACCCTCAAACCCCGGACATCTTCTATTTATAGCGAAGGGATACGCAGCTAGCCGTTACCGGATGACGCAGTGAAAAACGTACTGACCGGACGCACCAGTCAGGGTGACCGGACGCATCCGGTCACTACAGGACAAGCATGAACAGTACACATCAAAAGTTACCGTTGCCGTGATCGGACGCGCTCTAGCGTTTGACCAGACGCGCTGCACCTGGCATCCGGTCGGAGTCCAGTAAGCTCCCACCATGACCGGACGTGTCCGATCGCACGTGACCGGACGCGCCGCGCGTTCAGTCGGCTCTACGACCAACTGTGCCCCTCTAGGTGCCTGACCGAACGCTCTGGTTCCGTGAGGGACCGGACGCGCCGGTTGGAAACCCTAACACCGCGCGCCTGACAACTGCTGAGAACTGATCGGACGCGTCCGGTCAAACTACGACCGCGTCCGTCACCATAGTGACCGCCGTTCGCCTCCGTTTCTTTTCTGACTTCCGGCGCAGTAGAAAATAGGCATTTCACTTCCCCAAAAGCGCCGAATCCTGCCTCGCAAGCTCGGTGGGAGGGAGAGAGGAACCCAAATCACTCTCTACCGCTTAAACTCCACCGCCTTCGCAAATGTGCTAACACCACTAAGTGTACACCACCATGTGCATGTGTGTTAGCATTTCACAAAACATCTTTCAAGGCGTTATGTTAGCTCTCTACTAGATCCTAAATGCATATGCTCAAGACATTGATCTAGTGGCTCTTGATTCCTGAGCTAACCATGATTGTCCCTCTTGATAGTCGGCTATGTATCCTAAACCCCGTAAATCACTTCTCTACTCATCTTAGACCGGCAAAAGGAAAACTCTATGATTATACATTTGCCTTGCGCTCTTAGATCCTTCTCCTCCACTTGATCATCATGCCATGTCCATGCACCATCTCTTTGTGATCTTGTGGTCACCACTCCTTGCCACATACACCTTCATCACATGTGTTGCTTACGCCTAACTCAAAACACTTAACACATGACATTAGCAACTTGGTGTCATCAATTACCAAAACCAAACTTGGGCTTTCAGTGGGGTGAGGCAATTTTGACAGCATGTCATGTCCTGAACAGAGTTCCAACAAAGAACAAAGAGATCACACCATTCGAGGAATGGGAAAAAGAAGGCTAAATCTCTCATATTTGCGCACTTGGGGTTGCCTGGCTAAAGTAAATGTGCCAATCAACAAAAAGCGTAAACTTGGGCCAAAAATTGTTGATTGTGTATTCCTAGACTATTCTTTCCATAGCACTGGATATAGGTTCTTAATTATAAAATCTAATGTGCCTGATATGTATGTTGATACTATCATAGAGTCGAGAGACGCTACATTTTTTGAGAATGAGTTTCCCATTAGAAATACACCTAGTGAAACAAGTCATGAGACTATAATTCCCCATGATCAAGAACTGTCTATTCCTATAGATCATGCTGAGGATTCTCACATGCACATCCCTGAGGAGGATGACACTATAGTCACTCAAAAGAGCAAGAGACAGAGATTTGCAAAATCTTTTGGTGATGACTTTATAGTGTACCTTGTGGAAGACACACCAACCACCATTAGAGAGGCATATTCCTCTCCTGATGCTGACTTATGGAATGAAGCAGTAAGGAGTGAAATGGATTCTATTATGTCTAATGGAACTTAGGAGGTCGTTGATCGTCCTTATGGTTGTCAACCTATAGGATGCAAGTGGATCTTCAAGAAAAAGCTTAGGCCTGATGGTATAATTTAGAGGTACAAGGCAAGACTTGTGGCCAAAGGATATACCCAGAAAGAGGGCGAAGATTTCTTTGACACCTATTCACCAGTGGCTCGATTGACTACTATTCGTACATTAATAGCCGTGGCAGCCTCTTATGGTCTTATCATTCATCAGATGGATGTTAAGACAACTTTCCTAAATGGAGAGTTGGATGAGGAGATCTATATGGATCAGCCAGAAGGGTTTGTTGCAGATGGTCAAGAGAACAAGGTGTGTAGGTTGTTAAAATCATTATATGGCCTAAAACAAGCACCTAAGCAATGGCATAAAAAGTTTGATCATACTCTTACAGCTACTGGTTTTGCTGTGAATGAAGCAGACTCATGTGTGTATTATCAGTATGGTGGGGGTGAGGCTGTTATGTTGTGCCTTTATGTTGATGACATATTGATCTTTGGATCAAACCTCAATGTGATTGAGGAAGTAAAGAAACTTCTATCGAGCAATTTTGATATGAAAGATTTGGGAGAAGCTGATGTCATTTTGAACATCAAGCTTATTAGAGAAGGTGATGGTGGGGTAACTTTGTTACAATCCCATTATGTGGAAAAGGTGTTGAGTCGCTTTGGTTTTAGTGACTGTGATCCTGCTCCTAAACCTTATGACCCTAGCATGATATTGAGGAAAAATCGAAGAATTACAATGGATCAATTGACATACTCTCAGATTATTGACTCACTTATGTATCTTGCAAGTGCAACAAGACCTGACATCTCTTATGCTGTGTGCAAGCTGAGCCAGTTTGTTTCAAAACCAGGAGATGAGCACTGGCGTGCTCTTGAGAGAGTGTTGCGCTATCTGAAAGGTACTATGACATATGGTATTCATTATACTAGAAACCCAAGAGTGCTAGAAGGCTATTGTGATGCCAACTGGATTTCTGATGCTAGTGAGCTTTATGCCACAAGCGAATATGTGTTCTTGCTTGGAGGTGGCGCTGTTTTCTGGAAGTCTTGCAAGCAGACTATCATAACGAAGTCTACAATGGAAGCAAAACTTGCAGCATTAGACATTGCTGGGGCTGAGGCCGAGTGGCTTCATGATCTCCTGATGGATTTACCGGTAGTTGAAAGATCGATACCGGCTATTTCCATGAATTGTGACAACCAGACTGTGATTACAAAAGTCAACAGTTCCAGGAATAACATGAAGTCTACAAGGCATGTTAAGCGAAGATTAAAATATGTCAGAAAGCTGAAAACCTCCGGAGTTATAACGGTGGATTATGTCCACACGTCGAATAATCTGGCAGATCAATTCACTAAGGGTTTGTCACACAATGTGATAGAAAGTGCATCGAGTGAAATGGGTATGAGACCCACATGAAATCTACTATAGTGGTAACCTGCTCTATGTGATCGGAGATCCCGTGAAGTAGAGTGGTGAAACAAGCTAGGATTAGATTGAGAGGAAAGATCCCTTTCTTGACTCATTTCTGATGCACATCTTTCCTATCTGTAAGGCAGGATGATGTTTACCTTAATGTATTCCAAGAGTCTTATAAAGGTGAGATGTTGTCTTATAGAACATCTTTTGAGGAGTACACCTATATGAGTCAGACTGCTGGTCATAGTCTATGGGACTTGGGTAATTCCTAAATACTCATGAAAGGCACAGAAGTGTTACTTATATGCTTCAAAACAGCGGGGATGCCTTTTGCAGCCTAGTATCAGCTAAGGACTTGAGTGAATCTCTTCTCACACAAAACTGTCAATTCAAGGCACAGTCCATTGTTCAGTTGTGGCTGAGTGAAACTCTTGTTCTAGATGGATGTTCAACTTAACAGTCTCCATCGAAACACTGGTATATCAAAGAATTATGATTCTGATACTTCATCGTTACACACCCTAGAGTTTGGTGGGGATTGTTGGATTTATTATGGGCCAGACCCATTTAAGTTTAATAAATCAATAAACTCTATGATGTGTAATTATGGACAATATGAGTTGTACCAGATTAGAATTCTAAGGGTCCTTGACTTGACTTATATGGTGGAAGTTATTCTGCTTAAATTGAGAAGTTAAGAAATAGACAAAGGCGTGGCACGCGCGCGTGCGCCGCCGCCGCCGCCGGCCGGGCGGGGCCGTGGGCGTGGGCGTGGCAGTCAGGCGAGGCGTGGTGTGGTTGTGTTAATTTTTAGCACTCACTAACCGTGGAACTCTTCACATGCCTCACTAATCGTGGAAGTTTCAACTGGGAGTTGAACTCTTCACATGCCCGCCCCCTTCCTCCTTCCTCTCCCAGTCGCATAGATAAAGGAGAGAGCCCTATCTCTTCAGTACATGAGAGATAATACAGAACCACATTTCAGCCGCAACGAAGGTTTCTCCATCTCCTCAATCCGCGCGCACGGAGAAGGGAGAGGGCAGGTGCCTCCGAAGCCCTTGCCGTTCAAGACCTTGCACGAGGTATCGGCAATTAGGTTTTTGGGGAGCGTCTACGCGACTGCCCGAATTGCCGCCACCGTTCGTCGTCTTCTTCCTCAAGTTCTTCATCTTCTTCTCGGAGGAGTTTGTCTTCATCATCTCCTACAACATGACACTGGAGACAGGATAAGTATCGAGATCATCGGAGCGCTTGGGAGGGTATGAACTGTTCATCTTCTCCCTATTTTATGCTTTGCAGAACCTATATGTTTCAGTAGTTCCTGCCTGCTGGTTCGTATGCTGTCATGAGTATGTTTCGTATGTTCTGATATACTGTTTCATCAGTTTTCTGTTGTCTGTTTTTGTTATAAGATATATGCTATGTCTGCATGTTTCTATGGTTCAGTTACATTGTTTCACATGCTGCTGCTCTTCTGTTTCAGTAGTTTTGATATGTTGTTTCACATGCAATCCGGTTTTGATTCATGTTCCTTTTATATACGATCATGTTTTATATATGCTTCACATGTTTCTTGTTTACATGTTTATCGTTGTTATGAACATGATTGATATCATAATCTCATTTATAAATTATTTTTTATATGCCATCATCATAATGTTAATTTATGGAATTAAAATAACATAGAAATTGCCTAATAATCTAACATTTATGTGTCTGATGAATTAGCTTCCGAAACTAATTAACCAGGCCAGCAGATCGAAAATACGGACGGGTTCAATGCAAAACATCCATGACCCATCTATGCGTGGCGTAGTATGTAAACTAGCTATTGCATGTGAATCTGACTCTGTTAACGCAGTAAAAACTTGTTTGGAACATTTTGGTATCTATCGTCTTTGCTAGTGAATAGTGATCGAAGATGCAGGCTAGGGATTATATATATATATAGACAGACAGACAGAAAGTACGTGCTCGCGTCGATCGTCAGCTGTGCTCCATCTATCAGCTGCATCGATCCGTGAACAGCTCCACAGACCGCTACCTATACACAGCTTGGAGGACCCTATCGGCTGCCCAGTAGCCGATAGGCATCGATCCGTGAACAGCTACACAGACCGCTATCTATACATCGCTAACATGGAATACATGCATATACGTATACTACACGGCGCGCGGTGCAGCGTATAGTTGCCATCTGTATGCATGCATGCATAAATAAACAAAGACATTAAATGCAGAAACAAAATTTGCAGGGACGATGTTGGTTTTCCAAGGCGGTTCACCGATGGATTGTAAAGACGTGGCGAGTGGTGGAGAGGTCTTCTAAAGAAACCCAACTTTCAAAATACATTTTAGGGACGCTTGTTTAAGATAATCGTCTACAAAAATCGATTTCTAAGGATCTTTTTGCCTAAGACAACTGTACCTAAGAACATGTTTCCAGGTGTGATTGGCTTAATGAAACTGCCCTCGAAACCAACTTCTAGATGTGGTTGTCTTAATTAAGCAACCATTCCTAGAGATCCATTTTCTTTGTATCTTGTTCACAATCCAAAGTATTCTCTATATCTTGTCCGGACTCTAGATAATCAGGTCTGCCCGCTCTTTATCTTTAGGTTCCGTTCTTTATCTTTAGAGTGCAAGCAACTAGGAATAGAAGATGTAAATATTTAGAGATCTAGTGTAAGAAGTGTTGGAGGGGGTTTTGTTCACCAAAATTTCTATTCCTATCAATACATAAGAATATATAGAAGAGGCTCTTGGAGTCGCTCTGAATTGACTCAACAATTTGGGAAGAAATGATATGATAGTTCTAGTAACTGACCAGCACTACTTGAAGCTAGGATGGACGGCAGACCAACAGATAAAGGATCTCTTAGGAGTGAAGGTGAGTAATCCGCGCACGACAAGGCATAGCATAGGCTACCCGGTTGAACTTGCCTGCTTGTTTATATTGAACTGAATCTGAAAGTTGCCCATCAGTTTAGTGAGTGCACGATGTATGTTGAATTGGCGTGTACACTCTCTCTACTCTCCTTGATATGCTCGTCTACTTCGATTGCATCGTTCTACCTAAAGTATCAAGTATGTATGCTTCGGATTGGACAACCTGTGAACGACCCAAGTTGTTGGTGACCACAACAATTGTCACCTGAAACGCACGCAATGCCTTATGTAACAGTTGCTCTGAGATCAGGTAAAGTTTTAGTGCTTCAGATAGATCATCGTTTTGTAACCGTACTAGGTTGGATAGAGTAACTAGCACAGGAAACTCGATAGATCGACACTTCGGCAAATGCCAGGAGCTCGCCGCCAACGCTCAACAGCTCAGTTATGTTCTAGTTAGAGTTCACCCTTCATCTTCGGGAACACATTGATACATAGGAGCCAGACCGGCTACCGGGCCCGTTACATGGGCTAAGAAAAGAACAAAAAGTAATTTGGGCTTGTCGACTCCTTAGGCCCACTTTGGCCCATAGACGAAAGGATTTGGCCTCCTGCTGTGCGCGCTCCTCTAAATGTTCCCACTAGCTTCAGGTTCATCAACTTTAGGTTTGTCAGGTTCAGGCGCGCTACCTTCATCAGCTTTAGGTTCAGGTCCACCAGCTTCACCGGTATCTCCAGCGGCGACGGTACCAGCACCAGTATTGGTGACATTCCCTCCTCCTCGAGGAACGGCTTGTCCCCAAGCCGGTGCGTGGGGAAATTCTTGGCGCAATGCTTCTTCGTCTTCCCAGGTAGAAAGATCTAGTGGAAGGTGTGACCATTTCACCAAGACTTGAGGAACAGTGAAGTTGTTTCGCAAGTGAAGGCGCCTATCCAGAATCTATTGAGGCACTTGAAAATGTAGAGAGGGATCTAGCAGTTCATTACTAACCATTGTGTTAGGAGGTATGGCCTGCTTCAATTGAGAGACATGGAAGACTGGATGTATTTGGCAGTCATCTGGCAAGTGAAGTTTATAAGCTACTTCATTGATCTTGGCCACAATCTTGAAAGGACCGAAGAACCTGAATGATAGTTTGTTTGAAGACCGAGTTGCCAGGGATGTCTGCACATAAGGCTGGATTTTGACATAAACTGCATCTCCAACCTGGAAGCTACGAAATGATCTTCTCTTGTCAGCCTGTAATTTCATTTTACACTGAGCCCACAACAAATGCTGCTGCACTAACTGTTGCATAAGATCTCTGTCCTGTAACCAGCCATTCAATTCAATATTTTCACTAGCAAGAGAAGCTTCAACTCTGAGCTGTTGAGGATGATGGCCATAGAGCACAAAGAATTTAGTATTGCCTAAAGATGAATGGAAGGAGGTGTTATACCAGAACTCAGCCAAAGCCAGCCATGAGGACCACTTGGTTGGACATGAGTGAACGAAACACCTTAAATAGGTTTCCAAACACTGATTTACCGTCTCAGATTGTCCATCAAATTGGGGATGGTAGGCACTGCTCATATGTAATTCTGTTCCAAGTAATTTGAACAATTCTCTCCATAGATTACTGGTGAATATTTTGTCTCTATCAGAGACTATGGCTTGTGGCAAACCATGTAGCTTGAATATGTTATTCATGAATAGCACTGCCACCTGTAAAGCTGTGAATGGATGAGAAAGGGGGATGAAGTGAGCATATTTAGAGAACCTGTCTACTACCACCAAGATGCAATTGTAGGAACTGGATCTGGGAAGTCCTTCTATAAAGTCCATTGTAATCATCTTCCAAGAGCCTTCAGGAATTGGTAATGGAGATAGGAGACCAGGAGTGGTCACTCTTTTTGTCTTTGCTTACTGACAAATACTGCATTGAGCCACATAGTCCTTAATAGTCTGCTTGAGATGAGGCCAAGCAAAGAGCCTCTTCACTCTGAAATAAGAAGCCTCATATCCTGAGTGTCCACCAACAACACTTGTATGAAGGGCAAACAAGATCTGCTGCTGTATAACTAGTGCATTGCCTACCCAAATCCTGGACTTGAAATAGATCAACCCTTTAGTCAGTGAATAGTGACTAGATGGTGACTTGACTGATAATTCTTGCAACAATTTAGAAGATTCTGGGTATTGCAGGTAGGCTTCTTATAGTGCTAGTACCCAAGGGGATGTGGCTACTGAGACTGCAGATAACTCATGGCTAGAAGCATGAGAGGTCCTGGACAAAACATCAGACACCCTGTTTTCTCTCCCTTGTTTGTAAACTATCTTGTAACTTAGCCCCAAAAGCTTAGAAAGTGCCTTGTGTTGCCAAGGAGTAGTCAACCTTTGGTCATCTAGATGGATTAAACTCTTTTGGTCAGTTTTGATGGTAAATTCTGAGTGTTGAAGATATGGTCTCCAGTAATCAACATCAAGTAAAATTGCTAAGCACTCCTTCTCGTAAGTGGACAAACCTTATGCCTTTGGCCCTAGAGCCTTACTGACATAAGCAATTGGATGCCCATCCTGCTGTAAGACAGCTCCAATACCCTTGTCTGATGCATCAGTCTCAAGCTCAAATGACTTGGAGAAATTTGGTAGTGCTAACACAGGTGCTGCCATCAGAGAAGTTTTAAGAGTTTGGAAAGAGGCTTCAGTTTCAGCATTCCACACATAGATTACTCCCTTCTTTAGTAAATTGGTCAAGGGTTTGGCCAATAATCCAAAGTTTTTGACATATTTCCTATAGTATCCAGCCATGCCCAGAAAACTTCTCAATTCCTTCACATTTTGAGGGGACGACCAATCTGCTACAATCTAAATTTTCTTTGGGTTGTTGATACTCCAGCATAGCTGATCACATGGCCTAAATAACTCAACTCCTTGGCAAAAGAGCACTTAGATAATTTGACAAACAACTGATGTTGTTGAAGGGCTTGGAACACTGCCTCAATGTGCTGCAAATGTTCTTCCCATGTTGCACTATATATTAGCACATCATCGATAAAGACAACAACAAATTTTCTGAGAAAGGGTGCTAAAATAGTGTTCATGATCGCCTGGAATGTAGCAGGCCCCCCAGTGACTCCATATGGCATCACCTGATATTCATAGTGCCCATTGTGTGTTTGAAAAGTAGTTTTGTACTCATGTCCTTCGGCCAATCATATCTGATGAAACCCAGAGCATAAGTCTAGTGAAGAGAACCATGTTGCCCCATGTAATTCGTCTAGAAGTTCATCAATAACTGGCAAAGGGTACTTGTTTTTCACAGTAAGTGCATTCCACCTCCTGTAGTCCACACAGAGGCGCCAGTCTCTAGTCTTCTTCCTCACTAGAAGAGCAGGTGATGAAAAAGGACTAGCACTGTGTTTAATCAAGCCTTTCTCCAGCATCTCCTTTATCTGCTTTTCTATCTCATTTTTCTGATATGGGTTGTATTTGTATGGTCTTAAGAGAAATGGGGTTGAGCCTGGCATAAGTGGTATGGTATGGTCCCCATCTCTTTTCGGAGGCAAGCCTGGCAATGGCTGGAAAATTGAAGAGTACTTGTGAATTATCTGTTGTATCTCTTCAGGTACTGAATTGTCTATAGGCTCAATCTGACTCACTGAATTTAGTTTTACACAATATAAGACTGAGTCCTGTTTGATCAAAGCTTCGAGTTGAACTAGTGAGATTGGAGGACCAACCACTGTTTGAGGCTGAATTCCTTGATTTTCATAGGTTTTCCTTTGAAATCAATCTGAAACCATTTCTCTGCCAATGGACATTCATAGGACTATTGCTTTCCAAACAATCCATCCCAAGCACAACATCATAGCAGCCAAGAGAGATAATCTTGAAAGAGTTGGGAAAAGTTAGACCCTATACATTCCACAACTGGTTGGGCAACTCATGTGTGCACTGAAGTAAATTGCCATTAGCTACTCTGACACTAACAGGATTATGCAATTCTTTGTTTCCTTGAATTCTGGCCCCCAGCTCCTCACTAATGAAACAGCGTGTACTGCCAGAGTCAACAAGCATAAATACTTCTTGATCATCAACAAATCCTCTTAGCCTCATTGTCCTTGCTCCTTCAATTCCCTTCATTGCTTGCACAGATATGGCCATCAAATCATCCCCTGAGTCATCTTCTTCCTCAACTGACTCTTATGGCTTTGTATGATCACCAGAAAGGAATTCCCAAACTTCCTCCATCACTTGGAGAGATATATTCGGGCATTTGTGGCCAGGATGCCACTTCTCACCACATTTAAAACAAAGCCCCTTAGCCTTTCTGTAAGATTTTAATGTGTTCAATCTTTCTTCATCAGTCTTACCCTTGTTGGGTTCAATAGCTCTTCTATCTTCCCTAGAGCTTGGAGAATATCTTGGAGTATAACCAGTTGGATAAGTGTTTCCCTTGGCATGTTCTGGAGAATTTTTCTTGAAAGTGGAATTAGCTTCACTTCTTCTGCTACTGTTGACTGGGCCCAACATTGCTTCCTCCTGCAACAAAGCCAGGGAACTCGCAGAGTCAAGATCTTGAGGACGATGCATCATAACTATAGTTTTGATTTCCTTTTTAAGACCATCTACAAATCTATTGGTGATAGTGGCTGGGGAAAAAGTAGGATCATGGGCTAGGAGTTGATGAACAAGATCACAAAACTGTTCTATATACTCATGCACAAGATGTGTTTGACGAATATGAAAGAAATGCCTAAGAAGATGGTTATGTTCATCTTTATCAAATTTGGCACAAACAGTGGCCCCAAAATCATCCCAAGTCATAGATAGTAAAGTGGTCTGGACAGTTTGGTACCGAAGGGCAGCAGAACCGCTGAGATGCATAGTGCAATAGAGGATCCAAAGCTTAGGATGGATGTCATACACATCAAAGAAGGTTTCACAATTAGTGAGCCAACGTTTGGGATTAGTGCCATCAAAATTTGGAAATGGTAAATTAGGCATAGTAGGGTGATGCGAAGGTTTAGGATGTATTTTAGCCTCATGATCAACGGATGCAAAATCATGACAAATTGCTGTAACAAGAGGAGGTTTGGCAGGATGCATTGCACCTTTGGTCGGATGGTGGCCTGGGACGGTGGTGTACACCGCCCCGTAAGCCGTCGCGCGGTGGTCTAACGACCCAGACGCCGCTCCAGCAGGGGAAGACTCCAGATGAGTGGAGTCCGGCATCTGTGGCATCGGAGGTGATGGGTGGCCCTCTGAGACCACTACGGATGGTGCTGTTGCGATGGTGACGCAGCCTACAGAAATAGCTTCAGCGTGGGGTGGGTTGTTCAGAGTCCTCTTCATCTCTTCACCCAATGCGAGCACGGCGTGCTCCAACTTGTCAACGCAGCTGTCCATCTGTGGCTTCCAGATGTTGAGCTCGGACCGCAGCGCCCGCATCTCCGTCATGGAGGTCTTCAACTCCGTGATACCCTTGGAATTCTTGCTCAAGAGAGCCAGAATCTGGCCGAATTGCTCCTCCGGTGTGGCCATCGCCATCTGCTGCCTAGTACAGTATGAGTGGGGAGCCAAAGTGGTTTGAATGCGACCAACAACTCCACCGCCGAAGCCGATCACGTCAACTATGGCACGGACCTACGGATCCTGGCAATCGACACTACAAGAGAGGAGTACCTAGGAGAGCCAGCCGTCGAGGATTACGACGCTAGATCTAAGCAATGGGAAGAAATCAGAGGCGCTTTGGTGGATTGGAGTTCCCAGAATCGATGAATCCGATACCAGATGTAACCGTACTAGGCTGGATAGAGTAACTAGCACAGGAAACTCGATAGATCGACACTCCGGCAAACGCCAGGAGCTCGCCGCCGATGCTCAACAACTTGGTTCTATTCTGGTTCGAGTTCACCCTTCATCTTTGGGAACACGTTGATACATAGGAGCCAGACCGGCTACCGGGCCTGTTACATGGGCTAAGAAAAGAATAGAAAGTAATTTGGGCTTGTCAACTCCTTAGGCCCACTCTGGCCCATAGACGAAAGGATTTGGCCCCCTGCTGCGCGCGCTCCTCAGCACGTTCCCACTAGCTTCAGGTTCATCAACTTTAGGTTCGTCAGGTTCAGGCATGCTACTTTCATCAGCTTCAGGTTTAGGTCCGCCAGCTTCACCGGTATCTCTAGCAGCGACGGTACCAGCACCAGTATTGGTGACACATTTGGATCGGATAATCTCCGACAGCGTGGAGTTGCTGGCTAGTGGCGACGCCGGCCGTAGCTCCGACGGCGACGTGGCCGGCCGAGACAGCGCCACGGCGGCCAGAGTGTAAGTGCACTTGGAAGGCCCCCATGGAATATGTGTCTGGATTTTCCGTTTTCTTCCATTGCTTGTTCGTGGGCTGGGCTGTTGGACCGTAGCACGCAGATAAGGCCCACTACTAAGGGGCGCTTGCTTTTCATCCGCATCTCTATGATAAGTGCTATCCACATTGAGTCATTGACTCTAGCCGAGTTCCTGGCATTTTCGTACTGGCTGAGTAGAACACATGACAAATTCAATCACTTGCTTCCCCTTTTGCAAATGAAATAGTAGAAAAAACAAGAAAAAGATCAGCCGATCCCATGCCAACAACAAGAAAAAGACTCCAAATGACCTTATATGTGCAACCAAAAAAAGGCCCTCTGCTCTCTGGTTTAGCAACAACATGATATACGCATCACTACCATTTAAGCAATTAGAGATTGAATTTAGTTGGTGAAAGTAATACCATAATTAAGCATATATAATAGCCATAGGCACTAAAAATAGATGAAATTCATGTTATATATAGTATAATGTAGCAGGTAAAGTGATAGTAAAGTTGGGACATACATATATAGCTCTCACGTATCCTTTTTCTTCGCGTGTTGTCATAACTTGTTGCCTCTCAACTCTCAATACGTTGTATCAACCTTCACATTGGCTGCTTTAGAGGAAATTAAACCTTCCTTCGTCAAAGAGGCAAGCAGTATTGTTGCGCCTAATTTCATTTATAGTATATCTCTTTCTACTCTTTTAACTCTAGAACTATACTAGTCTCTCTATTCAATTAGAAGACATTTTGAATTTTTAGATATATCTTTGTTTGCTACATACTTGGACGTGTACACTATGTTTAAATACTACTAAATAACGTATCTAAAAAAGCCAAAAAGTCTTCTAAGTTATAATGGAGGGAGTACATCATACGTGAGCTAATAAGTTTATAGCATGCCGAGGTATAGCTAGCCCTCCTCACAAGTTGCCTTCTTTTTCTCGTGCACTTCTCCACGTCGACTTGCCTTCTCTCTAGTAGTTTTGGCAGTGCTTGCTCTCATTGTAATGGAATATTTAATTTGTCACTACTGCTTTGCTATTAATGGAGTGTGGAGTCTAGAAATTTTTCCACTTACATAAAAGGGTGAAGAAAATGAGATGCCAGTGTTGCTTGACCTATCTTACCACACAACAAATTATGATTCGAGTATGTGCACCATTTTCCTAGATAGGACACCATAATTATGTGGTGAAAGTCTTTGTCAATCACATCTATTATAATATTAAATATTATCCATGGCCACATTTTCTTGATCTAGACATTTTCTTATGAGGAACAAAAATGCAACAAAAGAAATTTTATATGCCTAGCTATGCTGTCCACAATGAGCTAACCTTGTGCACAATAAAAACCCATTCTTGCCTTCGGCTCTGGTTCGACAACTACTATATATACACACCAGTACCACTTAAACAAAATTAGGGATTTAATTAAAATAAAATGAATTTTATGTTATAAGACTTGTCCGTGGACAACATGATATATGTAATGACTTTATCAATCTTGAGATTTACCGGTCCAAACTCAATCCTATAAAGGTGCTCATAGAGCTATAGCTGCTTGACACATACATCTCACAATGCTGTGTCCTTTCGCATGTTATCTTATTGACCTCTCATGATGACATATCCACCTCTTCATCAGATGCTAGGAAATTAAACTTCCTTCATTATTAGAATGAGTATTTTTTTCTTATAAGTTATATTAAAAAAGGTTGTATTGGATGTAACATTCTTTTTACTTCTAAGTTATATTGTGTATCTTGTAAACTGAGTGTACCTTTGCTCATTGGATTTCTTATGGTGGAAGTGGAACCTACATCGACCCAAATTCAAGTCTTCGACTTGAAGCGAGTGTTCGTATTTTTTTTTTTGGAAAGGATAATCTCCGACAGTGTGAAGTTGCCGGCCAGTGGCGACGTCGCGACGCCGGCCAGAGCTCCGATGACGACATGGTAGGCCGAGACAGCGCCACAGTGGCCGGAGTATACGTACAGTCGGAAGGCCTCCATGGAATATGTGGCTAGGCTTTCCGTTTTCATTCATTGCTGGCTAGTGGGCTGGGCTGCTAGACCGTAGCTCGCAGATAAGGCCCACTACTTTACTATACTAAGGTGCGAGCTTGCTTCTCATCAGCATCTCTAGTCTAGACCATGATTGGTGCTATCAAGTATCAACGTTGAGTCATTGACTCTAGCTTAGTTCCTGGCATTTTTCGTACTGGTTGAGTAGAACACATGACAAATAACAAATTCAAGCACTTTGCTTCCCCTTTTCCAAATGAAACAGTATAGCAAAGACAAGAAAAAGATCAGCCTATCCCAATTCCCATGCCAACAACAAGAAAAAGACTCCAAATGACGCATCACTACCAAATAAGCAATTAGAGTTCGAATTGAATTGTTAGGCAAAGTAATAGTACCAAGAACATATATAGCCATAGGCTCTAAAAATAGGTGAAATTCATGTTATATATAGTACATTGTAGCAGGTAATGTGCTAGTAAAGTTGGGGCATAGTACCTCTCACGTATCATTTTTCTTCGCTAGTTGTCATAACTTGTTGCCTTTCATAACGTCATATCAACCTCCTTATTGGCTGCTTGCTAGGAAATTAAACCTTCCTTCATCAAAGACGGCAAGCATGCAGTATATTGTCGTGCCTAATTTAATTTATAGTATCTCTTTCTACTCTTTTAGCTCTATGGAACTATACTACTCCCTTCTATTCTAAATTAGAAGACGTTTCGGTACAATGCAAGCAAACCCTACCCCTATAAGCACCTTTGATAACCGGATCGGCAAAATCCTCGAGACGAGATTGACAAAGTCACCACATATGCTTTTATTTAAATACTAGTAAAAATAATGTATCTAAAAAGGCCAAAACATCTTCTAATTTAGAATGGAGGAACTACATCATACGTGAGCTAATAAGTTTATAGCATGCCGAGATATAGCTAGCCCTCCTCACAAGCTGCCTTCTTTTTCTCGTGCACTTCTCCACGACGACTTGCCTTCTCTCTAGTAGTTTTGGCAGTGCTTGCTCTCATTGTAATGGAATATTTAATTTGTCACTACTGCTTTGCTATTAATGGAGTGTGGAGTCTAGAAATTTTTCCACTTACATAAAAGGGTGAAGAAAATGAGTTGCCAGTGTTGCTTGACCTATCTTACCACACAACAAATTATGATTCTAGCATCATTTTCATATATAGGACACCGAAATTATATGGTGAAAGTCTTTGTCAATCACATCTATTATAATATTAAATATTATCCCTGGTCACATTTTCTTGATCTAGACATTTTCCTATGAAGAAAAAATGCAACAAAAGAAATTTTAAATGCCTAGCTATGCTGTCCACATTGAGCTAACCTTGTGCACAACTAAAAAACCATTCATGCCTTCGTCTTTGCTTCGACAATACACACACACACAACTTAAACAAAATTAGCGATTTAATGGTAGTCCAGCAAATGCCTGTACCATGAGCATAGACAATAAAATAAAATGAATTTTATGTTATATAGACGTGTCCATCGAGAGCGTGATGTATGTAATGACTTCATCAACCTTGAGATTTACCGGTCCAAACTCAATCCTATGAAGGTGCTCATAGGGGTATAGCTACTTAACACATACATCTCACAGCGCTGTGTTTTTTCGCATGTTATCTTATTGTTACCTCTCATGATGACATATCCACCTCTTCATCAGATGCTAGGAAATTAAACTTCCTTCATTATTAGAATGGAGTATTGTTTTTTCTTATAAGTTATATTAAAAAAGGTTGTATTAGATGTAACATTTGTTTTACTTCTAAGTTATATTGTGTATCTTATGAACTGAGGGTACCTTAGCTCATTAGATTTCTTATGGTGAAAGTGGAACCTACAGACCCAAACTCAAGTCCTCGACTTGAAGTGAGTGCTCGTATTTTTTGGATTTATTCCATAAGTTAATAACATATTTTTCAGTGGTATGCGTCATGATGCCCATCGATAACAAGTGCATATGGTGACTTAATCTCGTGATCTGTTAGCTCAATCTTTCATAGGTGATCATAGGCATAGGGTGTGCATGCATCCGTCCATAGGTGAGTGTGCATGTGAGCGATTGTATTTGTACTGTGATTCATATATATCTCTTATAATTCTATTATTATATTAGGTCACCCGGTAAAGTCCATATGAGGTAGAAGCATGCCAGGATACATGAATGAAGCCCCTCCTCATTAGTTACCCTCTAATCAATTTTCGACAACCTACCTCCTCTCTAGTTGCCTCAACAATGCTCCTCTTATTGTAGCTGAAACTTTTTTAGCTTGTCATTGCATGTTGTCTTATCTGTTAACCATTAACCATAGCACGAGGGGCAAACTCATAGCTACTTGCAGTTGGATACGACATAAATACATCGAGAAGTGTAGATGTGCATTCTGTAGCACCTCTAAGAGTGAATGCAAACATGCACCGAGAAAAGTGTAGATGTGTAGATCTATACTCGTCTCGTATAGTATATGGTGCATGGTACATACTTTGTTTATTATAATTTTCCATATATGTATGAAGATTTTTTTCCTACACGATAGCATGATAGCACCATAGCCCGCGGTGCCACTAGACCTTCTATGTATCATGCACATACCATATGATATGCCATTAGTCTTTTAGCCACATAATCCAAAGTTGAACTAGGCTACCGGCTTTAAAGGGAAAATTGGTGGATGCACATCGTGTAGTTTGTAAAACAACAATGATGATGACGAAATTATTTACCACTATTGTAAGGATGGAGCTAAAGCACCATGCACCACCCTAGCATTTTGTGAAAAGCTACTTTAAGGAAATTACATACTTATTAATTTTCATCTAAGATGCACATAAGATCCTTTTAACTTGTTCGTACTGTGTTTAGGTAAATTGTGCATTTTTACGTTGAAATGTTACATTATAAAAGTTATGGTCAAGCAAAGAATATGTCTATCGGAATGTGTATACATATATAAAAAAACAATTTTACCAACTCTAGTCTTTCAAGAAAAACAAAAAAAAGAGGATTTTTGCCAACTTTCTGATGCGTTGGCAGGGAAGAGTACCATTTCAATTCCGATGGGCGCTGCGCTAAGCCGGATTCTCCTTCATGTGTGTCGTCAATCTCAAATCGCTTTGACTTCTTCCTCCAAGGAAACCGTGGTGAGAAAGGGAACGACTCGACGCGAATTGCAATTGCAATCAGCCAATCAATCAAGGCTGCTTTCCTCTCAACCAACGACGCAAGCTCGATCCGTGACAAACAACAACAAACCAAGCAAGAATGCGCAAACCCATCACATCATCCATCGCTCCATAACCAGTGAATTGGATCGATCGAATCGAAGAAAAAGAAAGGAAAGAAAAAGATAAAAAAAAAGAGCGAAAAGGAAATCGTGCCTTGAAGTCTCCTCTTCCTCTGCGTCTTCGTCTTCCTCCGGCGGCGCCCCGCGGGCGGACAGATTGAGCCGAGGAGCCCCGAAAAGCAGCAGCAGCAAGCCGCGCGCGGCGCAGGCAGGCGTCTCGTCAGCGTCGTCTCTATCCTCGCGGCGCAGGCGCAAGCGCGGAGGAAGTGGAGGCGAGGGAGGAAAGCGAAGCAACGGACGCCCGCGGAACCAAAAAAAAAAAAAAACTGACCTTTTCCTCCCTCTTTCTCCTCGCATTAAAATCCCCCCGCTCGCCCCCCGTGCTCCCAAATCCCGAGCTCTCCCCCTCTTCCCTGCCCTGCCCTACCTCGCCGGCGGCGGCGCGCAGATCGCGGCCCCTCGCCCGTACCGATCGCCCCCGCCCACCTTCCCGTCCGTTCCTGCTCGGGCGACGGCGATTCCTGCGTCGCATCGCCGCCTCCTCCAGCGGCTGCTTGGGCTACGGGCCTACGGCGGCGGTTCCTGCGTCGCCCGCCTCCTCCTGCAGCTCCGGGGAAGAAGCAAGCAAGCGGCTAGCGGCTCTCTCCCGGGGGTGGCCATGGTGGACATCAGCGAGTGCTCGCCGGTGCCCGAGTCCGTGCCGGCGCACCCGGACCCCGCGTCCGTCTCCCCCGACGCGTGGCGGCGCTTCGAGACCGCCGCGCTCGCCGTAGTCAACAAGATCCAGCCCACCGCCGCCTCCGAGCAACTCCGCGCCGCCGTCATCGCGTACGTCCAGCGCCTCTTCTGGTTCCAAGCCCGGTATCAGGTATTCATCATTCCGGTCACCTCCCCTGCTACTGTTGTTTGCGGTCTTAGTGTTCTGTAGCTTAAGGACTCTGGCTGTATGCATCGATTCTTCAGTACCATGGGCGAGTGAAACACCTAGGTTTTTGCTATCAGCAGCTGCTGTGCTATGAGCCATCACATTCTTCAGATTATGCAAATGGTTGGTGGTTAGGTGCTTTAGGAGGAATTCATAGGGTCTCAGTGCCATTTTTCATATTTTAGGTCATAAATTGAAGCTAGACATACACATTCTAGGTTTGTTCCTACTGCAGAGTTGCTAGTTACCATGCTTGCGATTTCATTTAGCTGTGCTCTACTTGCTTGCATGTGATTTTCCTAACCCTAGTGATTGCCGCGAAACCGGTATGTGTATTCAAACCCTTGCCGTTTTTTGCTGGGTACTTGAGGTGTCAAGTGTTTATTGGTGAATGATTACAGAGTTGTACTGAGTTGATTTGTTGGTTGCGCGCTTGAGCCTCCACGTGGTTATCACATTAAACACAGTGAAACTGATGATCGTGGATTGGAGGGCTGGACATACCTTGTATCTTACTGTCTTCTTTTTCTGTGACGTGGCACTCCATAGGCTACTCATGTTATCTGAGAAGGAACAGCTGCATGTCTGCTATGCCCCAGTCAAGTCAGAACATCTTGAGTTCAGCTGGAATGGTCTGTTAGGATGTAATTGTAGGATTGAATCATAGAATCTAAGATCTTGCCTGATTTAATCTGAGATACACATGCAGTATTTAAAATATACCATGTCATTCATTCATCATTTAATAATAAATTTCTTTCATTGTACATTAGATTAGAAGCATGTAAAATAATAGTCCAGATTAATTGTCTCTCCTTGCCTAAATATATGAGTGAGTAAAAGGTGGACCTTTATTCATAATTGCGTACTAGGATTGGTCGAATCAGGTAGGATCGTATTTAAACTGCTACTACGATTTTACCAAACTTGTGCTAGAATCATGGAATGTGAATATTGGACGAAAAAGATCTTATCTTAGGAGCGAACCAGTCAATAAATCTAGGATCGTATCATGTGATACTTTAATACTTGATGTTTTCTGGCTGGCTGTGTTATGGAGGTTGTTTTCTTATTGCTGTTTATACAAGCGGACACATGAGACCTAGCAAACGTTTGTTAAAACTTGAGATTGGATACAAGGCACAGAGGGTTAAGTTGAACTATTTATGAAATCAGTAAATCTGTTAGGCACATTACATGTTTGCTTCTACCAGATGTTCACATGTATAACATCTGACTATTACTAGCAGCACTTCTGTACATGCACATGAGTGAAATATCATTGTTCTACCAAATTTTGTGCTGCTCTGGTGCTTTCTTGCTGCTATTGTAATGCCATGTCAGACAGAAAGACCTACAGTCTATCCTCCTGTGTTTGTGAAAAATAGGTCTTTCCATTTGGATCTGTTCCATTGAAAACATACCTTCCTGATGGAGATATTGACTTGACATTATTCGGCCCTGCGATTTCTGATGAGAATCTAGCAAATGAAGTATGTGCTATTCTAAAATCGGAAGAGCGAAGGAAAGATTCTGAATTTGAAGTCAAGGATGTCCATTATGTCCCTGCTGAGGTATTTCACTCTGCCATATCAATCTTTTTTTTATAGGTACCATATTGCTCTTTGTTTCGAATATATTTAATTTGAGGTCAACCATCACTATGCCATCTTTTTAGAGTTTTCACTTATTGGAGGTGGTTGTTTTGTATGCATTCCACTTGTTTAATGAACTTACTTTTATAATTCCTGCATTCTACTTATAAGTGCTTATTTGTGCACATTATGTAAAATTGGAGAAATACCATTTTATTGTACTTAAATGCAACTCTTCTCCATCTTGCGTATTACATCTTTGGAGCATATGGAATTATGAATATGCCAATATTTCATTAGGTACTGGCTGACTATAAAAAGGAAAAAAAGTAGTTACCAATACTCATAACATTTTCAATCGCTGTTTTTGAGGGTTCTTTCACTCTTGCTATGCACAGTAGTGTGGCATAGATTAGTGGAGAAATCCATCTTGTTTTGTATGTGTTGGCTAGGGACAAATTTTGGGCACATGCGAGCTTCTTGTTTCACATATTGTTGTCTGATCATAAATCTCCCTGGTGGCAGGTCAAGCTGGTTAAATGTTTGGTACAAAACATTGTCGTAGACATCTCAGTTAATCAGATTGGTGGGCTGTGCACACTATGTTTTCTTGAGAAGGTAATATTTCAAATGTTGCCATAAAGATGGAGTTGTGTAATTTTTTTTGTCCATAAAACTCAGATTTGATACTCTTAATAAGATGAAAAAAATGTTCCCTTGCCTTTCTCTATACGTAGGATCTAAGAGGATTAATTCCACTTTGTGGTTCCTTATGTCATAATACTGCATAGTGATAAGCATATTGATAATAAATAATTTTTGTGTAGGTCGATCAAAACTTTGGAAAGAATCACCTGTTTAAGAGAAGCATAATGCTTGTCAAAGACTGGTGCTATTACGAAAGCCGTATTCTTGGTGCCCATCATGGTCTAATATCCACGTATGCCTTGGAGACTTTAGTTTTATACATTTTCCATATCTTCCACAAGTCTTTGGATGGTCCATTGGCTGTAAGTTATGGCTTTAAATTTTTCTGCTGCTTTGTTTTTTGCCATGTTATATTGACATTCTTCATGTTACATACCTTCCTATGGTTGTGATGACTATATGCCCTTCTGCAGGTCCTCTATAGATTTCTTGACTATTACAGTAAATTTGACTGGGATAACAAGGGGATCAGCTTGTTTGGACCTGTTTCCTTATCTTCACTACCTGAGCTAGTTAGTAAGTGAATGCACTCTTAAGTGTGCAGAATGTTGTCTATTTGAGATTGCAATTATTGGTCATTGACATGCTTTTGTTGGACAGTTGACCCACCAGATACCCAAGATGATGATTTTCTTCAACGGGAGGAGTTTCTAAAAGAATGCACAGAATCTTTTAGTGTTCTCCCTAGAAACTCCGAGACAAATCCTAGAGTATTCTCACGAAGATTTCTAAATATAGTTGATCCACTAAAGCAGAGTAATAATCTTGGACGCAGTGTCAGTAAAGGTTTGTTTCTGCCTCTGGATAATCAATTATGACAATAAGCTGAATTTTCTCTTGTCAATTAAATCTGTCAATAAGATTCTCAACTTGATGTTCCAACCTTAAACCTTTGTATGAGCCCATTTGCATAAGGACTTACAGTGCCAGTCAGAGAAAAAAAATCCTGCTTCACTTGTTTTTGTCAAAGTTTGAATATTTATTACACAGACTGTTCAGCTAAACTTTTGAACTCTGTCTGTGCAAAATTTACAAAATGTTTCATTTCATGATTTGTGGTTTTATTATGACCCTGTCTCATCGAATCCTGTTGCCTACATCATCACACTATCTTTTCACCTAATGCGTGATTGAAGTGGACTGCCCTCATCCAGAGTTGTACTGTTTTGTAAGTGCTTATTCAAATATGCTGCTTCCATATCTACCCTGTCCAAAACTCCAAATCTATCATTCTTGCTACCTAATGTTGTATTAACTGCCTTGCTTCTACATTGCTGATGCACACCCGAAAGTTATCATTTCAGTTGTGCATGGAAGAAACTGTTACCATTTAAGAATATAGTATGTCTACACTGTACACTCACTAGCCACCCATTGTGCTTGCGCCTAAGCAGTAAGCACAAATCTGCAACACCTTTTCACCATTTTGCACTACAGTAATATCACATGCTGCTGCCATTTCTCGTGTTAGAACATGGGTACTGATCTCGTTATGTTTTGAGTTCGTGAGTATTTATGCTTTTCATTTGATTTACAGGAATAGCTTTCTTGTGGTACACAGCTGAAGTACTTCATTCTGATATTTCTTTTTTCTAAAAGAATTTTATCTTATTGCACTGCTCCATGTGCAGGAAACTTTTACCGGATACGCAGCGCATTTGATTTTGGTGCTCGTAAGCTTGGCAAGATTCTTCAAGTGCCTTCTTGTCTCACTGTCAGTGAAGTCAATCAGTTTTTCAGGAACACTCTAAAGAGGAACTGTACTGGTTTAAGGCCAGATGTTTGGGTGAGCTCTTCTGATCTTGTTACAAATGATCCTGTATCATCAGTCTTAGATGTGGAAAGAGTCAACAAGGTTACGCCCAACAATTCGTGCGATGTTCTGTCTAATCAGCTCAGTAACATCAACATTTCAGATTCCAACAATCATGGCTCAGTAAAGCAAAAAGAATGTAACTCTATGGCTGACCACAAGGAGATAAAATCTGTTTCTTGGGGTTTTCTAGATAGTGATGCTACGAGTCACACAGCTACTGATTCAGTAAGTATGAGGGGTGGTGGCGACTTCTCTGAAGCTTCACCAACACCTAGTGAAACCTGTACCCTGCAATCAGAAACCGGCAAGAAGGTTGATGTTAGAACTGACACAATCCCATCATACCATGGGGTTTCAGCAAAGCAGTTTACAGGCAGATCTCACCACTATATTGAAGATGCTAAGCATAATGCTTACTCCTATTCTACTGGCTTAATTGATGGTCTGGGTACATCTAATTCAGTTTTAACATCAGATACACAACCTGGAGGTACCACCAATGACACAGTGCCAAATCTCACTGGAGATTTTGATACGAATTTGCATAATCTTCTGTATGCACAGGGTTTCCATCAGGACAATCCTACGACTCAGTTGTACTATCCAATGCCTATGCCACCACCCCTGCAATATCAGAACATGCACCCATCAAATGGCCATGGCAGAAAAAATCCATATGGATATGCTGGTAGGAATGGAGTCGTCCCTGGTTCTGTTTATCCACCTGGCTATTTTGTGTATAGGCCATTGTATCAAGCAGATGATCATATGGCTATGAGGGCTCGTGGAACAGGCACCTACTTTCCTGACCCAGTATGTTCCCTCCTTGAGCATTCATCTTATGTTCTTAAAACTTAAGGGAACATCTTGCTCTTGTCCATATGTTCGTTTTCTTCGTTCCACGTGCTGTACGTGTGAACAGACATGCTAATTTTCTTGTAATTCAGTTTTCATGAGTTACTATTCTTTTGTATGCAATTATTTGTCCATTATGCTTCTGTTTTTTTTTTACTTCAGAATAGTGTTACTTTTCCTAGGTTTGTCCTCAATTTTTTTTAGCTGGACAGTTTTGTCTTGTGTTCATGCTAATTTTGTCTGCCTCCTGGAACACTTCAGAATTTGCGCAAGGAAAGACCACCTACTGGACGTGGGGAGAGAGGAAGGAATCATTCCCATCAGAATAATTATCAAAAGTTTCACCACCACGGCCGACCGGATATGCCTGTAGATATGATACCTTTTGAGGAATTGAGGCATGAGCCACCACTGCAGATATACGCTCCTAGTGCAAATGATCATGGAATCCCATCTCCAATGAATATACCAACACCATCCCCATCTTCCCAGTCTCCAAGGGATCCTCTGAATGTACCAATGCATTCTCCATCTTCCCAGGTTCGAAAGGATAATTTTCATGGCAATGGTTTTATGCACTCGCAAGATAGTAAACTTGAGTTTGGGACCTTGGGGGCGTTGCCAAGGGAAGTTGCCTCCAAAGACCATGCTAGCAGATCAGGTTCTGCCTCCAACAATCAAGGTTCTGTGCCTGTGACTGTGAGCCCCATGTCTGTGGCGAAAAACACTGGAATGGGTTCCAACGGAATGAGGTAAGTATGCTGCGATATTTTAGTTGCCAACACCAATAATTACTATCTGATGGGAAGAACATGAAATTAGTATGCTAATCTATTATTTGGTGTGAGTGAGTAGTGTTGTATGGGTTCCAATCCCTTTTTCTTCTTAATATAATGATAAGCAGCTCTCCTTGCGTGTTCGAGGGAGAAACATGCAATTAGTGGACATTTCCATGCTACAAACAATGAGATAAATTTAGCTCTTTGTTAGGTCGCTGTTTTTGTAAAATTTTTTAGATGCTCTTATTGTTCACTTTTGGGCAATTGATGTATGAAGTAAATTATACTGTATCCCCTAAACTTTCAATTATGTGTTGCTTAGGTTTTTTTTTAATTGCTAGTTACAAATAATGTGAGATAATTTAAATTGCCATTGGCTACATGATTATCATGTAAGGTCAACAAATAGTAGATAACCTTGGATTTGCATGAGGTTTTTTTAGATGTGTTTGGACAAATTTTTACTTGCTTATTTAGACCATGTTTGGGGTATATATGTGCAGTTCTCTTATCCATGGATGTTATGCTAGTTGGAATTAAGACATGCTTTTGGTTAACTCTAACCATGTCTGTTTTCTCTGTTGAAAGTATGATAGTTCAACTTGTGCTTTCGAGTTTCACCTTGGAGATTTTCCACTCAATTTCCAGAGTTTACAATGGCTGAACCCATATACGATACAATTTGCAGGAATGTTCAAGTTCAACCATACCGTCTCAAGGACAGTGGTGACTTCCCGCCACTATCCAGTTGATGTCGATTCTGTGTGTATGAGAGGCAACAGGATAATGATGAATGGTGTGCTCCCAACACAGGATTGGGACACCATGTCAGGGTGCTGAGTTCTTTGGCAAATGCATACACGATGTTGTACATCCTGTTTTTTCTTCCTTTTTTTTTTCCAGTTTCCATAAGCACTGTCACTGCAACGCAGCCTGTGCTTTCTGTAACTTTTGCGACAAAAGAGAAGGCAAAAAGAAAAGGAGAGAGAGAGGGAGAAGAAGAAGAAATGGAACGAGAAAAAAAGGAAAGCAAAATGGCTCTGAAACTGGATGACATGTAGATACCTTTAGGGGTATAGTCCCCTTGTTTCAGTTTTACAGATTATGACGCCCCTCGAAGGGGAACAGATATGCTAGGGAAAGTAATAGAGCTAGCTAGCTAGTTTTGCTGTTTTGACCTCAGGATAATTGGAGAACTGGATTTAGTCCATGCCCACGTGTAATGAGGATAGACTTGTAGCCCCTGTTTGCATTCAGAGGGAGGGAGGTCTTGTGTTGAAAGGCCCCAATGTTTGAAGTTACTTTAGCTGCTTGAAAATGGTTAGGTAATACAGAATGTGTTAAATTTACTAGTCTTAAAAGAAGCTTTAGCTTTTGCCAAATGAAAAAGCCTTTGTTGTGTGTTTGTTCCTGTATATGCATAATCTGTACAATTTGTAATCTAGCATTACGCTATCTTAAAGCTCAATGTCTCCTTTGTGTGAATCGAAAATGTGGGTAATTTTTTTTTAAAAAAAAAGCATTCATTGTGCTAGTTCATTGGATATTTTGAGATATCTTGTTGGATACAAATATGGTGCGGATATTGCTCATCTTTTATCATACCGACCCCCTTCTTTCTTCTTCATACAGAAGTGGAACATATCTATTGTGAATTATTAGATTGTAGAAGAACATATGGTGATTTTTTCCACACATATGTCATCCTAAAAAAAAATTCGACCCACGGGGATAAGACAACTCCGGGCATTGTGCTTAAGAACAAGACATTCTCACGCAGGTTGAGAAAATCTTCGAACCTCTATCCCACTCATACATAACGGCACCGTAGCTCCCGTGAGACTAGACTGACTTTAGACCTGTGCTTTGGCATGTGACAGACAAGATGATTTTTTTTTCAACGCGCAGATAAACTACGTCTCCTTCGGCCAACAAATCCGCCCTCGAGGGGGTTCGAACTCTGGCCGACAGAGTGCAAAGCAAACAACCAGATCGCTTGCCAGCATATGTCATCCGATCCATATAGGATACTGTCTATCCCATTTCACCACAACTGATGACCAATAATTCTGTTTGTTTATTTCCATATGTGATGTTACATTGCCGTAAACAAGTAGCAATTATTTCTACAAAATATTGCACCTATAGACTGAGGTCAAACTAACTAACATGCTGTACGTATGCACTTCAATTATGCTCACTTTTATAGTGTTGATTGATGAATTGGTGGTGGGACGTATAGATGTTAACAGTAGATTCTACTACATACTCTATTATTGCAGTCAATGTTTAGAAAATTTAAGATTTGATTTGGCCAAGCTGCTCTTGTATTAGGTGGGGCCTTCAGGAGCTGCAGGGGCAGAATAAGAAGATGTGGACCAAGTCATGCAAAATGGTTCATTTAGGGTGCGCTTGGTTTCCATTTCCCCTTGTAAAAAGAAAATAAATCAATCGTGTCTTAAACACATGTTTCCTCCTATATTGCCTTTTCGATAGTATGAACAGTCAATAACCTGCTCCTTTTTTTAGGGAATAAGAGTCAAATACCTAATTTTGACTCTTCAATTTCTTGAAAGCTGATTCTTTTTACAGGATCACTTGGTTCCCAAGTCAAAGGGGTCAAATGACCAATTGACCCTTATGCTTGTTATCTAGGCAAATTTTGTGGCGATTCTTTCTTCAAGGGCCATTTTTCTCTCCTCCCGATTGCACTAAAATCGCATAGGTTGCAGAGTTGACTTTACCGCTACAATCCGTCACAGCATTCTGAATTTCTGATGCCCTAGTGGATAACAATTTTGATCTTTAGATTGGATCTTTATGAATTATTGGCATGGTATGTCTGCTGAGTGCTGACTGCTGGGCATAGCTAGTGGCATGCAGCAGGTGTCAAGTCATACTGGGGCCCAACATTCATTTTGCCTGGGTACTAAGCCAATCTTGAAGTTGTGGTTTGCAGCTAGCTAACTGAACTTTTTGTCAAAGAACCACGTCGTCCAGCTCAAAAGTTGTCTCTCGTGTCTACCACATAAGCAGACAGCGATCACTGCACACATAGTTTGTTTAGCAAAATAATTGCACTTTGGTAGAGACAGTACAGATGCTAGTACCATCATATATATAGGAGAAGTTAGTTTGTACCCACTCTTATCCTAAGAAAGACTACCATTGTAGCTTTTTTTTTGCGAAACTTTTTTTTTCGAAACAGCTACCACTGTAGCTTTATCTTAAGTCAAACCATTGCAATGGTAAGCTAATCACAAAATGTATTTTCATAGCATATCTATTTCGTGTCGTAAATATCGATATTTTCTCTATAAACTTAGCCAAACTAAGATAGTTTAAATTTGGACAGATGAACTATATATGATCTTGACATACTACAAATTAAAAGTAGTGACGTTCTGTTTTTTTTCAATACACAAAACAGACCCTTACGTACATGCACGTACCACCACGAACGTCTTCGAGATATTTTGGTGAAGACACCAGAGACCCTTTGCAGACGGGTAACTCAACCCAGATGGACACGATACAACACAAGAAACATAACCTTTTTTTTTTGCTCGATTTTTTTTTGAGGAATCTGGAGGGGCTTTGGCCCCTACAACAGTATTTATTGAAAGCAGAAAGGAACAAAGTTAAGGTACAAGTGCAAATTAGTTCAGGAAACAAAGAAAGAAGAACCTAATAACCATTTGAGTTAGGCTCAGGAAACGGTCATGTTCTTTGTTGTGTACGTACTCTCAGGGCTCTCATAGACTAGAAGAGATGACACATGTGGCCTGACATATGGCCTTACACGTACTCCATTTGAAGACGTCGTATGCATGATTGGTTATTTGCTAATAAGGAGCAGTTGTGTCGCCATCAGTGGGGAACCGTCTTCAGGCTTGAGCCGGTGGTGGTGCTACTCGTATGCCCCACAAATGGGTGCTGGCTGGCCATGAAAACGAAAACGACTCATGAAGAATCTTTAACCCTGAATGAAAATGAAAAAGACGGCCACTAGATAATTTCCTGAATATATGCATGCCACGATTTATTTCCAACCTGATATATTAGTAGTGGCACAATAATGCAATAACAATTAAACTGGAGCCACATTATATTAATATTATGCGTAGCATCGCAATAGAATTAACTAGCTAATAATGTTAAAATCTTTAGGATCACTAGGATGTAGATCAGTGGGTGTACATACTTGTGTTCGGGACAGACATGTAGATGAACCTAATACATTGATGAGATCTAGAAGAATAGATAAGAGAGGGAGGCACGGGTATGGCTGACCATCGATTGTTGGCAGAGAGGCTCGCGGTAGCCATGACGGTGTCGGTGTCGAAGTCGCACGCAGTGCAGAGGCATCGGTGGAGCTTCCCATCGCCTTCAGCGCTACCTCTGGATCGGATTAGGGTTAGGTGGGGTCACTATGAGCGGCGGCGAACCTCGTCCCTTGTGCCACTGGCCCCCACCTCATCTTTATAGCGCTGCGCGACAAGGGCCCACCAGCCATCTATGGGCTGGGCACCCCCGATCAGGGCGCAGGTCAAGGGCCCAGTTAGCCGTTGGGCCAACTGGTGGAGATCAATTCCAACATTCTCCCCCTTGATCTCATCTTATACTTTTAACTTTAAACTTTGTCTTTAATTGCTTTCACTTTTATTTGTTCCATCACAAATTAGTGTATAGAGCATGTCTCATCGTCACGGTCAGTCGCCGATAGATTTTACAGCTACAATACACATCTCTGATCTGAAACAGATTCTTTAACTTTTGGGTCCTTTATTGTCCGGAAAACATAGGCTATACCATAAACCCATGTCGACTGTGTGTTCTCTGAACACACTGGGTGGTAAGCCTTTGGTAAGCGGATCCGCAAGCACTTGCTTGTTACTTTTGCGTTCAATACTTTTAGTATGATTCCGGACTTTCTCATTTACAACGTATAACTTTAATGTCAATGTGTTTGGCAGCACACTTGACTCGTTGTCATAGGAGCAAACTACTTAAATGTTTATTGCTGTTGACAACCATTATCAATTCCGGGTACAAGTTTCTTAACCATTTTGCCTGTCCCTCAGCCTCATATCATGCTATATTATAACTTTACATCACTGATGATACTAGAACTGTTTCTTTTGGAGCTTTTCCACAATAAAACTCCAACTGCGAGTGTTAGCTACTATGTGGGTTTCACTAAACATCTCGCCAAACATATAACATTTGTACCCACAACTACTTGAGAGTACTTGTTCTTTCTTTCTTAGCATGAGGCCGACATTTTAACTCCATTCCAGTGATCTATATCTAGACTGGACTTTTACCAAAACAACCCGGATACGTGAACTGTGTCAGGGTAAGGTCTTATCTTTGTACTCATTAAGCTTCCAACAGCTGAAGCATATAGGACGTCCCTCTATAACAATCTTACATTGCTTTTGGAACATTAAAGTTCTCAAAACTATTACCCTGACCATGAGAACAGGCGTAGGTTTACCCGCATAGGTACTTTATTTCTTTAAAACTTTTCTTAGCATGCCTATGCGATAGTCATAATACCCCTTTTCTTCTGTCTCGGTGAATTTCAATTCTTTTAACGAGATACACTTCACCGAGAATTTTCTTATTCAACCTTAAGGACAAGAATTTCTTCTCATGCAGTAGATTGACATCACTACTAACAATTAGGGTGTCATCCACACAGGATTAGGAAATAAACTTCTCCTTCTATAACTTTGTACAAACGCAATTGTCCTCTCATTCTCTTTAACCCAAAATTTCTAATTGACTCTTCAACTTCAAATGCCACTGTCTAGATATTTGCTCCAGTCCATAAGAGATTTCTACAGGTGGCATCCCTTACATTCTTTTCTTTTCATGACAAAACCTCTGGGTTGTGCCACGTAATCATTTTCATACAAATCTCATTGGAAAATATTGTCTTTACTTTCATCTGATGTAACTCAGATCTTAATGTGCCACTAGCACTCATTGTAATCTATTCATTCGTTTCGCGCAAAAACTTTTGATTCAAGTCGTGCTCCACATCTTTACATATTTCCTTTGGAGTCACATTTAGTCTTGTAGACCCATTACAGCCTACTATTTTGGCTCCTTAGGAATTTATTTTAGATCCCAACAAATTATTGGTATTATCGATTTCATTTCATCTTCCTTTACTTCTTGCCACTTGGACGAGTGAACGTCTCTCATGACTTCTTCAATTAGGTGGGATTACCCTCCATTTGAATTTCACTAATATAGACTTTATAATCGTCAGACATATCTGATTTTCTTATTCTTTGAGATTTTCTGGGGCCTCAGCTACTAGCATTTCTTGACCTTTATTGCCAAAAGACAATTGATTCTACAAGGTCCTGTGTAACAAGATTCTTGTTTACATTATTCATCCTCCTTGCGGAGTTAGGTCTCTTTGTACCATGCTCCCCCAGATTGTCCCATTTTCAAACTTTCTTATTTTAGGTTTAATCTGTTAAAACTCATATGGTGCGTTTAACACCGCCTTAATAACTCTGAACGCGTCCAGTATGAATACTGGCTGACTATACTATCTTTCTATTGGAACTGTAAAAAGTCCATGAATTTAGCTATTTCTTTACTATATGGGTATCATTATTATGACCGTCTTACTCCCCCGACGATCACATTCATCTTTTATAGATCACTTTAGTATACATGGCATTGTCTGAATTATGGGGAAGTATTTTCTTAATTGATCTGACATTTCTCTCCCTCGAAATGTGGTACGAACTTTTCTACCATAATTTTGAAAACTATTCAGAACTCTTGTGAATGAGGAAACTTTGATTACTTTCTTCATCCACATGATTACATCATGCACGTGAAATTATTTCTTAATTTGTTGGGAGTACTTTTTCCTCATTTCACTTCAAGAACTCAACAAAGTCTTTTATCATTAATACTTTCGCAAGTCACACTTGCATGTCATTCTTATCTTAAGGTTCGTCTGTAATTTTATGTTCTCCTTAAACCTATACTAGGATAGCATAAGAGCTACCCTAAACTTTTCTCCCTGTGCGGAATACACTCAAAGCACATGAGTCATCACAACTTTCTCCCGCCATGCAGGATAAATACTATGTCAAATTTCTCCCGCCATGCAGGATTGATTAACATAAGTACTATGCCAACTTTAACATGCCATGCGGTTATTTTCTCAAACTTTTCCCGTCACACGGGTACTATCACAAACTTTTTCCTGTCATGCGAGATAATTTTCTTGAAGGGACATAAATGTCAATACTGGCTCATATTCAATCATCAAATTTAGAAATAAGTTCAAATACTCTTTAACACACATGCTTAATCTGACGTTGGTCAAATTAAACATGCATGTCACTTATTACATTTCAAATCATGATGATTAAGACTAAAAATTATTTTACTTATTACATCTTTTATCATGATGATAACTAAAATCTTCTTCATAAGGAGTACATAAAAGACATCTTTTAAACTAAACTCTTATTGTTCTATTTTCTTAGATCAATATTCTAGAATTCTTTTTCTTTTGAATCCATTCTTTAAAGAGACCGCAGTCCGTTGCACAATGGTCTTCTTTCTGCAAAAAAATGCACTTTTCATCTTCTGAGTCACAAGTACCTAGCTCATTTTCTTTTCACCCTTCAAGAATAAAGGTATGAAGTTCTTTATCTGAAAAATATCATCAATAATGAGCATGAAAATAACCCTATATTGGTCTGGTTAAAGACATGCACATTAAACTTTTAAACTTTAAGTTCTATTCTATATCACCGTTGGGCAGAAATAGAACAAAACCATCAATCTTATAACCCTTTTCAAAACTAAATTCTCCCGTTTGTTCGAATTTAATTTTGAAGATCATCATCATTGCAGCGGAAACATAAAAATACATTACATTCTGCTCGCTCTGGAGCATCTATTGTCTCTTATCTATTCTCTGAAAATTGGTCACTTTGATGTAAAATTCATCAGAGATTTAAACTTTAAACATAAAACTCATAGAATTATAATATTGTTATCATCAACGTTGGTCAGAAAATAACAATATCATAATTTTCTTTAAGCATAAACTCTTAAATAAACTTATAATATTGTTATCATCAACGTTGGTCAGAAAATAACAATATCATAATTTATCTTAACTATAAACTGACTATTCCTCCAATTTAAATTTCCTGTTGGTTCAAACTTTAACTGGAGGATCAACTTTTCATTATTATTTACTGAATAACTATAACTGCTCTTCAAATTAAATCCTCCCGTTGGTTCAGATTTAATGAGAAGACAATATACTTTTTCTTTGCAGCGGAAACATGAATAATTCTATAAATTAATATTTTCAGAAGCATTTCTCTGTAAACATTTACTCTCTGAAAAATTCAAACACGTTGGTGCAATGAATTTCCAGAGATTTAAACTCATAATATAACATTATTCATCAAATTCGCTTCTGAAAATAACATAATACTTAAAAAACATCTATTACTGTTCATTTGGGCCAACTCCCTGCTCGGCCCGAAGGCCTGCTCGTGCGCGGCCCAGCTAGAAATCGCATCGCGCGCTGCTCAATACCGCGGCCCAAAAGCCACGACGGCCCATGGCCAGCCTCGCGAGCGGCAAACGCCGCGCCCAGGCCGCAACCTGGGCCTGGGCCGGCAAAGCTTCTTCCCGCCTGGGCCTGATCTGGCCCGACGCGGTACTAGCGATCCCTGACCATCCATTCCGATCGGACGGCTCCCCGTCGTTCTCGCCAGAACAAAAATCGGAGCCGCCCCCTTTCTCCCGAAACCCTAGTTCATTTTCTCTTTCTCTCTTCCGCATCTCACGGTCAAGCCAGCCGCCGGACTTAGCACATCGCGGTGGAGAGCACGCGCCCGGAGATGGCGGCGCTGTTGTGGTTCCCTGCGCCGGAGCTCGCGCTCGCCGGACTAGAACCAGTCAGCTCCTCCTCTTTCCTTTCTATTCCCTCTCTTCTCCTCTCTCAGCTCCGCAGCCGAACGAGAGGCAGACCGGAGGTGGTGGCGCCACCACAGCACCTCTCGCCGGAGCTCGCGTGCGGCGCCGTCGAGGGGCACCGTGATGGTGCCCTTTGGCCCGAGCCGAAGACCACACGAAGGCGGTACATCGCTCTTGGACTGACGGCCCGGGTTGACTTCCCGCGCGGCGTCCGAGGACGGAGGCGGTGGTGACCGGTGAGACAGTCTAAGGTAAGACCGCCGGTCCTTTTCTATCTTTTCTTACTTGGTGCTAGGGTTAGGGATGAGCAGTGGTGAGGTGAACCCGGTAGGTCCCCTTCTAGGGTTAGGGTTCTTAGTTCTGTCCGGATCGAATCCGTCCCTTTCTCTATTTTGCCCTTTCTAGGGTTAGTTCCGAACTCGATTCGTTCTTCCTTTTTGATTCTTTTCAATCTACCCCAACTGGATCCACACACCATGACCAGGCTCTCGATACTATTGTTAAAATCTTTAGGATCACTAGGATGTAGATCAGTGGGTGTACATACTTGTGTTCGGGACAGACATGTAGATGAACCTAATACATTGATGAGATCTAGAAGAATAGATAAGAGAGGGAGGCATGGGTATGGCTGACCATCGATTGTTGGCAGAGAGGCTCGCGGTAGCCATGACGGTGTCGGTGTCGAAGTCGCACGCAGTGCAGAGGCACCGGTGGAGCTTCCCATCGCCTTCAGCGCTACCTCTGGATCGGATTAGGGTTAGGTGGGGTCACTATGAGCGGCGGCGAACCTCGTCCCTTGTGCCACTGGCCCCCACCTCATCTTTATAGCGCTGCGCGACAGGGGCCCACCAGCCATCTATGGGCTGGGCACCCCCGATCAGGGCGCAGGTCAAGGGCCCAGTTGGCCGTTGGGCCAACTGGTGGAGATCAATTCCAACAAATAATTGTTCCATAAAACTCGAGTAGTGTGCAAGTTTTTTGCTAAATGATATTCCTTAGAGCAACGAATGGATTGCAGATAAGAGAATATAATAAGGTGCCAGAGCTTGCTGCAGAAATTGGTAGTAATGAGCAAAGTCAACCAAGAATCATCATCACCAGTATTATTGAGAAAACAAACTTGCACTCATTTAAATATTTTTGCAGATCAGAGCGCGACACACGCATTGTATGTATTATTATCACTAGTTGAATTGGTTAATATAACTTTGTTTAGTCTCCCCCCACCCACCACCTTACCCTGCTGCTACATATTCCATTTCAACTCTGAACTGAAGCACCTGCATCATCGATCCCTTTCAGTCTCAGAGCCAAAATCCCTGCAGCTCGAACTCTCTGCCGCCGGCCCATTTCTTGCACACAAATTCCAGCAGACAAATCCACCAGACCACCACCACACCACACGCAGAAGCGAAGATGCTTCTTCCCAGGCACAGATTCTTCAAGTTCAGGTCCTTGTAGTTGCAGCTGCAAACGGGACTCGCAGGATCTCATTCTCATCACTTCATCAGCTAGCTAGCTGAACCAGCTGATCTGAATCTGATCAGAGAGAAGCAAAAATCTCCCCACCCTTGGTTTCTTCCACACATAGTCGCCTTTAGTTCCAGGTGACAGCAAGGGCAGGGACGAGCGAGGTCGACTGCTTGTTGCCTTGTTGGCTACTCAGGTCAGGTACATACATATTCCCTGCACCTGCCGCTAATTTTCCCATCGTTTATCTATCTATATCTATCCCTTCAATTCATTAATTTCTCTGTATTTATGTATCTATATACCTCTCAAGCACTGCACTTTGTCTGTGTGTGGCCTGCTTGTCACAGGTGGATCGATCGCGATCACAAGGGACGCAGACGGTGGTGACAACCACGATTGGTGCCTGTTGCAGCTGCATGCGCGGGAAAAAGAAAAACTGAGGTGACTGCAGAATAGAGCTGCCCTCATTGAATCTGCAAAGTTGCTTGGAGGGAGGCAAGGCATCCTGTCCTGTTCCATCCATCCATCGGCCATACATCACTCAGCTTCAGGCTTCTTCAGCTTAGCCTGTCGTGGTGTCACCTCGCCATCTCATTCTCATCTGCTGTGGCCTGTGCCTTAGCAGCTTCTGCTAGTGTTGGTGTGTGCCTACCACCACGCACTGCAGTTCCGTGCTCGGTCTCTGCTGCCTGCCTGCCCCTGCCTCTGCCTCTGCCTCTGCCTGCCACATATAACTAGCTGGTGTCGTCAGAGTCAGATGAGTGCACGGCCCTGCCGCTGGCGTTGCCTCGTCCTCCTCCGGGCCGACGTCGTCGACGTCCATGGCGCCGGACGACTTCTCCTGCCTCAGCTGGCTCCTCTTCCGCGTCTTCATCCTCTTCGCCTACGACCACAACCACAACCACAACCACAGCCTCCTCCCCAGCGCCCTCTAGCAGAGGCCGCCCACACAGCCCTTCTAGTTCTAGTTTGCTCTGCTGCTTCCATCGATCGATTAGGCTCCATATATATACATACAAGCCAGACATATACTAGCTAGCTAGCTAGGTTCTCTTCTGCCTGGTGCAACGAAGTGCTGTGCTGCTGCACTACCCAAAGTCACAAACCAAGGAGGAAAGGAAATAAACTAAAGCTCCGTGGAGCCAAGCATGTCGGCGGCACGGCGGTGCGGCAGCCGGCGGCCGGAGAGGGCGGCGGTGGGCGACAACAGATACGTCGAGACTGACCCCACCGGTCGCTATGGACGGGTACGCATGCATGTCCTCTTCTTCTTCTTTGCTTTCTCTTTCTCTTCCTTCCAATTGGTGATTGAATATATCTGCATGTTCTTGTCCCGTGTTGTAGTGAACTTCTCTTCTTTGCCTTTTCGTTCAAAAAACAAAATATGCATGTTCTTCCTCTTCAGATTTGGAATAGTAGCTAGCTTCTATGTATTGCTACTATATACATGAACAACAACCTCGATCATCTTTTGAGGCAGCAAAATTTGGTAGAGATTGGTAATGAGTGTCGTCAGCGTCTAATCATGCTTGTTTTCCTCTATTTCCTATCCTTGTCCTATCTACTATAGCTAACCAGCTCTATTTTGTTATTGGCACTACCTTCTATAATTACTAGTAAAACTATAGTTATGCCATGACTCCATCAACAATTAATTAGGCTCGTATGTAGAGTTCATATATATTTCTAAAGCATCTTGTTTAAGGATGGATTATTCCACATAGTGATGTGCACATCCGAGCTACCTCTAAAACAGGGCACACTTATTGAGCCTTTTTCTTTTGCTTCCAATGCCCATTTGGCTTTTGCTGCGTGCCTAGCTAGGATATATAAACAAAGGAGGTGCACATCCTTTTTTTATTTCATTTTTTTATAAAAATTTCCGTACGTAAGCTAGCTAGGTTTGTTGTCAAGGCATGTAAAAAAAAGTAGTCTGACTTGTTTTTCTCTTTGCTGGAAATTAAAAAAAATAAAACCTGTCCTTTTTTCTGGGCTATATGTAAGGCTTCCCGTGTTGCAGTAGAAAAAGTACACCTCCTAACTTGTAACAGGAAAATATTATGGGTGATCTTGTTTGCAGTAGCATCTCGCCTGTTGTACTTGATTACCATAAAGTACAAACAGTTAGCAGCATGAAAAGTTGAACCACCAGATATATCATTAAACATATGTTTAGCTAGATCAGAGTTTGTACCTACAACTCCTACATACTTTATTAATTAAAAAAATCAGTTGCTCAGACGGATTCACAAGATGGCATCATGCATATGTATGAACAATTCTAAACTATTGCTGTTCATACACAAAGATAGATGATGATAATAATACCAATAATACATATTCTATACTTGGTCAACTAGTTGATCATCATCAATTTTGGGATGGTGAAAGGCTGTGATTATTCCACTTCCAATCAGAAAAGAGTGCCAACTTTTTATGCAGCGGTAGTCAGAGTAGGTGCTTGATTGGTATTTGAACTTTCCCAACTTGGATATGCTCGACTGTTAGCTTAGTTTTTCTTTTCTTTTTCTTTCTTTCTTCCCATTGCATGCATGTGTCAAGATGCCAATAATAAGATGCTTTGAAAGCTTCAGAAAGGATGTGCCGTTGCCATGTCATGTCCTAAAGATATGGTGCAGTGCAGTGCAGTGCTTCATCTTTTCTTCTTTCTATTGGGATCAAAATCAAATCGTGTACTTCACTTTTTCAGCACTTCCTTGCATGTGTGTGTTAGTTTAGTAACAGTGTATGTATGTATTTTAGCATCAAAGTAGAATTCCTTCTTTTTAGATAAAGACATCAGAGAAGAATATCATTACTAAATCGGTTCCCAAAAAAATAAAGGTCTTTCATGTCCACAAAAAAAGTATTTTCATTTTTTCATCACTAACTAGTACTAATCTAAAAAACATGATATTAGAATAATCAATCAGGAGAGGAGATATAAATAAAACGCTACTACTTACTACAATCCATAATCCCCAAATCAAATTTGTTGCTAATTCAGTTACTTGTTTTGCACGTGTGTCGACGCGACACGTGTACTATATACATGCATGGAACAGTTCGATGAGCTGCTGGGCAAAGGCGCCATGAAGTCGGTGTACCGGGGCTTCGACGAGGAGCGCGGCGTGGAGGTGGCGTGGAACCAGGCGAGCCTCGCCGACGTGCTCCGTTCGCCGGACGCCGTGCAGCGCATGTACTCGGAGGTGCAGCTGCTGAGCTCGCTCCGGCACGACGGCATCATCGGCTTCCACGCCTCGTGGGTGGACGTGCCCGGCCGCAGCTTCAACTTCATCACCGAGCTCTTCTCCTCCGGCACGCTGCGCTCCTACCGCCTCCGGTACCCGCGGGTGAGCCTCCGCGCCGTCCGGTCGTGGGCGCGGCAGCTGCTCGGCGGCCTCGCCTACCTCCACGCGCGCGACCCGCCGGTGATCCACCGCGACCTCAAGTGCGACAACATCTTCGTCAACGGGCACCAGGGGCAGGTGAAGATCGGCGACCTCGGGCTCGCCGCCGTGCTCGGCCGCCGGGGCGGCGCCGCGCACAGCGTCATCGGGACGCCCGAGTTCATGGCGCCCGAGATGTACGACGAGGAGTACGACGAGCGGGTGGACGTGTACGCGTTCGGGATGTGCATGCTGGAGATCCTCACCGTCGAGTACCCCTACAGCGAGTGCTCCAACCCGGCGCAGATCTACAAGAAGGTCACCGCCGGCAGGCTCCCCGACGCATTCTACCGCGTGGACGACGACGACGCGCGCAGGTTTATCGGCCGCTGCCTCGTCCCCGCCGCCAACCGCCCGTCCGCCGCCGAGCTGCTGCTGGACCCTTTCCTCATCGACGACCATGGTCACCGCCACCACCACCAAGTTGCTGCTGCTGGCACGGTGCTGCCAGTGCCGCCATCGTTGCCAGCTGCTGTTGCCGCCGCCGGCGCTCCGCCGCCCTCGACGTGTAGTAGCTCCGTCGACGACGTCGTCGTCTCGGCGTCATCGTCGTATGACGAGGTGGAGCATCAGCAGCCACAACATCCGCCGCTGAGGAACGACATGACCATCACCGGGAAGCTGAACGCGGAGGAGGACACCATCTTCCTGAAAGTACAGATCGCAGACGAGGCGTCGGGGCACGCGCGCAACATCTACTTCCCGTTCGACATGGCGAGCGACACGGCGGCGGAGGTGGCGCAGGAGATGGTGAAGGAGCTGGACATCACGGACCGGGACGCGTCGGAGATCGCCGCCATGATCCAGCAGGAGATCGGCAGGCTGCTGCCGGGGCGAGCGCAGCAGCAGCACGAGTACACGTACGCGGAACGTGACGACGAGGACGACGAAAACGACGAGGAGCGGCCTCCGCCCTTCTGCTGCTACCTCTCCTCGTCTCCCACCTCCTCATATGGCTCTCACTGCGGGGTGGGGCCCTACGCCTCCGGAGGCTTCTCTGGCCCACGTGGCAGTGGCTGGTCCAAAGGTAACCTCCTGGCTACAAATTCCCTTTTACAAATTGATTGGTTCTTTTTTTTAAAAAAAAGTTACAAATTGAATTTGAATGATTGAATGTGATTGGAGTTGGAGGGTATTTGTTTCAAAAAGTAGAATTTTTTCATGTAAAAATCTGCATATATGACGCCACTAGAGGGAGTAGTCGAGTAGAGGTACATTTTGAGATTTTGTATGCCTGATCTTGAATTATTTAGGCCCAAGGTTTACTAAGGTTTGGTCGAAACGTATCAAAATGCACATGTCATACGTGTATGTATGACATATCCTAGGGTATCTTTGTTCAACTGCTTTTGTACATATGTGGCCGCCTACGTGTAGTGCATGACGTACGCAACCGATGAATTGGACCTGCGCTGAAATGTTGACTATGGCGCCTCTGGTTCATGGTCCTTTTCATTTTTTTTTCTTCTTGGCACTGCATGCAGCAGTCACACCACCGTATGTGCAGGCCGGACAATTTTGACACTAGCAAGGTGCATGCAGTACACACGTAGGCATCAATGGTTCCCAAATGCCTGCCGACATGTGTTTTGTTCGTTGTCCACGTAGGCATGACCATGACTTATATTTCGCGTTGTGACGATATATAGTCCATTCATTACAAATTATAAGTTATTTTAATTTTTTCTTAGTACATAACATCTGTTTTGTTCGTTATCCACAACATGACCATAATTTATGTTTGTGTTATCGTGCTATATAGTCCTTTTATTTTAAATTATAAGTGGTTCTAAAATATTTAGGGCAAAGTGGCCACTGCACGGCCTCCTCCCCACATGCACACACATGCGCACTCCTTCCCCACGCGCACGCGTTTCCTTCTCTCCCCACGCGGCAGCGGGTTCCGGCTCCTTCCCCACGCGACGGTTGGTTCCGGCAGCGGCAGTGGGTTTCGGCGCCGGTGGTGCCGGGCGAGGTGGGTCCTCCTCATCCTGGATCTGCGAGTTAGGATTCCAGCGGGTTTCTCCTCTCTCCCTCTCATCTTCCCTAACTCGGTGAGCTTCTCTTCTCTCTTCTTCCTCAACACCGGTGACCTTAGAAGAGAAGGGGTTTGGAGGGGAAGGAAGGTCGGCTGGGCGGTGGGGATGGCTGGAGGTTGCTGTAGCTGACGACAGTGGAGGCAGCCAAGCCAGGTTGGGGCGGGAGAGCTCCATGGCCATGGCAGAGCTTCGGTGAAACCCTAGCGCGCTGCGGCGGGACGGTGGGCGGCGGCGGGGCGAGGGTAGCTGGAGAGAGAGAACATGCCACGAGGAAGAAGATGAGTTGTCGGGTGGCAGGCCAAATTGGCCGGCCATGAGGCTGGCCCGGCCATGCGTTAGCTGTGTCCAATATTTAGATATATAATATAACTTTATCATGTATATGCATGTGTATATGGACATAGATTGTATCTAGATGCTTACAACTGTATATACATACATGACAGTGTGCACACATGCACGGGAGAGTGCTGTGACATTGAGCCTTGACACGTGTGCATTTTCTTTTTTGAAAAAACTTTGTTGGTGTAGATCATCATCACTGGTACGATTTAAGCGACGACGATGACATGAGCTCCGTGCACTCCGGTAAGTACTCTCCTCTGCATTACGCCTCAGGTGCCGACGAGGCGGAGCCCATGCCCAGCTGCTGCGCCGGCAGCGGCTCGTCCAAGACAAGGTTCGGTGGTGGCGGCGGCGGCGGAGGCAGCTCCGCCGCCGTGCAGCTCGCGCGGCAGCTGCAGCGGCAGTGCAACATGTCGCCGCAGCACCAGCACGCCGGGCGGCCACGGCGGCGGGAGGACGACGACGGGACCAGCCGGCGGAGGAGGATGACGCGGAACCGGTCGATGGTGGACATGCGGAGCCAGCTGCTGCACCGCACGCTGGTGGAGGAGCTCAACCGCCGCCTCTTCTTCAACACCGTCGGCGCCGTCGAGAACATCGGTTTCCGCGCGCCCACCACCACCTCGCCCTCCGCCTCGTCGTCGTCCGCGTCCGCGGCCGCGCGTGGCGGCCTCGACCGCGGCATCAGGAGATCAGGCGGCGGCAAGCAGCCGCTGGACGATAAGCAACAGTACTTCATGCTTTAGTTCCAGCAGTATGTCCGATCGAGTTTTTGTGGTTTTTTTTAGCCATTGCGTGGGGTGAGAGTACTGTATGTTAGTATGTACATACATGCAGCTGGGGAAAATGGCGAATCAAAACTGGTTCGGTTCACCCACCATGCAAGCTAAAATATGTGTATATTTTTCAAAAAGAGCATAGGCTTAGCATGCCACTGTTAAAGTTTGTTAGTACAAACTTGCAACATATAATGTGTGGCTCTGTACATATTACTGTTGCTGAAGTACCTATAAGTTTTTAAAATTAATTTCCACGTATACATGCAGCTGGGAGAAATGGCGAATGGGAACTGGTTCGGTTCACTCACCATGCAAGCAAAAATATGTGTATATTTTTCAAAAAGAGCATAGGCTTAGCATGCCACTGCTAAAGTTTGTTACAAACTTGTTGCAACATATAATGTGTGGCTCTGTATATATTACTGTTACTGAAGTACCTATAAGTTTTTAAAATTAAATTGCACGTATACCATAAAAAAAATATTTGCTCCCCTTATATCAATATAGACCAATTTATACGCTCAATGTTAGTTTTAAATTTCTATAAAAGTTCTGACTAATAGACTTGCAGGAGTATATAGAAGAAACATTTCAGAAAGAGTAGTGGTGTTACATGAAACAATTCATGAATTAGGGTGTGTTTAGTTCCGCGAAAAGGTGTAAAAAAAGTACTGTAGCATGTTTTGGCTTTATTTGGTAAATAGTGTCCAATCGTTGACTAATTAGGTTCAAAACGTTCGTCTCGCAAAGTACAACCAAGCTGTACAATTAGTTTTTGATTTCATCTACATTTAGTACTCCATGCATGTATCGCAAGTTTGATGTGACGGGGAATCTTTTGTTTGCACAGTGTTTTTTTTGAGGAACTAAACACAGCCTTACATAAAAAGAAAAAAGATGTCCTAAAGCAAAATGGGCCTAGCGACCTAACGTCACAGCCGGAGTCTTCAGTACACATGAGTAACAAGCAGCGTAATAGCAGCCCACACATTGACATGGTTACACTCTACCAGTGGCAGGCTAATATTTATGTCTTGTTTGACATCTACTTAATATTTATGTCATGTATGAAACTGTTGTTAATTTGACTGTTTAGTAGCAGTGAAAGGATGGATTTACCCCTAAGGTCAATTTGATTTTGTCCCAGCTGATTCTTAGGGCAACAATGAAAATTTTGCAACAACCGTGTCATTATTTGTTTCACAAATATGTAAACGTCACGTTCTCATTTTGTTTCCACATCAATGACAAGATTTTTCTTCATTGTAGTTCCAGTTGGCAAAAACAAAGCATGTATAATTGGCAAATAGAACATTTTGTAGCATAGGCGAACGAGATCACAGGATATTGTAATAATATATATCAACCATCACACAACTTATAACAAGTTGAAGTGTTGAACAAAGCTTGGTTCTATATAACATGTTTTAACACAACTAGGTTCAATAGTACATGTTCAACAAATCAAGCCAATACATGAAGCCAACATCTGGTCCAACACGTAGTTGACAGAATGAAAGTCTGAAACACAACATATAAGAAGTTCAACACTACTGGCTCGGAACATGGCCACACATAACCCAACATGATTCACCAGATTCAATAAAAGGTAATAAGTAGGTAACTAAGCACAAAAGCACAAGCTGATCACTATTGTGCTCACTGCAGAGCTAGAAGGATGAAGTTTCTTTGCTTCTAAAGTTCTAATAGCCATTGCAGGTCTGTGAAATAGCCTTAATTTTAGCTTGCTTCTTCTTTGGGCCTTTACACCTGCACTGTGCATGCATATAACAATAAAAATCACGAATTCTCACAACAAAGAAACATCTATATTTGGTGCATGCATATAGCAAAGGATCACAGAAAACAAGTGTAGAATTGCCAACATTGGTGGAAACGACGTGGAGGATGTTGATTATGCTTCATCATTAAAAGGGACATTCCTGAGTTCTTGCTTTGGTCTTCTCTATCTTCTTTGGTGGTTCTCTGCATAATAAGAAAAAAAAATCCCATGAAGCTAGATAGAATGGACCAACAAAATCAAAAACCAAAATTTGCAAGACCTAACGTCACATCAGTTGGAGGCTTGAGTACAAACGATTAACAAGCTGGATGTTTTAGCACTCTACGGCTAAACGTGTAGCCCACAAATTGCTTACTTGTTGGTAGTGGAAGCAGGCGGATGCCATTCCCCTGTTGCTCGCTTCAGGATGCCGGCGTTGGACAGCATGGCCCAGAGGTGCGTGATGAACTCCCCACCTTTGGCCAGGTGCTCGATGTGTGCCTCGGCGTTGTCGGACGGCGCGATGTACAAGATTGTCTCCGCCCAGAACTCTGCAATTACCCTCCAGCGTACCTCGTCGTCATCGATCATCTCTAGTTGTCGTCCCAGCTCAACACCCTTGTGAAAGGTCGTCCGCTGTTCATTTTGGTCAGGTAGCTGTAACCCTCGGATCTTGGTGCGCTTCTCCTCCTCCTTCATTGGCTTTTCTCCTAGTTCTTGCTGTGCTTCCTGCAAGACTCTTTGAAACACTTGTTTGGTGGTCAGGCTGTGCTCCGGGAGGAACTCTGGAAGAAAGGCCACCAGGTAGGCACAATATCTTGACAATGCTTTGGCAGCTTCATGATGCCATTTCACCAATAGGTCATCACTCATTGGTGTCATGTCACAGTAGCAGGTTGCTATGTGCCATATGAGGATGGTGTCCGTGTGAGTTTCTTGCTTGCAGGTCCATAACCAGTCATAATCAGCACTGTCCCTGTTTATCTTCAGAGATCTGCTACCATTTGTTGGTGGGCCATCTATAGCCAGGAGAGTATCGGCAACCAGCTCTCTCATGCTGTCCAGCTTCTTTATATCGATGTCTTCTTCTTCTACTGGGAGATGCTTGATGAACTCATATGACGGTTGGGATAGCATAGTTCCGTGGAACCAGGCTACAAGTGCCTTCTTGCGAGAGGGATGACGGTTGTAGTCTTGCAAAATTGAGTATTGGCCTATTTTGTTCCTCCAGTAAACAACATCAAAAACATCCTGCACATTAGGATTAGGCCTAAAGCTGAATAATCGTCTCACCAATCCGTTGGTGGTGGGGCGGCTGTTGGGGAGACAATTGAGTTTGTGAAATGCGGTGTGTATTGGATGCCAATAGATAGCCAAAAGATCTTGAACCGGTAAAAGTAGCCACACACATAGTGTGTCAAAAAGTAACAATAACATACCGAGCAATGCTATTACGAACATGTGAATCATATCCCGTTCAACAATACCAATACTAGAACGTTTTAGAATGGCAACCAGGAAGGTTAGTATGGTCGTTGATGTTTGTGCAACTTGAATGTAATGCAATCCCAGTTGTATGATTGGGAGGGAGGAGGTGAAGAAGTAATCGTGAAGGAAAGCCAACTGCACCTCAACAGTTTGGAATGCCCTCTTATAGCCATCTCTTCTTCCTAGGTCGGCCAACGCAAAACGGAGCACCATATCATCTCCTTCTTCCGCGCAGTGAAACCCATAGTAGCGCCTTGCTAAAAGCCGGCACAAACTATAGGAGAGGCAAATGTCCTTGTCCCTAGTCGGCAGGTCATCACACTGGTGGAACAAATCTTTGAAAGTGACCCATTCCCCATTTTCCCCCCTGCACAAAGGGATATCTGCAAACAGTAATCCAGCTGCAGGCTGTTGTTACTGTTAGCATCATCATCATCATCAAAGAAGGGTGAGCTTGTTGACGACGACTTGCTGGACTCCCGCTTCATGTAGTCAGCAACTGCTTTGGTCTGGCAATCCAAGGTAGATTCTGATGTATTATCAACCAGAATGATCAACAGCATGCCAAAATATACACACATATGCCCAACTAGTTGCAGTCGTCTTGCGGTAAAAAAAACTAGTGGCAGTCGTCCTGGCCAGTTCGAACCTGGAATCCGAGCCCATTCCCAATCTACGCCACCAAGGAAGACTAGCCACATGAGAAAATTGTAGCGATCTCGTGGACGGTCGCGGAGAGAATAGGCTCTCATGTTGGTGACAAGCGGTACTCCCATTCGAACTGGAACACTGAAGCGAAACATGCGGGCGACGCCGAACACGAGCCAAGGGGTCGATTCATCGACGTGGGAGGTGGGAGCACACAGCGCTGGCAGCGTAAAACGCGAGAGGAGCGGGAAGATAGTAGGCCGCCATTGCACCGTACTGCACGAGCCAGTGCCCTGAGCAGCGCCGCTTTCCCACCAGGACACGCTGAAGCCGGTAGAGGCCAACCCATACCCACAACAGGGCCATGAGCTTGGCTTCGAGGTTCAGCGTCAGTGTCCCCCGTCACCGCACGGACAACGAGCACTAGTGTGGAGGAGATGGCAGCCATGGAGACAGCAGTGACGACCTCATTCTCTCTCAAGGCTCGCGGCATCGTGAACACGGCCGGGGGTATGGACGCTGCGCCCTGCAGGCTGCAGGAGTGCAGGTATGCAGCAGGGAGCTAAAGATTTGGGAGGATCGGATGGAGGCACACAGCACAGGACAGCAAGAATCGGCAGAGTGGACTTGCTTTGCTTGTGGTCGTCGCTGCAGATGCAGTGGAGGACGACGGAATTAATAGCGCTACCTAGCTAGGGTCTTTCTTCTTATTCTTTTCTTTACATTACAGATGGAAAAAGAAAAGGGCAATAAGCTAGGGTCGTCTTAATTGGCCTGGCTTGCACGCGTGTTTACTCTTCTTTTTATCTTTTGGCGTACATTTCTCACCACAAGAACAGCCTGTTGGCTTCCGTCGTCGCTAAGCGTTGTGTGGTTTGCAGCACGTTCCTCCAGACGCGGTTGGCCTACACTCACTATCTGTACCTGTATTTTCTCCGTCACAACTATAGGTGGACTCTCTCGACGGTTTCAGCGTCGATTTAAATATAGGGAGTACGTTCCTCCAGCTCGCTCCATCACTGCCTTGTGGTCAGACGCGGAGCCACGATTTAAATATAGGGAGTACGTCGATTGTATACATAAAAAAAACATTTCTTACAGTACAAAAGAAAACTTGTAAAAAACTAAAAAACAACACCGAATATTATAGAGAAAATTAAAGAGAACAAAATTAATTAGCTCTAGACCTTTAACTTTCACCCATCAATCTAATTATAATAAGAGGAATAAAGGAGATTAGGGAGATAACATATATGAAGACTTGTTCTAAATTATATAGATATCATTGGACCAGTTCGGAGGGAGCAAACGAGCAAAGCACTAATTACAATTAACTAGGTAATTAGAGGGTGTCTTGTGGAGATGAAGATATTTACTAGGATATAATCTAATCAAATGAAGGTATGGAGATAAAACAATAGAAAGACCTAATTCTTAATTATATAAGATGCTATTAGAAATTAATATGGAGGAAAGACAAAGAATAAAGTACAAATAACAGCATTAACTAGCTAATTAGATCAAGTATCTAATTAAAGAATTATATTGTGGTTAGACTCTAAGTTACAGTTTGGGGTTACAAAGCTTTTGCTAACGCCACACCGCTCATGTGTCATGGCTTGCTCAAGCTCATGAGCGTCGCTAACTACTTGGACATGAATTTGTGGCTCACTTTTCACCTTTATCAACCTTACGACGTGTGTACGTCCATTAAAACTCACCACACAATTTCCCTTGCAGAGGTTAATACTTTATTTCCACCGTTGCTAGCTGTTGCCGGGTGCCAGCGCTCTGCCCTCGACATGTATGTTATGGTCACGGATGACCACAACCAGAAATGGAGATAGATAGAGGAATTTGGGGTAGAGAGCACAGCCACCTACAGCTGATTGGAATGAAGTATTGTACCCATGTTCAGCTCGGGCAATCCACTTACTCCAAGATTTGTGGCAGGAATGGACTGTACATCTCAAGAATGCTTCAACACACTGGTTGAGTCTTTCAGTTTGCCCATAAGATTGTGGATGGCATGCAAAACACATCTGCAGCTGAGTATCAGATAGCCTAAACAGTTCCTGCCAAACCTTTCCAGTGAACACCTTGTCCCTATCAGACACAATAGATTCTGGGAGTCCATGTTACTTGTAAACATTATATTCATGTAAGCCTGTGCTACTTGGATTAAAGTGTAAGGATGAGCCAATGGTATGAAATGAGCATACTTTGAGAATCTGTCGATCACTACCAGCAGCACATCATAAGAGTTGGACTTGGGCAAACCTTCAATGAAGTCCATACTAATGAGTTGCCAAGCTTGGGTACACTACCGGATTCTGCGGCTTTGGCCCCAAATACACTCGGCAAAGGCTTTGCCGAGCCCACTTGGTAAAAAAACATCGGCAAAGTTGTCTTTGCCGAGTGTTTTTTATCAGGCACTCAGCAAAGGCTTCCTGAGTGCCCGGTTGAAACGAAAAAAACCTAAAAAAATATGGAATTTTTTAATTAGGGGGAGGACCCCACCGGCCAGCGCCCGCCCGTCGCCGTCGAAGTCGCAAGTCACGGCACTTTTCGTGAAAAATTCATGGCTACGCGGCTGGCGGGATTTGAACCTGCGACCTCTCCCTTTCGTGGTACCTCCTCTAAACACTGCACTACTGTCTATAAGTCATTTCGGTTCCCCACATATTATACTAAATCGAGTGTAAATTGTTTGTTTGAGGTCCTAAATGAATTCAAATTAAAAAGTTGTCAACTATAAAGTTTCATAACTTTTCGAGATCTACACTTTTCATTTAGCAAGTTTTTCCATCCGAGGTCGTTTATAAAATTTGAATTTCAAATTTTAGAAATTCAAACGTAATTTTGCATGACAAGATAGATTTGAAATCAAAAGTCACCAACTACGAAGTTTCATAACTTTTCGAGATCTACAAAGTTTATTTTGGTTATTTTTCCATCCGAGGTCGTTTGAAAAATTCAAATTTTAAAATGTTCAAATTCAAACGCAGTTTTGCATGATAAGATGATTTCAAATCAAAAAGTTGCCAACTACAAAGTTTCATAACTTTTCGAGATCTATAAAGTTTATTTTGGTTGTTTTTCCATCCGAGGTCGTTTGAAAAATTCAAATTTTAAAATTTTAAAATTCAAATGCAGTTTTGCATGACAAGATGATTTCAAATCAAAAAGTTACCAATTACAAAGTTTCATAACTTTTCAAGATCTACAAAGTTTATTTTGGTTGTTTGATCATTTGTTCATCCGACATGGTGGTTCTAACATTGTTTATAAATCTTATATATCACTCTTGTAGACTACAAGAGAGATGTAATATTTGTGAACAAATTTACTTTCACTTTGTCATATAAAGAAATGACCAAAATAAACTTTGTAGGTCTTGAGAAGTGTTACAACTTTGTAGTTGAAAACTTTTTTATTTGAAGTCATTTTGTACTTCAAAATATGATTTTAAATAACTGTTTGCCTAGTGCAAAAAAAAACACTCAGCAAAGTGGCACTCGGCAAAGAGTGTTTTTCTCGGAGTGTTTTTTTAGACACTCGGCAAAGAAGCGGCTTTGTCGAGTGTTATTTTTTTGCACTCGGCAAAGAGCTCCTTTGCCGAGTGCTTGAAAAATTGCACTCGACAAACCACTTGGCACTCGGCAAAGAGCCGGTTTCCGGTAGTGGTAGGGACTTGCAATGGTTGAAGAAGTCCTGGTAATTTGACATGCTTAGATTTAGCCTGCTAACATATCTGACAAGCCTGAATATATTCAGTGCAAAAGCTTTCAGCTTGGGCCATGCAAATAAAGCCTTGACTCTCTGATAAGTGGCATTGACCCCCTGATTCTCCTCCCAGAGCACTGCTGTGTAATGCTTGTAGTGTGTGACGTTGAGCTAACTGATGTGAACCCATCCAGACCCTGTTCTTATATCTGATCACTCCATTCTTGAGAGAGAAACCATTAATGTCCTGAGATTGCACACTGAGTTCAGTGAGTTTGGCTTGGGCTTCAGGGTCAGTGAGATACCCATCTTGCAAAATCTGCAACCAAGTAGACTGGACCACAGATACTGCATGAACCACATTATCACCATCAGACAACCTTGATAGGGCATCAGCAGCACTGTTAGGGTGGCCCTGCTTGTACTGAATTTTGAAGTTTAGGTCCATAAGCTTCAACATGGCTTTCTGTTGCAGTTTGGTGGTTGCCCACTGCTCTATTAGGAATAGCAAACTCTTATGATCAGTCTTGAGTATGAACTCCTGATGTTGCAGGTATGGTTTCCATTTGTCCACAGCTAATAGAATAGCCATGCATTCCTTTTCATAGGTAGACAATCCTTTGTTTCTGCCACAAAAAGCTTTGCTTAAATAGGAGATAGGGTGCCCATCCTGCATAAGAACAGATCCCATACCCAGATCACTTGCATCTGTTTCAACAGCAAATGTCTTGGTGAAATCCGGAAGAGCCAGCACAGGTGCTTGCACAAGGGCTTTCTTTTGAGTGTCAAATGCTGCCTATTCTTTGGAAGTCCACTAAAACTTGATCTGTTTCTTAAGTAGCTGAGTTAGTGGTCTGCTAACAATGCCATAACTCTGAATGAACCTCCTATAATAACCAGTGAGACCCAAGAAGCCTCTGAGTTGTTTAAGGTTTTTAGGTGTAGGCCATGATGAGTCTGTAGACACTTTTGAGGTTCAGTGGCCATCCTAGAACTTGAGATCACATGCCCTAAATACTCAAGCTCTTGTTTAGCTATTTCACACTTGGATGCCTTGATATAGAACTGGTTATCAGCCAAAGCCTACAGAACCAATCTCAAATGCTCCTCTTGTTCTTCCAATGTTTTACTAAATATGAGTATATCATCCATAAAGACCAACACAAACTTTCTCAAGTATGGCTCAAGCATCCTGCTCATTATACTCTGGAATGCTGCAGGTGCATTTGTCAGCCCAAATGACATGACTCTAAATTCATACAACCCTCGATGAGTCTTGAATGTTGTTTTGAATTCATCAGTGCAAGCTAGCCTTAACTGTTGGTACCCAGATTTCATATCTAGCTTTGTAAACCAATCAATTCCTGCTAACTCATCCAAAAGTTCATCCACAATAGGCAAGGGGTATTTATCCTTGATAGTGATAGCATTTAGGTGCCTATAGTCCAGAAATGCCAAGAGCCATCCTTTTTCTTAAACAGCAAGACTGGAGAGCCAAATGGGCTTGAGCTGTAAGCTATGACACGAGCCTTCAGCATTTCTTTAATATGCTTTTCTATCTGTCTTCTGCTGAGGACAGTACCTATAGGGCCTTACATTCACTGGCCTAGCCCCAGGTATTAATGGAATGTGATGGTCTTGAGATATCATAGGTGGTAGTGATGTAGGATCCTGAAATAGTTTACTGTAATGCTGAATAATACTCTGGATGGACTCAGGTACATTTGCTGCTTGTGGTAACTCATCAATGGATGCCACTACGGATGAAAACGGTACGGATATTTTCCGACCGTATTCGAGACCGAATCCGTTTAGAGGGGTTTTAATCCGTCCGTATCCAAGTCCGAATATTTAACATCCGATACCGTATTCGTATCTGAATATTTAAATCACATATTTATGATGTCGATATCCAATCGTATCCTATCCGGCATTTTTTATACTATCCGTATTCGAATCCGAACATAAATATGAAAACAAATACGATATCAGTGATATCCTTCCGTATCCGATCCGTTTTCATCCCGCCACAGAGTCTAGTGGAGTAGCCCAGATTTGTACTGCCTGCACAATGCCTTGTCTACTCAGCAATCCTTTCACTTTGCGAGGAGCAATCCTAGAACAAGGAACAGTAGCTGATTGAATGCCCTGTAACTAGATCTTCTTGCCCTTATGAGGAAATTTCATGAGTTTCCGACCCCAGTGTATCCTGGTTGGACTATGGTCTTCCAGCCAGTCAGCCGCTAGGATCATATCATAACGTTTTAGGCGGAGCACCCTTGCATCATAACTGAAGGTGTGTCCCTGCAGAAACCAAGTCAACTGGGGAACCATAGTATCAGAAACCATTAGTGAACCATCAGCAGTGACAAAATTCATGAAAAAAGTCTACTTAACCTCCCACCTATCATGAGTGGTCTACTTCACCCCCAACTATGAAACCGTCTACTTTATCCCCCGAACTTTCCAAAACCAGTCAAATTACTCCCTGGCGGTTTTCGGACAGTGGGGTGCTATAGTCCCGGTGGCATTGCTACAGTAACAGAGCCTTGCTACAATAACAGTTGTTTTGCCTTTTCCTTTTATTTATTTCCGCTGAATTTTTAAAAAATCATAGTAACTCACAGAAAAATCATAAAATAAAAAATTTAATTTTGTTGGTCTCCACATGAGTAGATCTACACAGTGAACATATAATATGGTATGCTTTAGTATAAATTTTCTATCATAAAAAAACTAGATGTGTTCATTGTAGCAAACTACCATTACTGTAGCAACATTGTTGATACTATAGGAAACCACCTTTTGAAACCGGCTGAGAGGTAATTTGACCAGTTTTGGAAAGTTGGGGGGGATTAAAGTAGACGGTTTCATAGTTGTGAGTGAAATAGACCACCCTTGATAGGTGAGGGGTCCAGTAGACTTTTTCCCAAAATTCATACTCTCACAGCTTTGAGTTTTGAGGGCACAATTATGGACCAGATCTGTCTAGATGAAGGTTCCCACACTACCTGAATCTAGGAGTATCAATACTTCCTGCTTGCTAATGTAGTCCCTGAACTTCACTGTCTGCCTCTTCTGTGTAGAGACAACACTTAACTGCTGCTGGGGATCATAAGATACGGCCAGAATAGTTTCTTCTACAAGCTCGGGCTCAGGTTCCTCATCCTCATCATCAGATGCTGCAGCCAACTAGAATACATCAATGAATTCTTGAATCTCTATCTCTACCCCTATAATACATGAGTTAGAATTAATCTACAGTCACACAACAAATGCCTGCTCTACAGTCATGACCTATGCTACATCCACACCCACAAATGCACCCAGAAAATACAACACCATAGAAATGGAGGCACCAGATCATCTCTCAGACATTCTCGCTCTTTACTCAATCAAACCCAATAGCCATCCTTTAATATATCTGCACCTTGCCATGCAGCGCGCTCTCCCCCCGCCCTAGCCCCGCACGCCCGAACCCCCTCCACTGTTCGATCCCTCCTGGAGGCGTCTTTTTTTCCTGAAAGAAAATGGAAACGTTGTCCTCTCGCTCACGCCTCTCAACTTCCGCCGCTGCCACATTCCTATGACAACGAGCTCCCCAGCTCCGGCGGCCACCTCCGGTTCACCGGCGATGGTCGGATCTGGTGGATTTGGTTCCCCTCTACATCCCTTACCCCTTCTTCCCAGCGACGGGGATGAGGACGACCCATCCCTGGGGCTAGGCCAGGCCAGGCCAGGCCACCGTGGGGGCGCACGAGGTTGGGTGAAAGGATCAAGATGCCCAAGAGGGGGGGGTGAATTGTGCTTTTCTAAAAAATTAATCGCAAGAATTAAATCCTACAAGCCAAACTTCACCCCTAGTGCCTACTAGTGTTCCTTGTGATTCTACCGGTAAAAGTTTTGCACCCTAAGTTCCAATCCTAGACTAGCATGACAATTCTAGGAAAGTAAACAAGCAATGAAAGTAATGCACGAATGTAAATACTTGAAAGTAAGGGTTAGGAACACGGCGATATTTTGCCGAGGTATCGGAGAGTCGCCACTCCCCACTAGTCCTCATTGGAGCACCCGCGCAAGGGTGTAGCTCTCCCTTGATCCGCGCAAGGATCAAGTGCTCTCTACGGGTTGATTCTTCGACACTCCGTCGTGGTGAATCATCCAAAACCGCTCACAACATGAGTTGGGTCACCCACAAGCTCGTCGGATGATCACCAAACTCCTAATTAGCACCAAACCGTCTAGGTGATGGCGATCACCAAGAGTAACAAGCTAGAACTCTCACTTGATCACAACAAGCCTAATGAGAAGATGGATGCACACTTGCTACACTCTTGTCACTAGAGAGGAATCTCAAACTTTGATTCTCAAATCACTATCCTCACTAGGGCTCTTGCACTCTCTTACACTCCAAAGGTGTTTCTCAGCTGAACAAATGAGCAAGAGACCTCTAAAAGAGGTGGGGGATGTATTTATACACCCCTCAGACAAATTCAACCGTTACCTGCTAAATCAGCAAAATTCGCACTGACCGGACGCGCTGGTCGACGTGACCGGACGCGCCGGTCAAGTGTAACGGTTGAAAACCGAAAGTCAGGCTGAGTGACCGGACGCGCCGGTCAGAGATGACCGGACGCGCCGGTCAGGGATGACCGGACGCGTCCGATCATGCAAGAACCTAACTGAACTATGACCTAACGCTCGACCGTGTTCGATCAAAGATGACCGGACGCGTCAGGTCAGCTTGGGACCTTACTAGAACATGACCGGACGCGTCCGGTCACTTCATAGTTACGTCTGATTATGCATTTACCCTCTGAAACACGTGTTAGACTGACCACCGCGTCCGGTCCTCTCAAGGACCACGTCCGGTCGATCAGTTAACGACGCAGTGACTTGTTAGTACTGACCGGACGCGTCCGGTTATGACCAGGACCGCGTTTGGTCAAGGGTAAACTGCTCAAACGACTTCTAAACGCGACGCAACTTGAACCAAGTTGCTTCCAACTGAACTTTGAGCTATTCGAGAGCTACCTAGTGCTAAGTTTGACAAGTGTGCACCACACCTAAATAAAAGACTCACCTAGGTCAAGCTACTCGCTCATGCCCCCCTTTATAGTACGGTCAAAGGAAGATACAAAGGTCCTAACGACTATTCTAGATGTAACTCAACACCTTGACATCCGGAACTAACCGTCCTTAATCTTGTCGTTGATCCTTTGAAAATCGAAATGATTTCCATCAAGGGACATAAATACCATAGTGCTCAAAGCAGTTATCATCTCCATGACCTAACTTACCAACGTTTCTGCAAAACACACGTTAGTCATGGTAATAATGCGTTATCATCAATTGCCGAAACCAACACCGGGGCCTAGATGCTTTCAATCTCCCCCTTTTTGGTGATTGATGACAACACTTAGATTCAGAAGATATAAGTTGAGATTTTCAATCATGCTTGGTTCACATAAGCATAAAGCTGTAAGCACAAGGGATTAGTAATTGCTTATGTGTTCCAAGCCAACTGAGTGTACTCATAAGATAAAACATGAAGAGCTAGTACACATAAAAAAAATATAGCTCATATGAAATCGGAGTAAGGCACGGAAGCACAACCTTATGAGCTAAACACCATTAAGTGACATAATAATTAAGACATAGTCTCACAAACTCATAGTCACACAATGCAGGGCGAGAAAATAAACATGATGCATGAAAGTAGCACACATGGAAGAACGAAACCCTCTATCAACACTCCCCCTGAATCTACGCTCTCTCTCCCCCTTTGGCATCAAACGCCAAACAAGAAAAACTAAGGATCGGATGGGGGAATAGAAGCTGTCGTGTCGGGTGCCGAGGAGCGTGGAGTGATCACGAACTGCGAAGTTTCCTCCTCAGACTCTGAACTGTTAGGCTGACCCTCTGTAGATAGACGTGGCAGTGAAGCGGTCTAGGTCTGTAGAGCAGGTGCAGCAACTGAAGGTGTAGTAGCAACTATAGGAGCAGTCACTGTCGCCTGAGCCTGAAAGACACCAAGAGTAGGAGGATCTGTCGATGCTACTGAAGATGGCAAAGTCTCTGTAGTGGTGGCCCCTCACACTGGAAGTGCAGCAGTCTCTGAAGCTGACATCTCTGAAGTAGTCACAAAAGTGGTGTACGAAGGTGTCGGCTGTCCAGTCAGCTCACTGTAGGTGGCACTAAAATCAGGGAACGGAGTGCCTGAGAGGAGGTGAGGTCTTGGCTGAGCTGGTGGAGTAAACCCTGTCTGGATAGGGGTGAAACTTAGAGACTGAAACGTCTGAGGCATCTGCTGCTGGAGGGAGGTGTACTGAAAACTCGGTTGTCCCTGACTCTGAGGTCCACTGGACTGTAACGCTGGAGTCAGGATAGACGGTGGTGGAGGTACCCCAACCGTGACAAGGTGGCGTAGGAGCTCTAAGTACTGCTGCTGAGTGGCTGCCTGCTGCCTCTGTATCTCGAACTACTGTCTCTGGAACTCTAGCTGCTGCCTCTAGAACTCGTCTTAACGAGCCTGAATCTGAGCAAATGCTGCAACTGTGTCCTGAGCCTGTCTCTGCATCTGAACCTCCTGTCTCTCCTGGGCCTGGGTCAGCCTCTCAAGAATAGCCACCATGGCTGGGTCTGAGCGGGAGGCTGAGCCTGAGCCACCGGCCTCATGGTCGTGAGGCCGAGGAGAGCGGTACAGGGGGATGGGCTGATAATCCTCATTAGTGCTGTTAATAGCAACATCCTCGGCTGGATCAGCTGGCTGAGCATCTAGACTTGCTAATTCTGCCTCAGCAAGACCCTTAACGGTCTCGTCCTACTCACCAGCTGTCTCCAGTACCTCTGGCCTTTGACGCTGTCCTGGGCTAGGTGCCTGCTCTCTAGTAACTGATGCCCACAACTGTTGGATGTCATACTCTGGAAAGGCTATAGTGGTATCAGAAATCTCTGCTCTAATCTCTGTAGGCAGCTCATAGGCAGATCTGATGATGAAGTATATCCAGTGAGCATACGGTAGCTGCCTGTGACCCTTGAATCCCTCTGCCAAGGTGTCCTCCATCTCACATAGCATCAAATCTCAAAGGTCAAACAGGGTCTGTGAGATGAGGTGATGTACTACCCATAGCTGCATGCGAGTCAATCCCTCTCTGTATCCAAGCCTCGGAAGTAGAGTCCTCCTCACAATAGCATCAAGGACTCTGGCTATGGGTGTCAGGCTGGCAGGTGTACGTCGAGACCCCTCGCCAAAAGGCTCGCGGAAATAGGGTCGGATCATATCTGTAGGGGGCACTGTCCCGCCGTGAGGGCGTCTCAGAGGTGCAGTCTGTCCGAAACACAGCTGATGTATCTTTGTCTCTGAAGCAGGGAGTCTAAGAATCTCCCGTACCGTGGTGTTGTAGAGTCTGTAGTCACGGCCTCTGAATGCAAAGTGTATAAACTGATGTGCTGGGTCAATCCAAAGTGAAGAATAGAACTCTCTGACCTAGGTCCCGCAGTATGCTCCAGTCCATCCAAGAAGATCAGACAATCCGGGTAGAAAGGACAGATGCAGACGAAGCTGCTCACCAACCACCTCAACTAAGGCCTCTAGTCGACAGACTCTCTGAGGTCTGAAAGCAATCCCGCTGTCGACATAGGCCCTATAGAAGTCCTCGTGCAGAGGAGTGTAGAAACCCTCTGAAGCCCGGGGATCCCGCTGAGGTGAAAACCACCAAGTGACCTCAACGAACCTGAGGGCCTGGACCTGTCTAGCTGTAGCTCCCCTGAGGTCAAAGTGCTCAACTAGGGGGTGACCTCGAGCCATGGGAGGTGGACGACCTCCACGACGCTGACCCTCTGGCCTAGGAGTCACCTGAGCTCGCGTACGTCCTGAGCGACGACGCTATGGAGAGTGTACAGTCTGCTCCTCAGTCTCCTCTGGATCCTCTGTAGGCTTCTCTGTAGGTGCATCCACTGTCTCTTCTATGGCCTCTGTACCGAGCTATCGACCTTCAAGGTGAAAGTGACTCTCGCCAATACGTATGCCACTACTCTTGCCACCTCTCTCAGCTGCTTCTGCTGCATCTACAACTGCCTAAGCCACCTCTGCTTCTATAAGTGTTCTCTTTCTCTTCTTGGCAGCAATCTTCACTCGCTTGCCGTGAGCTACCTCTGTCCTCCTGGGAGGACTCTCGTCCCCGTCACTAGGTGCACCATCAGCGTTCTTGCAGCGAACCATACTGACAAACTGCAGTAACTGAGAAACACTGGAAAGTAACAAATGATGGACTGACACTTGTGAGGCTTGGCCTCAATCCGTATCCACAGGCTTGACCTCGGATTCACAACTGATCACCTAACACACACAGCACCGACAGGACAAACTGAAACGAGAGAATAGATGGATCTACTATAAGCAACATATATTATCTAAAAGATGAGTAAGATCCTAATGAGAGCAAGCATATTAGATAAGATATGAAGGGACCACGATAGCTACCTCGAAAGAGCGAAGATCCGATGAACGGAAGAAGATCCCGACACGCTAGCCCGAAAACGACGATCGAAACCCTGGAGTACCGAGAGATCAACGATCGAATTAGTAATTCACCGAAAAATCAACAACAAACCCTAATCCAAGGCAGAGACGTCACCTTGCGGAGACGGAGAAGTTCACGGAGTTGAAAACTTCACGAAAAAAACCCCTCGACGAACGGGTTCGGGTGGCTACGGTTAGGGTCGCGTTCGGAGAAGCGGCAACGGGTTCGGGCTCGGTGGACGCGGGTCGACTTGACAGCGGTGGCGCGCTGGACGACTCGACGGTGGTGGCGCGCTGGACGATGGTGGTGTGCTAGGCAGTGGCGCTGTGGCTGCTGCGGAGATGGTGGTGTGCTAGGCGGTGGCGCTGTGGCTGCGGGCGCGGGAGCACGGCGCGGGCGCGGGTAAGGAAGGCACGGCGCGGCTGCAGGGTGCAGGAGTGAGGGCACGATGAGGTGCGACGCCTCAGCGAGACGGCGACGCTGGGGAACTCGGCGAGTTGGCGGCGAATTTGAGACGGAAGAGAAGAAACGCGAGATCCGAATGTACGGTTAAAAAGGGTGAGATCCGCTTTTTATGCGATGACCGGACGCGGTGGTCACATGACCGGACGCGGTGGAGGCAGCGTCCGGTCACAGTCCAGTACGCTCCTGGAACGACCGGACGCGTCCAATTATGCACGATCGGACGCTGGCAGAGTCCGGTCATATTTTGCCCGGAAAACTAAAACGCATGACCGGACGCGGTGATGGTGGCCGGGACCGGACGCGGTGGTCAGCAGAGACGCGTCCGATGCAGCGTCTGGTCACAGATCTTGAAGAAGAACTTCGGGAATGACCGAACGCGCTGGTGGACGCCGGGACCGGACGCGGTGGTGAAGCAGAACCGCGTCCGATGCAGCGTCCGGTCCAGCGTTCGGTCGCTGTAAAACGCCTTTTTTCAAACCGATTTTCGACGCGACTTCTCCCAATCAAGTTCCAATTCAAAAAGACTCAAATAAACACCAATTGGAACCTGATATGAGTGACCTCACTCAAACCCTCAAATTTTTTAAAATATTTTGCCTTAGCCTAGTATTATTTTTAAGAAAATATTCAATAAACACCCGAGGAGCAACGTATGGCCATGCAATAGAGTGTATCAATCCTTGGGAGCTTCAAATGCTCTCTCTATTCATGGACGAACATAGAGGTTACTCAAACCTAAATCAAAAAGAAACGACAAAGCAACAACCATGCATATGCAATGTAAAACGAGAAAGGAATGCTAGGTTGCTTGCCAAGTTTGATCCACGGTTAGGCTTCTTCACTCCTCCAAAGGAGGGTTATCGTAACCGTGTTAGACAAGTTCTAGATGCATTGTGGGAAATTAAACAAGACATAAAATACAATGCAATGCAAGGGACAACACAAGCTCATTTTTTAAAGTTACTAGAATCAAGCACATTTAGTTCACTTCTCAACCTACAAAAGGTAGCCTCATCTAAAGGTTTAGTGAAGATATCCGCTAATTGATTTTCACTTCTTACACCTTCTACTGATATATCATTTTTAGCAACATGATCTCTTAGAAAGTGGTGGCGAATATCAATGTGCTTGGTGCGAGAGTGTTGTACCGGATTATTAGTAATTTTAACGGCACTTTCATTGTCACATAAAAGCGGCACCTTTTCAAGAACAACTCCATAGTCTAGGAGGGTTTGTTTCATGTATAAGATTTGTGCACAACAAACCCCCGCGGCAATGTATTCTGCCTCGGCGGTGGACAAAGCCACACTATTTTGCTTCTTAGAAGACCAAGATACTAAGGACCTCCCAAGCAAATGGCATCCTCCGGATGTGCTTTTTCTATCAATTTTGCAACTGACATAATCCGAATAGGAATAGCCAACTAGTTAGAATCTAGCTCCTTTGGGGTACCAAAGACCGATGCTTGGGGTGTACTTAAGATATCTTAAGATCCTTTTTATGGCACTTAGGTGAGGTTCTTTTGGACACGCTTGAAAGCGAGCACACATGCACACACTAAACATGATATCGGGCCTAGATGTGGTAAGGTACAATAAGCTACCAATCATAGAACGGTAAAGAGTTTGATCAATTGGTTTACCTCCCTCATCTAGGTCGAGATGTCCATTAGATGACATTGGGGTCTTGATTGGCTTGCATTCTTCCATCTTGATTCTTTTGAGAAGATCCTTGGTATACTTTTCTTGAGAGATAAAAATCCCTTCTCTCATTTGCTTGACTTGAAAACTAAGGAAGAATGTTAGCTCACCGATCATTGACATCTCGAACTCTTTCGACATCAATTCACCAAATTCTTTGCAATAATCTTTATTTGTTGACCCGAAGATAATATCATCAACATAGACTTGACAAATGAAGATCTCTCCACTAAACTTCTTGGTGAATAGTGTTGTGTCAACCTTCCCAATCGTAAAGCCCTTCTCAATGAGGAAGTTCCGGAGGCGCTCATACCACGCTCTAGGGGCTTGCTTGAGCCCATATAGCGCCTTGGATAACCTATAAACATGATTAGGATATCTAGGGTCTTCAAACCCAGGAGGTTGTTCAACATATACTAGTTCATTTATAAAGCCATTTAAAAAAGCACTTTTCACATCCATTTGATATAATTTCATTTCATGATGTGATGCATATACAAGAAGAATACGAATGGCTTCAAGTCTTGTAACGGGTGCAAAAGTCTCTCCAAAATCAAGACCTTCAACTTGAGAGAATCCTTTTGCTACTAGTCTTGCCTTATTCCTTACTACTACGCCTTGATCATCTTGCTTGTTGCGGAACACCCATTTGGTTCCAATGACTCTTGCGCCTTTTGGATGCTCTTCAAGTGTCCAAACTTGATTGCGGGCGAAGTTGTTTAATTCTTCATGCATGGCATTCACCTAATCCGGATCTTGAAGAGCTTCTTCTACATTCTTAGGTTCAAGACAAGAGACAAAAGAGTGATGTTCAACAAAAGAAGTAAGCTTTTGAGATCGAGTCATTACACTCTTTGTAGGACTCCCTATGATGAGATCTTGTGGATGTGCTTGAAGTAGAGGTGAGTTTCTTCGATCAACCATTTGAGGAGTAGGATGTGGAGCATCAACATCTTGAGCTTGTGCCTCGGCTTGTTGATGAGAGACATGAGTATCTTCATTTTCAACTCTCTCATTCTTGTCATCATCTTGAGGCACATATGATGAAGATGATGGATTGACAATTTGTACATCGTCTTCATCATCTTTAGGCTTGATGTCTCCCACCGGCATGTTCTTCATGGCCTCTCTCAATGGTTCATCACCTACATCATCACAATTCTTAATTGCTCCTTGGAAGCCGTTAGATTCATTAAATTCCACATCATATGTTTCTTTAACCAAACCGGTGGCATGGTTAAATACTCTACAATTTGCCAATAACAAACTAATATATATATTTATATAATATAATGTTCTAGTTTTCCCTTCATAGTTATATTATATTTGTTTGATCTTTATAAATTTTGCCACACCTAAGGATTATTTCTGCCTCCGCCACTTTCTGTCACAACTATAGGTGGACTCTCTCTAGATCGACGGTCAATGCCCGCTCCGTCAGTGCCTTGTGGTCAGTTGCACAATTATGCATGATGAAATACATATACAACGACTGCATACTAAAAAAAATATTTGACCACCTCGTTCCAAATTATAATCCATTTGACTTTTTTGACCTCAAGTTTGACCACTCGTCTCATTCAAAACATTTGTGTAAACATAGTCAAATTTAAGTCATTCTTGAAGAACTTTTGTTAATAAAGCAAGCCACGACAAAAGAAGTAATATTTTGCACAATTTTTTTAATAAGATGAGTGGTCAAATTTAGGGTAAAAAAGTCAAACGAACTATAATTTGAAACATATTTAGTAGTACTTTTTTGTATAACTTTGCTCAAACTTTAGACAGTTTAGCTCCATGAAAAGTGAGAATTTATTTTTGGACAGGTAGAGTATTTTCCAGCCTTCACGTAACACGCTAGTCTGATTTTGGACCCTCAATTATCAAATCCGACAATGGACATACTATAACTGCTGAAACTAGATAAATAAGATAAATTTGGTCCTCTCGCTTTTGTTTAATACTCCCTTCGTCCCCAAAAAAAAAGTATATTTCTTTTTAGCATTTAAAATTTATCCCACAATAAGTGCACTTCTAGATCATGAACTACAACTAGTATTGCTCGCATTAGTTTCTCCCCTCCATCCTAGAATTGCTCTAATTTTTGTACGAAGGGAGTACCTGGTTTTCTGTTATTAAAAATAATACAAATATGGTTTGTTCTCTCAAAATTCATATTAAATCAAAGAAACATGAAGCTAGTGTCAATTGTTTCTAATTTTTTTCTACCAGTTTATGATCTATATATAACTATTTGAAACTAGTTTATTTCTGTTTCTATTGCTTGTAGTCATGCTCATTATTTATTTAACTACAAGAAAAGGCGTGTTGGCTTCTGTCGTTGCTAAGCTACGTTGTGTGGTTGGCACCTCGTTCCTCCAGACGCGCTTGGCCTACAGGCTACACTCACTATCTGTACTAGCTACACTCACTATCTGTATCTGTATTTTCTTCGTCCGTTGTTGTCTGTCACAACTATAGAGGCCCCTCTCGACGGTCAATGCTCGCTCCATCAATGACGTGTGGTTAGGGAGGGGAGCGTTCAAACTGGTAACAATCATGCATGATAAAATAAATATATGATAAGTGTATACATAACAAACAAAAAAATATATTTGTTACATTGCAAAAGAAAACTAAAAAACTAAAACTAGAGCAATGAATATTATAGAGAAAAAGAGAACAAAATTAATAAGCTCTAGGCCATTAACTTTCACCCATCAATCTAATTATAAGAACAGGAATAAACAAGATAACATGAAGACTAACTCTAAATAATATAGATATCATTGGAGACCAATTCAAGGAGAGAAAACAAGCAAAGCACTAATTATAATTAACTAGCTAATTAGAAGTTGTCTTGTGGAGACAACGTTCGAAATTATAAGTCACTTTGACTTTTTGGTTCATCCATATGTATTTAGACATATTATTATATCTAGATGCATAACAAAATAGATGTACCAAAAAAGTTGAAGAAATTTATAATTTAAAACAAAAGGAGTATGTAGTAAGCAATAATAAAAAAGATGGAAAAATAATAGAAAGACCTAATTCTTAATAATATAAGATACTATTAAAAATTTATATGGAGGGCAGACGAAGAATCAAAGTATAAATAGAAGCATTAACTAGCTAATTACATAATTTGATTAAATATCTAATTATGGGAAGTACTGGAATGTTGGGGGTGCCAGGCCCCCCCTCCCCTCCGCCACTGCGTGTGGTAGTGTTGTGGTGTACTCCGTCCGAGAGAAATATAACGCATTCTGACATTTGAAATTTGTCCTCAAATATAATGCATTCGAGAAACAAGAAGATAAAAATCAATTCATGAATTACATAAAAAAAATGCCCTATAAAGCAAAATGGGCCTGACGGCCCAACATCACAGCCGGAGGCTTGAGTATACATGAGTAACAAGCAGCCTTTTCTCAAAATAAAAAAATAACAAAAAAACAAAAACAAGCAGCCTAGTAACAGCCCACACATTGACATTCGCTACTCTCTACGACTCTACCAGTGGCAGGCTAATATTTGTCTTATTTGACATCTCCTTTAATATTTATGTCATGTATGATACTGTTGTTAATTGGACTGTATAGTAGCAGTGGAAGGATGGATTTACCCCTACAGTCAATTTGATTTTGTCCCAGCTTAGATTCTTAGCACAACAATGAAACTTTTTTCACCAACTGTGTCATTTGTTTCACAAATATGTAAACGTCACGTTCTCATTTTGTTTCCACATCAATGGCCAGATTTATCTTCTCTGTAGTCCCAGTTGGCAAAACGAAGCATACATGATTGGCAGTGGCGGAGCCAGGATTTTAACCTTGGGTATTCCTCCCACATAAAAGAAATCCAATCTATATGTTCAAAACATAGTTCAGAGTAGCACGTGGAAGGTCAAAATATAGTTCAGAGTAAATTAATTTGTTCTCAATTCAACCGATTTGTTCTTCATTTTACAAAACAATAGCAATACTAGCATTGTAAATCAGTAAATTGTCAACCAATAGCCAATAGCAATCAGTAAATTTGCCGACCTAGAGACTGGAGTCTTCAGTGTCTCACAGTCGCTCAGTCCCGGCCTCGGCAGCTCGGCTGGCCGCCTGGGCGCCGTCCCCTGCCGCCCATCCGCCGACCGCAAGCCCGCCTCCCACTGCGTGTTCGCGCCGCGCCGCCGCCCTCACCCTGTAGGCTGCAGCATGGGTGCGGAGCCGCGCGCCCGCGCTGCGAAGGCTGTAGCAGCTGTGTTGCCCTGCCAAACGGTTAGGGAGTCGGAGTCCAAGGGTCTGGGTCACGCGTCTCATGACTGCGTTGCGTGAGGAGCCGAAGGGGTGAGGGGCAGGAGCAGGACGACGAGTGGCTCAGTGGGCCTAATGGGCCAGCCTGCAACGGAGGGAGTTGGGAAGACAAGCCGAAAGACCGTTTTGTTGACTATTTTGGGCTACAATGATTGAAAATACAACAGAAAAATGTGTTATACAGAAATATATACAAGTACACATACATATATACACAAGAGTTTATCAAAATAGTTGGGTAGTCCTGGGAATACCCCTGGATCTGCCCATGATGATTGGTAAATATGAGAACATTTTTGTAGCATAGACAAATGACATCACAAGGTATTGTAATAATAATATATATTAGTAATAATATATATCATCAACCATCACACAACTTATAACAAGTTGAAGTGTTGAACACAGCTTGACTCCATAGATACAAATCAAATTTGTTATTTTCATATGAATTTTTGCAAAGCGAGTTTGAATCTCAAATTTTGTCAAAATGCATGTTTATAGATGCACTATTGGTATGCGTAGTTTCAAATTTTTTGAAAAATCCTAACTATGGTTTTAATGGGGTTTTCACGGATTGCACGGAAGATGTGGTTTGCACTGAATATTTGCCGGCTCAATAGCACATTTCAACAAATCAAGCCAATACATGAGGCCAACATCTGGCATATGTTCAACACACAGCTTGATTACAGAGAACGTGTTCAACACAGCTAGGTTCAATAGTACATGTTCAATAAATAAAGCCAATACATAAGGCCAACATCCGGCCCAACACATAGTTGACAAACTGACCTGAAACACAACATAAGAAGTTCAACACTACTAGTTCGGAACATGGTCACATAAGCCCAAGCATGATTCACCAGATTCAGTAAAAGGTAATAAGTAGCTATAACTAAACTATTGTGCTCACTGCAGAGCTAGAACGATCAAGTTTCTTTGCTTCTAATCGCCATTGCAGGTCTGTGAAATAGCCTTAATTTTAGCTTCCTTCTTCCTTGGGCCTTTACACCTGCACTGTGCATGCATATAACAATAAAAATCAGGAATTCTCACAGCAAAGAAATACAACTAAACTTGGTGCATGCATAAAGCAAAGAAACAGCTATACTTGGTGCATGAATATAGCAAAGAATCATAGAAAACAAGTGTAGAATTGCTAACATTGGTGGAAAAGACATGGACGATGTTGATGCTTCATCATTAAAAGGGGCACTCCTGAGTTCTTGCTTTGGTGGTCTCTATCTTCTTTGGTGGTCCTCTGCATAATAAGCAAAAAAAAAAAATCCATGAAGCTAGATAGAATGGACCAACAAAATCAAAAACCAAAATTGCGGGACCTAACATCACACCAGTTGGAGGCTTGAGTACAAATGATTAACAAGCTCGATGTTTTAGCACCCTACGCCTAGTCGTGCAGCCCACAAATTGCTTACCTTTTTTTGTTAGTGGAAGCCAGCGGATGCCATTCTCCTTCTGCCTGCTTTGGGATGCTAGCGTTGTAGAGCAGGGCCCAGAGATGCGTGATGAACTCCCTACCTTTGGCTAGGTGCTTGATGTGTTCCTCGGCGTTGTCGGATGGCGCGACGTACAAGATCATCTCTGCCCTGAACTCTGCCATTACTTGCCAGCGTAGTTGTCGTCATCAAGCGTCTCCAGTTGGCGTCCTAGCTCAACACCCTTGTGAAAGGTTGTCTGCTGCACATGTTGGTGCTGTAGCAGTAGCTCACACATCTTGGTGTGCTTCTCATTTTCTTGCATAGGTGTTGTTCCTAGTGCACCGTGTGCTTCCTGCAAGACTCTTTGAAACACTTGTTTGGTTGTCAGGCTGTGCTCCGGGAGGAACTCTGGAAGAAAGGCCACGGGGTAGGCGCAATATCTTGACAATGTCGTGGCAACTTTATGGAAAGTGTCTGTCTCGACTAATCGGGGGAACCCTTCATGCCGATCAGAATGGCGCTCTGACATGTCACAGTAACATGTTGCTATGTGCCATATGAGGATGGTGTCCGTGTGAGTCTCTTGCTTGCAGGTCGATAACCAGTCATAACCAGCACTGCCCCTGCTTGTCTCGTCCCTGTTTATATCATCCATATTTATCTTTAGAGACCTGGTACCGTTTGTTGGCGGGCCATCTATAGCCCGGAGAGTATCGGCAACCAACTCTCTCATGCTGTCCAGCTCCAGCATATCGACTTATTCTTCTTCTACTGGGAGATGCTTGATGAACTCATATGACGGTTGGGATAGCATAGTTCCGTGGAACCAGGCTACAAGTGCCTTCTTGGGAGAGCGACGACGATCGTAGTCTTAGAGAATTGAGTATTGGCCTATTTTGTTCCTCCAGTAAGCACCACCAGTTTGAGCTTGAAACGGGTCAAAAACATCGTGCTCATTATTAGGATTACGGCAAAAGCGGATCATGATGAGGGGGCCGTTGGGGAGATCATTGAGTTTACGAAAAGCAGTGTGTATTGGACGCCAATAGATGGCCAAAAGATTTTTAACCAGCAACGACATTGGGGTCTCAAATAGTGAACAATAAAACATAAACGTTGGAATCGTAACTGGAATGCTCCTAAAGAAGATTGCAATGATCTTTGTGAATACCGACAAAAACTCTTGTGCAGCATGAATGTACTTCAATCCTGATTCTATGATTGGGAGGGAGGCGGTGAAGAAGTAATCGTGAAGGAAAGCCAACTGCACCTCAGCAATGGTGAATGCCCTCTTGTAGCCATCTGTTGTTCTCAGGTCCGCCAGCGCAAGACGGCGCACCTTGTCATCTCCTTCTTCTGCGCAGTGGAACCCGTAGTAGCCCCTTGCCAAAAGCCGGCACAAGCTGTAGGAGAGCCAAATGTCCTTGTCCTCATTCGGCAGGTCATCTCGCTGCACCAAATCTTTGATAGTGACCCATTCCCCATTTTTCCCCTGCACAAAGGGATATCTGCAACAATCCAGCAGCTGCAGACTGCTGTTACTGATGTTAGCATCATCATCCTCAAAGAAGGGGGAGGTCGACGAAGACTTGCTGGACTCCCGCTTCATGTAGTCAGCAACTGCTTTGGTCTGGCAATCCAAGGTGGAGTCTGAATATGCAGGAGCAAGTAGAGTGAACAATGGCTGGAGAAAAGCACCCATCGGCAGAAGTCGCCACCAGAAGGAGTTCCAATTGCGACCTGGAATCCTAGCCCATTCAAAATCTACCCAAACAAGGAAGACTAGCCACATGAGATAATTGTAACCATCTCGTGGACGGTCGTGGAGAGAATAGGCTCTCATGTTGGTGACAAGCAGTGGACACCCTTCAACTAGTGGAACAATCAAGAGGAACATGTTGAGGACGCAGTTCACGAGGGAAGCCGTATATCCATCGATGCGGGAGGTGGAACACACAGCTTTGGCAGCGTAAAACGCGAGAGGAACGGGAAGATAGTAGGCCGCCATTGCACCGTACTGCACGAGCCAGTGCCCCGAGCAACGCCGCTTTCCCACCAGGACACGCTGAAGCAGGTAGAGGCCACCCAATGCCAATGACAAGGCCATGAGTTTGGTTTCAAGGCTCTGCGTCGCCGTTACCACAACGACTAGTTCGGAGATCGTGGCCATGGAGACAGCAGCGGCCCCATTCTCTCTCAATGCTCGCGGCATCATGAACAGCACAGGCTGCAGGGGTGCTGTTTGCAGCACACCAGCCGTGAGCTAAAGATTTGGGAGGATCGCACGGTGACGGGGTCACACAGGACAGGAAGGAAGAATAGGAGAGGACTTGCTTTGCTTGTGGTCGTCGCTGCAGATGCAGTGGAGGACGACTGAATTAATACTACAAGCAGCGCTACCTGGCTAGGCCTTTCTTCTTCTTCTTCTAGATGGAAAAGAAAAGGGCAATAAGCTAGGTCGTCTTATTTGGCTTGCACGCGTGTTTACTCTTCTTTTATCTTTAATTAGGCGTACATTTCTCACCACAAGACCAGCCTGTTGGCTTCCGTCGTCGCTAAGCTCTGTGTGGTTTGCAGCACGTTCGCCCAGACGCGGTTGGCCTACACTCACTATCTGTATCTGTATTTTCTTCGTCCGTCGTTGTCTGTCACAACTATAGAGGACTCTCTAGATGGTCAATACCCGCTCCGTCGCTAACGTGTGTTTTTTTTTTCTTTGAACGTCACAGAGCTTTCATTAATTCAATGACAGGAGTACAATCAGCGGCGGATAGTCCAGTTAACCAATCCGGAACATAGTCAAGCCAAAAGGAGCGCTCGGTAGCCAACACCATATATGCACAGTAATGGGCCACCGAGTTGGCTTCCCTAAACACCCACTCAACTCTAAAATCAATAAAACTCCTGCCTAGCTCTTTAATATCTAAACAAAGGCCTCCTATAGATGATCTCATACTCGCCGGGTCCTTCAGAAGGGTCCTCAAGCATTGACAATCGACCTCAAGTATAACACTGTCGTAGCCAATCTCCAGGGCTAGCTCTAGACCCTCCTTCGCCGCCAAGGCCTCAGCCGTCAGTGCATCTGGAACATCCTCAAACCACCTTTCTGCCGCAGCTCTTACCATTCCTGAGTGATCACGGATGACCACCCCGGCACTGCCGGTGCAAGTGTTGGTGTCAAAGCTTGCATCAGTATTGATCTTCATCCAATCAGCCTCCGGACATTTTCACTGCAACACCCGAACTGGCTTCTCTTGTTTGGCCAGCATTTTTAGAGAGGCCAGCTCCTCAATCATGGACGAGATATACCGTGATGAAGCTCCCGGCTCCCAGACTTTGCGGCCATGGCGACGGCCATTACTCCCAGTCCACAGCGTCCATGCACCACAGACCACCATAGCCGCCGTGGTAGAAGAGCAGACACCCGCCCGGAGAACATCTGTCGCCCACGACCAAGGATGTAAATTTGGAACCAACACTCCCGAAAACTTTTTGACCTCACACCAGAATCTTTTCGCCACCGGGCTCTGGAAAAACACATGGTATAGAGACTCATCCGGGTCTCCACACATCTCGTAAAAACTGACAGCATTGGGTACCGCTAGCGCTGAAGCTGAGTGGCTTCGTGAACTCCTTATGGATTTACCGGTTGTGGAGAAGCCTATACCGGCTATTTCTATGAAGTGTGACAACCAAACTGTGATAATAAAGGTAATCAGTTCTATAGACAACATGAAGTCTACGAGGCATGTGAAGAGACGTCTGAAATCAGTCAGAAAATTGAGAAACTCCGGAGTAATTTCATTGGACTATGTTCATACATCTAATAATCTGGCAGATCAGTTTACTAAGGGTCTGCCACGTAATGTGATAGAAGGTGCATCAAGGGAGTTGGGCTTGAGACCCACTTGAAATCACTCCATAGTGGTAACCTGTCCTTTGTGATTGGAGGTCCCATAAATTAGGATGGTGAAACAAGCTATTGCATGACTGAGGAAGAGACTCTTTAGAATAAAGTCCAGCTCATTTGAGATGCACCATCTCTCCAATACTATAAGGGAGGTTGATTAAGTTCTTAATGTGATCCGAGTGGCTTGGTTAAGTAGGGATGTTGTCCTACAGGACATCCAATAAGGAACACACTTATATAAGTTCGATTGCTAGTCACAATCTATGAGATGTGAGTAATCTCTAGATACTCATGAAAAGACCATGAAGTATGACTTATATGCTTCAAACAGAAGGATGCTCTTTGCAGCCTATATCAGTTAAGGGTTCTAATGAAACTCATCTCACGCAAAACTGTCAATTCAAGGCTTAGTCCATTGTTCAGTTGTGGTTGAGTGTAGTTATTACTCTAGATAGATGTTCAACTTAACGGTCTCCATCGAAACACTGGTATATAAAAGGAATGTGGTTTTGAGATCTATCTGCATCGAACCCTAGAGTTTGGCGGGACTGTTAGATATAATATGGGCTTGGCCCATTAAAATATTTAATAAATCAAATAAAATTCTATGGTCCGAATAATGCACAATAAATGGTTTAGTACCGTACGGAAATTTAACTGAAGGTTGACTCAACTTATTTGATTGGTTGATGACCGGTTAATTTGAGAAGTTGAGGAAAGCATAGAAGATTGCCACACGTGCGCGCGCACCGCCACTCTCTCTCTCGGTATGATGAGGGAAGTTATCAAAACAGGGGCTTCATTACAGGAGTTTCTCCTGGCCTTTTCCTCTCCTGACTCTCCGTCTAATCCTAGCCGGCGGCGCAGAGGTCTCTCGGCTCCTTCCCCGTATATACAGAACTCAAGCCAAGCCTTCGGTTGATCGGCTTCAATATATCACATATCCAGCAGCGAAAGAGTTCTTTCATTCCGTCTCCTGCGCGCACACGAGATGGAAGAGTAGAGCCTCCGGAACGTCTCCGTCCAGAGAGTTCACCTGCTCGGGTGAAGGGCGGCCATTACATTTTTGGGGAGTGTCCGGAAAGAGTTCTTTCATTACGTTTTGGCGTGGCCGGCAGGTTGCTTATATAGTCTTGTCCAACCAATCTTGTGTCGCGATCACGATCTAAATTGATTTAGAACTCTTAATTTGTAACCGATTAGGACTCATGCAATTTGAACGCCAAGAAACCAAAAAACGAAAACAGCAAAAGGAGATCGCGCTCCCGCAAGGCGAGGAGCTGGATTTCGGCGGACCATTCACGCAGGTGCCGCGCACCTGCACCCTTCGCCCGGCCCGGCGAGGTGAGGTGAGCGCGCGCATGTGGACTTCTCTTACTCCTCACACTAGACTTGAGGAAGTGGAGAGAACTTGCATATTTAAGTATGACTACCTCCACTTCAACAAGTAAGATGGTACTAAAGAGTTCCCACATCCCCTCTTGCTCACATGAATGGGTCTTTGAGATTTATTAGGAATTTGACAATTGGTTATTGGACAGATCAACACAATCCAAATAAATTAGGCAGTACATGCAGAAGTAGAACCCAATTCATTCGCTGTCCTTCTTTGGTAGGCGTACTATTCTTGTCAGATGGAGCTCTCCGTAACAAGGCCAGTAGCTAAAAGAACTGAACACTTAAAACATCGGCAATCAGGGTTGTACCATGACCTCCAGTAAACAAAAGGAACAAATTACTGATAGTGTGGCACCTCTCCTTTGCACAGGTAACCCATTGTGAGTGGCGGCTGCTTTGTACCTCCAAGCTACTACAAGGGAAAACAACATGCAGTGGCAGTGGTTGGCAGGGTATGAAATCAAACCTGAAACTGAAACCATTTAAAATAATACAAATTCACAGATCCACCAAATGGATGAACAATCGCATGAAACTGAACAACCAATAAAATAAACGCATCAGTACACACCTGCTCCAAGTCATCATCCGGCCACGACACACCAACTGACGGAAAGGAAAATGGAAAGGCGGTATCTGGAAGCGTTAGCAACTACTTTTAGCTGTCGGCGACGAAGCAAGGAGAGCAGCCCTCCATGGCACCGTGGGCTGGTTTTGCCCCAGCTCCTTTTCATCTTCAAACCTCGACTACAATAGCCGGCTCTCATCCACTCCTGGGTGTGCACAAAAGAACTAGAATCCTCAGAAGACTAAGTTGAAATCCAATCCCAGGAAACCTAGGACACGAGCCCCCGCGAGCACAGACAGACGGGAATCCAACAGAGAGAGGTAAGGACAGAGGTACGTAGAGAGAGCGAAGGGGAGGGGGACCAAACCGGCGAGCGGACCCAGCCGCGGTCGTGGCCACCGGCGGGGTCCGCCCGCTCCGCTCCACGTAGGGGGGTGCCAGCCGCCAGGGGCCTGCTGAAACAGAGTAGGAGCAAGCAACATCTTGTATTGATCATGTCAATGAATATTTATACATGGGTTACAAGCTCTTGTAGTCTCCCAAAAAACTGCTCAGCAGGAAGACTAGTGCCGGTCTTGCCGTCATGCACGAGTGCACGACGTGGGCGCGCCGAGCGCGCGAACCGCGGAGCGTGCGGAGCGGGCGTGCGTGATCACCGGAGCTGCGGTTGTGTTGACCAGACCAGGCCATAGGCCTGATTCCGTTATCAACCCCCCCCCCCCCCCCCCACCCACCCCCTGCAGTGGCAGCGTCGGGTCCCCCGACGGTGAGACTGGATCAGAACGCCGTGAACGTCGCGGTTGGCAGGCCCTTGGTTATGACGTCGGCGAACTGCTGGTCGGTGGGAACATGAACACGCTCGCAGATGAAGTGAATATCCAGCTTGATGTGCTTCGTACACCTATGATGCACCGGGTTCTTGCTCATGTAGATCGCAGAAACATTGTCGCAGTACGCGATTGTGGCGCGCGGGATGACGACGTGTAGCTCCCGGAGCGGCTGCCTCAGCCAGATGCATTCAGCCACTGCGTTCGCCATAGCCCTGTACTCGGCTTCAGCGCTCGAGCGGGACACCGTGGCTTGTCGCTTGGACGACCACGACACCAGCACGTTGCCGAGGTAGATACAGTAGCCGGATGTGGAACGCCATGTGTCTGGGCATCCCGCCCAGTCGGTGTCGGAGTAGGCAGTAATCGTTGGTGTAGTCGTACCGTGAAGATGAAGCCCGAACGACAACGTCCCGCGCACATAGCGAAGGATTCTCTTGATGATGGCGAGGTGGCACTCCCGGGGATCATGCATGTGTAAACATGCCTGCTGGACGGCATAGGCGATGTCGGGCCGCGTGATCATGAGGTACTGCAGCACTCCGACGATGCTGTGGTACTCGCTGGGGTCACACACAGCGGCACCATACGACACTGACAGCTTGGCCTTCGTGTCGATCGGGGTAGCAGCAGGCTTGCAGTGCACCATCCCCGCACGATCCAAGAGTTCTTCAGTGTACTTCGTCTGCGACAAGAAGAAGCCGGTGTTCCTTCGCTGTACATCAACGCCGAGGAAGTAGTGAAGCGGTCCCATATCCTTCACCGCGAACTCGTGCTGGAGCCGTGCGATGATGTCCTGCAAGAGCTTGTCAGTGGAGGCGCTGAGGACCATGTCGTCAACGTAGAGAAGGAGGAACGCCGTGTCCGAGCTGCGCCGTAGCACGAACAAGGACGAATCCGAGCGAGTGGCGACGAAGCCGATGGAGCGGAGGAAGCCGGTGATCCTGGTGAACCAGGCTCTTGGAGCTTGATGAAGCCCATATAGTGACCTGGACAAGAGGCACACCGCATCGGGTTGATCGGGATCGACGAACCCAATCGGCTACTGGCACAGGACGCGTTCGTCGTGGTGGCCGTGCAAAAACGCGTTGGAGACATCAAGTTGCCGCGCCGGCAACCGTTGCCTGCAATGAGTGTTAGAACGGTGTGGATGGTTGCCGGCTTCACCACGGGCGTGAAGGTCTCGCCGAAGTCGATGCTGGTGCGCTGAGTGAAATCGCGCACTACCAGCGGGCCTTGTAGCGGTCCAGGCTGCCATCCGGATTGTATTTATGCTTGAACACCCACTTCCCGGTGACAATGTTGGTGCTGGCCGGTCGAGGGACGAGCCGCCATGTGTGATTTGCCTTCAGAGCATCGAACTCCCGCTGCATCGCGGTGTGCCAGTTCAGGTCGCGGAGAGCAGCCCGAGCCGAGCTGGGGAGTGGAGAGATCGCCGATGTAGCCGCCACCATTGCGTACCGTGGGTTGGGCTTGTAAATGCCTACCCGCGCACGCGTCACCATCGGATGGCAAGGAGGCGCAGCGGGTGTAGCTGCCGGAGCAGCGGCGGGTGATGACACTGGGGTTGACGCAGCGGCGGGTGATGACACTGGGGTTGACGCAGTTGGCTACGGTGTTGGTGTAGACGGCGACGCGCTGGCCGTGGCACAGAGCCCGAAGAAAGCAACACCAGGAACCGTCTGCATTGGTGAACTGGGCGGAGTGGCGTCAAAGTGCGGCGCCGAGGATGGGTACTGCGTCGTGGCCACAGCATCAGATGGAGCACCGTGGTTCACAGATGAGTCCGCAGCTACAGAGGTGGACCGTGATGAGAAGTGCGGCCGCGGGGAAAGGGTCCGCGGATGACCTTGATCCAGCTGCATGATGTCATCGTCGCCGGCGTCATGTATGACCACGAACGACGGTGTGGACGGAGGATGCATTGCACGAAACGGAAACTGCGACTCATCAAAGAGGACGTGACGCGACACGATGACACGTCTGGTAGCCATGTCGTAGCACCGATAACCCTTGTGACCTGCTAGGTACCCAAAAAAGACACAGGGCACAGAACGTCGACATAGCTTGTGGGGCGCGGTGGCTGCCTGGTTGGGGTAAGACACAGGGCACAGAACGTGGACATAGCTTGTGGGGCGCGGTGGCTGCCTGGTTGGGGTAGCACAGGCTGCCGAATACGCGTAGATGGCCGTAGTCTGCAGGTGTGCCAAACAAGAGCTCTTGAGGTGTGACCGCGCCAGTGGGGCGACATGGACGCCTATTGACAAGGTAGGTCGCGGTGTTCAGGGCCTCAACCCAGAAGGAGGGTGGAGCAGACGCATGGAGAAGCATGGTGCGAACACTGTCATTTAGAGTATGCAGTGTGTGCTCGGCTTTCCCATTTTGTGCTGAGGTATACGGGCAAGATAGGCGAAGGTTAATGGCACGTTCCTGAAAATACTGCCGAAGAGCAAAGTTGTCAAATTCGCGTCCATTATCAGTTTGAAAGGCTAGAATAGGAAGGCGAAATTGTGTCTGAACATAGGAACAAAATGACATGAACGTGGAGACAACATCAGACTTACGCAATAGAGGAAAGGACCAAACATAATGTGAGTAATCATCTATAATAACCAGGTAGTATTGGTAGCCAGATATGCTAGGTACAGGAGATGTCCATACATCGGAATGAACTAGCTGAAAAAGGAAATAGCTAACAGAAATAGAAGATGAAAACGGTAAACGAACGTGCTTGCCAAGTTGACAAGCATTGCAGGTGTGTGCAGTAGACTTGGAGCAGGTGAAGTCGAAGGAACGCAGCGCTGCAGCCAGTTGATCACGTCCCAGATGGCCCAACCGTTGGTGCCAGAGGTCGGCTGAGGTGGAAGAGGCGTGGAGAGCATGGTGCTGGAGCAGCTGCAGCGGGTAGAGATCACCGCGACTGTTACATCGGAGCTGGGAATGAAGGACGATGCGAGATGAGTCACGGGCAAGCGAGCACCGTTCCCCACCGTGATTGAGGAAGGAGAAGGGATGGAGCGAAGGTTGTGGAGATTACCAGGTCCAAATGCCATGTCGGATGACACTCCGGTGTCCAAGAACCAGCCGGAGCCACTAGTGCCAGCAAGTGGGACGCCGGCATGAGCTAGCGCGGCGAGGAGTGCGTTCGGCTCGGTGGGCGCCGTGCTGGGCGCCGGAGGAAAGACTGGCGCCTGAGGGTAGCCGCCGTATGGGCCTGGTGGAGTCCCAGCGTAGGACAGCTGGGGCTGGGTGCCCGGGCGTGGGCCGAGCACGCCTGCTGCCGGGGGCCGGAATGGCATGGGCCACGCTTGAACCATTCCCTGCCAAGGGTTGTAGCCGGCGGCCCATGGCGTATTGGGGAAGGAGAGCCGCATGCTGGATGAAGAAGCGCCGCCACCGGCAGCATGGTTGGAGGAGGGCGCGTCGTTGCCATGACCACGCCCACGGCGGCGGTTGCGGTTGCCACCGTTGTTGCCCCTGAAACCGCCAGATCCTGAGCCAGAGACAGGAGCAGCTGGAGGGTGCGGCGCCCGGTGGCCGTCGTTGAAGGGGGCGGTGAAAGATGCGACAAAGGAGGAAGAAGGGGAGGAAGCGCTGCTTGAACTCGAACAGCGGGTTCGCATCCATGGCGGATAGCGGAAGAAGAAGCGGACACGGCGACAGCGGATCAGAACCGCGCGAATGATACCATGAAATAGAGTATGAGCAAGTAACATCTGGTATTGAATGAATATTTATACATGGGTTACAAGCTCTCGTAGTCTCCCGAAAAACTGCTCGGTAGGAAGACTAGTGCCGGTCTTGCCGGCATGCACAAGTGCGCGACGTGGGCGCGCCGAGCGCGCGAACTGCGGAGCGTGCGCGCGTGATCACCGCGGCTGTGGTTGTGTTGACCAGACCTGGCCATAGGCCTGATTCCGTTATCACCTGCTACCGCCACCGCGCAGCCCTGGCCGGCTCCGTTGTGGTGGACGCGGGCGAGGGGGCCGTCGCTCCTACCCGTGCGGGGAGGAGGGAAGGGGGTCGCTGGCGCCGTTGGCCGTTGGGGGTGGAAGAAGCAGAGACGAGGAGGTGAGAGGGAGAAGCGGAGGACACTGAGGGAGATATTTTTTTGCTCCCCAACTTGTTACGGCTCAACACGTGGAGCGGCACACTAAATGGACGGCGGGTGTAACGTGAACCGTAGAATGGAGATCAATGCTGCAAGGGCAGTCCCGACGCTTGTTTCTACAGTAGCCACGTGAGCTAGAAACCATCTCAGGCCTCGTTTGGTTTGGCTCCGCAGAGCTCCGGCTCCGGTTGCGCTTGTCCTGTGCATCCCTTGCAGCAGCTCCGGCTCTTACAGTTTTCAACTGGGAATGGGAATGGGAAGGAGCCGGTGTTTGAGGCTCCGGCGGCTCCTCCACAGTGGTGCTACATAGAGTCAGAGCCGCTGGAGCTCTTAAAAAAAACTAGCTCACGCAACAGAGGTGTCTTAGTGTAATAAATTTTATCTTTTTTCTCTCTCCTAACTCAGTCTTCCTCCTGACTCTCTTCGTCAAGATCCAGCACAAGCACAGCAAATATGAGAGGAGTAGCAGGAGGGGAGGCCGCCGCACGCCAGCGAGGCAAGGGGCCGGGCCACCGGCCGCGGCAAGCTCGCCGGTGAGCTTTGGCCTGAGCTCGTGCTAGCCCTCCCAATGGAGCTCGTGCTCGCCCTCACCATGGATCTCGTCGTGGAGCGCATCTTAGGCGACGGACGCGAGCAGTCTGGGCGACGGCGGCGCGGCATGTGCGGACGGCGAGCGCGGCCTGAGCCGGGGTGACGGCGGCGCGGCCAGCGCGGACGGCGAGCGCGGTCTGAGCCGGGGTGACAGCGGCGCGGCCAGCGCGGATGGTGAGCGGCCTGTGCGGACGGCCGCGCGCCGAGTGCGGCCTGAGCGGCTGCGGTGCGGGCGGGCGTGGCGGCTCCGGCAAGCGAGGCTGCGCGTGCGTGCTCCCGCGGCGACACAGGCGAGCTCCCGCGGTGGCTCGGCCGAGCGAGGCTGCGCGTGCGTGCTCGCGAGCAAACCTCCAGCGCGGTGGCGCCGGCAAGTTCCGAGGCTAGCGCGCTCAACTCCCTCCGTCGATCCACTCCGAACCTGCTCCTGATAAATGGCGCCGTGGCGGCGGCTGCCCTTCCAGCCGGGCGTGATTAGTCCCGTTGTGAAGGGCAGGAGGGCTGTTTTTATAGGCGAAGAGGTAGGGTTGTGGTGGGCGTCGCTCCCTAGACGCGCGCCGCCTTTGTTCGTTACTAGGAGAGCGAGATACCAGGAGATCATATCTACACGTTCGAGATTATCTCCAGCTCGTATATATCCATGCAACCGCCCATCATTGAATCTGGACACTTAGGGCTCCGCGTACGTGTTCCGCCGCCGGTACACTCACATCCGTATTACCGTATACGTATACATCGTATACACGGGCGTTGCATGCATGACAACAGAGTACGCACGCACAGCCATATCCGGCTTGCATCTTCTCATGCATGCAAGCCGTGTCTCGAACTCATGTACATATCTCAACACAACTAATATGCATCCGTGTATGTGCCGGAGCCAATTGGCCTGCGCCGTATAGATCAATACTCCTTAGTATTTCTTTTCTCATATACGCACTCTTGTATAGCACTACTGCAGAGAAGGACATCACTGGCGGTTCAAAACCCCCCTTCACTGGCGGATTTTGAACCGCCATAACTAACTCGGCAGTGATAAGCTGATCACATCACTGCCGGTTATGCCAAACCGGCAGTGATAGCTCGTGTACCACTGCCGGTTCGTGTTACAAACCGGCAGTGATACTTGAGCAATCACTGCCGGTTTGTGTTACAAACCGGCACTGATAGGCTATAAAAAATAAAAAAAAAGGGGAATACATGCTCGCTGGAGCATGCTCGTTGCTGCAGCCACCGCCATGTTTGCTGGCCACCGCCGCCGCTCCATCAAGCAGTTCATCCAATAAAAATTCGTGCATCACAAACAAAGGAGGAGGGATTCAACACATCACAAATCAACTCACCCACAAAACGATATATGTGTAGATTTGTATTGGAAAACATTTGCAAAATCTCATAAATTTGGAAGATTTAAGAATAAATGCTTCGTGTGGAGAAACTTAATTTGAACACAACCATTTTCCATCATGGAGGCAAAACATGATAAAAAGGAAGATTTTTAAAGAATGAAATTACTAACATGATGCTCACTGGATGGGGAAAAATTTAGGAGATGGTCCATGTGTTTGGCCAGATGAGCGACGAATGTTATAACTACGAGATTTTTTTATCAGATGGTAAATCATGACTTAAAACCTCATTGCATCTGGGTCTCTGTCTGTTCAGGCGTTCAGGTCATTTTTATCTGTTCCAGAAAGTACTCCCTCTGGTAATCGGAAAAGTAACGGAGGCGAACGGAGGTCACAGAGATGACCGGACGCTGGACCGGACGCGGTCTCTGTATGACCGGACGCGTCCGGTCAGTGTTCAGCGTCTGCGCGGTTTTTAGTTTGATGATCGGACGCGCAGCGCGTCCGGTCACTGACGACCGGACGCGTCCGGTCATCCAGGGAGCTTACTGGACTCTAACCGGACGCTGGCACTGTGGCGTCCGGTCAGTTCAACAGCGCGTCCGGTCAGTTCTCCTGAGCGAACCAGAGCGCGCGACCGGCGCGTCCGGTCCCTCACGTAGCCGGAGCGTCCGGTCAGGCGTCCAGAGGGGCAGAGCGAAGTGGAGTGACGATCGGACGCGCGGCGCGTCCGGTCACGTGCGATCGGACGCGTTCGGTCTCAACGGGAGCATACTGGAACACGACCGGACGCGGGCACTGTCGCGTCCGGTCAATCGGTTCAGCGCGTCCGGTCAGGGCAACGGCTAGTTCTGACGCGCACTGTTCACGTTTGTCGTGTAGTGACCGGACGCGTCCGGTCACCCTGACCGGAGCGTCCGGTCAGCGCGTTTTTCGCTGCGTCGTCTGTAACGGCTAGCTGCATACCTCTTCGCTATAAATAGAGGTTGGCCGGGGTTTGAGGGTAACTCTTGCACATTTTGAGACCTAGAGACATACTTTGAGCTAGAGAACAACCCCTCCACTCAGCTCTTTGCATAGTTGCACATCTTGAGTGAGATTGAGTGAGATTCAAGTGCATTGCTTGAGAGTTGCATTCTAGAGGCACTTGATCTTCGAGTTGCTACGGATTTCTTGTTACTCTTCCGTGTTTCCCGACATGGTAGACGGCTTGGAGCAGCGGAGGTGATTGAGCTCGCAATTGGAGATTGTTGGAGCCTTCACCAAGTGTTGTAAGGGGTTCTTGATCCTTCCCCGCGGGAGTTCGCAAATTAGATACTCTAGTGGAGCTCGTGGCTTGGAGGATCCCCATCTTGTGTGCGGTTGTGCGGCGCCCGCCGAGGGCTCGACTCTTGATAGTCGATTAGCTCGCGAACCGACAAGTGGGTGTATCGCCACAACGGGGAGTAGCTTGCCGGGAAGCAAGTAAACCTCGGGATAAATTCTTGTGTCATTTTCTTCCCAAGGATTTCTCTTGTATGATTTATTGATTGGTATTTCTCTTCTCTTCACGATGGTATAATCACTCGAAGCTCTTCTCTCGTATTACTTCTCGTTTCTAGCTTATAGTTGTTGTTGTGTTTAGTGAATAGCCTTGTACTAGACTTGTGTAGGTGGCTTGCTTAATTAGTTAGAGCTAGTGCTTTTGCTTCGCCACCTTTCGTACTAACTCGTGGTTAAGTAATTCTTGTAGAAGTTTTAATTAGGCTATTCACCCCCCCTCTAGCCTATTTGGACCTTACAAGTGGTATCGGAGCCGAGGCACCGTTTATTTGAGGCTTAACAACCTACGGTGAAAAAGAAATGGCTCAATTAAGCTTGCACATCAACAACACCAAGAAGGCACCTCACTTTGATGGCACAAATTATGCATATTGGAAGGTTAAGATGACCGCACACCTAAAGTCAATCAATAGAGAAGTGTGGAAGGTCACCGAAACAAAATTTGAGGTTGCTAATCCAGAAGCACCTACACCGGTGGAAGAGAAGAAGCTCCAATGCAATGACATTGCCATTAGTGCTCTTCATGAGGCATTAGATGACAAGACCTTTGAGCAAGTAAAGAACATTGAGATTGCTCATGATGCTTGGGCCAAGCTAGAAGAAACATTTGAGGGCACCGAAGGCACAAAGACCGCCAAAGCATATATCTTGCAAGAAAAATTTTCAAGCTTCAAGATGCAAGATGATGAGAGTGTACCGGAGATGTTTCATAGGTTGCAAGTCATTGTCAATGAGCTCAAGGCACTTGGTGAGAAGGTCAAGGACAATCAATTCTCTATGAAGTTCTTGAGAAGTCTACCCAAGAGATTTGATACATTGATCACCGTGCTAGTAAGGACTACATTGAAGGATTCAACTCCTCAACAAATATTTCAAAAAGTGATGACCGACGATTCATATAGAGAAGATGATGAGAAGGATGAGTTGGTAAAGAAGAAGAAGAAGGAAAATGAGAAGAAGGATGATGAGAAGAAGAAGAATGTGGCATTCAAAGCCACCACATCCAAGGGCAAATCCAAGATTGAATCATCAAGTGATGAAGACTCAAGCTCTTGTGATAGTGATGACATTGATAAGAAGATGACTCTCTTTGTCAAACAATTTGGCAAATTCATGAAGAAGAAGGGCTTTCGTGCAAGAAGAAGGAAGAACTCTTACAAGAAGAATGAGCATACCATGAGATGCTTTAGATGCCATAGCAAAGACCATCTCATTGCAAAGTGTCCTTATGATAGTGATGATGAAGATGCTATCAAGAAGGAGAGAAAGAAGCAAAAGAAGAAGCAAGAGAAGAAGGAGAGCTCTTATAAGAAGAAGAATGATTCTCATGTTGCTACATGGGATAGTGATGACTCCTCAAGTGATGATGAGGATGAAAACAAGAGTAAGAAGAAGGGACATGCTAGCATTGCCATCCAAGAGAAGGTCTCCCTCTTTGACACTCCATCGTGCTTCATGGCTAAAGCCGCTAAGGTATCATCCGATGATGAGAGTGATCATGATAATGCTAGTGATAGTGATAGTGATAGTGATGAAGAAGAATTCACTAAAGATGAACTAATCACTATGCTAGAAGATTGCACTCAACATTATAAAGAATCTAGGAAGGAGTGCAAGGGCTTGCTTAAGGAAAAGAAAAACCTTATGAAAGAACTTGATGAGCTTAGAGTGTCTTATGAGAGTCTAAAGGTAGACCATAAGAAGCTTCAAAAGTCTCACACCAAGCTTGAAGAAGCTCATTCCTCTCTAGTTGAAAAATGTGAAAACATGCCAACTAATGTTGAGAAATCTAAAACTTGCAACATAGGCATATCATGTGATATAATTGATGAATCCTTTCATAAGCCTATTGTTGTTGCTCCCACTAACTCTTCATGTAGTGCATCTACATCATCCTCATTTAGTAGTGATGGTATCACTTATGACTCCACACTTATAGTTGAGAATGAAAATCTCAAGAAGAAGGTAAAAGAGCTCAATCACACATTAGCTAAGGCTTATGGTGGTGAGGACCGCTTGCTTATGTGCTTGGGTAGCCAAAGAGCTTCTCTCTACAAAGAGGGATTAGGCTATAACCCCAAGAAAGGCAAGGCCGCTTTTGCTCCTCACAAGACTCGTTTTGTGAAGAACAATGGTAGCTATTGCAAAAGTTACAAGCAAGTTGGTCACATAGAGCAACATTGCATGAACAAGAAATCCAATGCAAATGTATCCTCAATCAAGTTTAATTCTTTCTATATGCTTACCAAGAGTACAAATGGTGTTCATGCTAAGTTCATTGGTGCACCATGGATGGGCTCAAAGAAGAAAGCCATTTGGGTACCAAAGAGCTTAGTCTCTAACCTTGGAGGACCCAAATAAGTTTGGGTACCTAAAAAGAATTGATCTTGTCTTGTAGGTCAATTACAAAGCCGGAGGAAGGCATTGGGTGCTTGATAGTGGGTGCACTCAACATATGACCGGAGACTCTTGTATGTTCAATTCAATTGATAAAAGTCAAAATGGTGGTTTTGATGCTATCACTTTTGGCAACAACAAGAAAGGCAAGGTCAAGGGGCTTGGTAAAATTGCTATCTCAAATGACATGAGCATATCTAATGTGTTGCTAGTTGAGAGCTTAGATTTTAATCTTTTATCGGTGGCACAACTTTGTGATCTTGGCTTCAAGTGCATATTTGGTAGTGATGATGTTGAAGTCATAAGTGTTGATGGATCAAACTTGATATTCAAAGGATTTAGACATGGTAGCTTATACTTGGTTGACTTCAATGATAGTGAGACACAATTGACATCATGCTTGCTTAGTAAATCTAGTATGGGTTGGTTATGGCATAGAAGACTTGGTCATGTTGGAATGAAACAATTGAACAAACTTTTGAGGCATGACTTAGTTAGAGGATTGAAGGATGTCACCTTTGAGAAGGATAAACTATGTAGTGCTTGTCAAGCCGGCAAACAAGTTGGAAATTCACATCCTAGTAAAAGTGAAATGAGCACATCAAAAGCATTTGAGCTATTGCACATGGACTTGTTTGGGCCAACAACATACACTAGCATTGGTGGCAACAAGTATGGTTTTGTGATTGTGGATGACTACACTAGATACACTTGGGTGTTCTTTCTCTATGACAAGAGTGATGTTTATGATCTATTCAAGTCTTTTGTCAAGAGGGTACAAAATGAGTTTGAGACTACCATCAAGAAGATTAGAAGTGACAATGGTAGTGAGTTCAAGAACACAAGAATTGAAGATTTGTGTGATGATTATGGTATTGGGCATCAATTCTCACCAACATACACTCCTCAATCCAATGGTGTAGTTGAAAGGAAAAATAGAACCTTGATTGATATGGCTAGATCAATGCTTAGTGAATACAATGTGAGTCATTCATTTTGGAGTGAAGCTATCAATACGGCTTGCTATTGTAGTAACCGTCTCTATTGCCATAGGAAGCTTGGAAAGACACCATATGAACTATTGAATGGAAGAAAGCCCAACATTGCATACTTTAGAGTGTTTGGTTGCAAATGCTATATTCTCAAGAAAGGCACTAGATTGAGCAAGTTTGAAAAGAAATGTGATGAAGGGTTCTTACTTGGTTATTCTACCACAAGCAAATCATATAGAGTTTGGAATCTCATAAATGGCACCTTGGAAGAAGTTCATGATGTTGAGTTTGATGAAACCCAAGGGTCTCAAAATGAAGCTCAAAACCTTGATGATGTGAGAGGAGATCAATTATCAAATACAATGAAGAACATGGACATTGGTGATATAAGGCCTATGCAAGTTGATGATGATGATATTCATGTGATCAACCAAAGTGTGCAAATTAATACAAATCAAGCAAGCTCTAGTGGTTCTCATGATGAAGTGCAAGTTCAAGGTCAAACAAGTGAAAGCAATCAACTCCCAATACTCCAACCTACTAGCATTGCAAGAGATCATCCGTTGGACCAAATCATTGGTGGAATTCAAAGTGGTGTTCAAACTAGATCAAGATTAGCATCCTTTTGTTAGCATTACTCATTTGTCTCATTAGAAGAACCAAAGAAGATAGAAGATGCATTGAAGGATTCCGATTGGGTGAATGCCATGCATGAAGAACTAAACAACTTTGCTAGAAATCAAGTTTGGAAACTTGTTGAGAGGCCAAAGAACTACAATGTGATTGGCACTAAGTGGGTCTTTAGAAACAAGCAAGATCAAGATGGCATGGTTGTAAGGAACAAAGCAAGATTAGTAGCACAAGGATACACTCAAGTTGAGGGTCTTGACTTTGGAGAGACATATGCACCGGTTGCAAGATTGGAAGCAATTAGAATCTTATTAGCATATGCTTGTGCACACAACATCAAGCTCTATCAAATGGATGTCAAGAGTGCATTTCTCAATGGCTACATCAATGAAGAAGTTTATGTTGAGCAACCTCCCGGTTTTGAAGATGACAAGAAGCCCGACCATGTTTACAAGCTAAAGAAGGCATTGTATGGTTTAAAGCAAGCACCTAGAGCATGGTATGAGAGATTGAGGGATTTTCTTCTCTCTAAAGGGTTCAAGATGGGAAAGGTTGACACCACTCTCTTCACCAAGAAGCTTAGAAATGATTTGTTTGTGTTGCAAATCTATGTGGATGACATTATCTTTGGATCAACTAACCAAGACTTTTGTGAAGAATTTGGAAATATGATGGCTAATGAGTTTGAGATGTCTATGATTGGAGAGCTTAGTTACTTCCTTGGACTTCAAATCAAGCAAATGAAGAATGGCACTTTTGTAAGTCAAGGCAAGTACATCAAGGATATGATCAAGAAGTTTGGATTGCAAGATGCTAAGCAAATGAGTACACCAATGGGCACAAATGATCAATTGGGTATTGATGATAGTGGAAACATGGTAGATCAAAAGCAATACCGATCTATGATTGGAAGTTTGCTCTATGTCACCGCCTCTAGGCCGGATATGATGTTTAGTGTATGCAAGTGTGCAAGATATCAAGCTTCACCTAGAGAAAGTCACTTGAAAGCAACCAAGAGGATATTGAGATATCTAAAGGGCACTCATGATGTTGGATTATGGTATCCCAAGGGGTCTAATTTTGAGTTGATTGGATATTCGGACTCCGACTATGGTGGATACAAGATTGATAGAATGAGCACAAGTGGCACTTGTCAATTGCTTGGAAGGTCTCTTGTTTCATGGTCATTAAAGAAACAAAATAGTGTTGCACTATCTACCGCCGAGGCCGAATACATTAGTGCCGGTAGTTGTTGTGCACAATTGCTTTGGATGAAGGCCACCTTGAATGACTTTGGAATAAACTTCAAGAATGTGCCATTGTTGTGTGACAATGAAAGTGCTATCAAGATGACTCAAAATCCGGTACAACATTCAAGAACCAAACACATTGACATAAGGCATCACTTCATAAGAGACCATCAACAAAAGGGTGATATTAGCATTGAGAGCATTGGCACCGAAGATCAACTAGCCGACATTTTTACAAAGCCACTTGATGAAAAGAGATTTTACAAGTTGAAGAATGAATTGAACATACTTGACTTCTCCAACTTGAAATGAGTGTACCCCTACATTCTTATATGACATGCCTCTCCTCCAACATAGCAAGGTAAAGTTGTTTGGCATATCATTCATACTTTGCTAAGGACATGGTTAGAACATATAGACATATTTGCATGACAAATAAGCTCATTCATGAAAATCAAATGATTTTGATGTATATATGGTACCACTATTGCTTCTATGTTTGATTGGTCTAGTGGTAGCATATGACATGTTTGTGGGCTTGCAAACCTAGTGTTGAATCTAGAAAATAAGCTCATGATGTGTAATTCAACATGGTCAAGATAACCCTTATACTTTATGAGGTGTGAAAAAGCTTGTCCTTGGATCAAACCGAATTACATATTCTAGGCAAGTAATCTAGATTGAACTATAATTTGGACTCCCTCATAATTGATTGACTTATCTCTCACTAAAATTGGCACCTTTTTGGTGATTGTTGACAAAGGGGGAGAGAAAAGTCACAAAGATATTGCAAAGAGGGAATAAGATATAATAAGGGGGAGAGAAAAGTCACAGGGGAGAGAAAAGTTACAAAGGGAGAGAAATCAAGGGATCAATTAAATTTGAGCACACAAGTAGGCGGAGCAAGCTCATGGATTACTTGTTGCACTTGTATGTGCATTAACATGATAAATTGTTGCATTGCAAAGCTTAAATTCATATTCATGATTGTTTGGTGTTTGCTAGAAATAGAACTTGAATAATGATTTGTTGAGAGTAGCTTTACAAGCGGTATCTAGACACCTTGGCTTATAATGTTGATCTCACGGGGTACTTTAGTGTTTGTGATCTTTACAAGTGATGTATTACAAATGGTGTCTAGCTACGTCGATGCTAAGGATGGTATATAAAGGCAACTCCGATTGGTATCACGCTTCAAAGGTCCATTCTATATACCTTAGCATCAATTTGATAGTAGTAACTCTCTCAAATTTCAAATCCATACATATGTGCATAATTGAACCAAACTCATGGAAGCACATATGTAGGGGGAGCTAATACTATCGAAATTGAAAATTGATTTCATTTCATATCTTTGTGATGGTTGTCATCAATTACCAAAAAGGGGGAGATTGAAAGCCCAAGTTTGGTTTTGGTAATTAATGACACCAAGTTGCTAATGCCATGTGTTAAGTGTTTTGAGTTAGGCATAAGCAACACATGTGATGAAGGTGTATGTGGCAAGGAGTGGTGGCCACAAGATCACAAAGAGATGGTGCATGGACATAAAATGATGATCATGGTGGAGATGCACATGATGATCAAGTGAAAGAGAAGGATCTAAGAGCGCAAGGCAAAGGTATAACTATAGGGTTTTCCTTTTGCCGGTCTAAGATGAGTAGAGAAGTGATTGACCGGATTTAGGATACATAGCCGACTATCAAGAGGGGCAATCACGGTTAGCTCGGGAATCAAGTGCCACTAGATCAATGTCTTGAGCATATGCATTAGGATCTAGTAAAGAGCTAACATAACGCCTTGGAAAATGATTGTGAAATGCTAACACACATGCACATGGTGGTGTACACTTGGTGGTGTTAGCACATTTGCGAAGGCGGTGGAGTTCAAGCGGTAGAGAGGGGTTTGGGTTCCTCTCTCCCTCCCGCCGAGCTTTGCGAGCGCGGGATTCAGGCGTTTTTGTGAAGTTGAAATGCCTATTTTCCACTACGCCGGAAGTCGGAAAAGTAACGGAGGCGAACGGAGGTCACAGAGATGACCGGACGCTGGACCGGACGCGGTCTCTGTATGACCGGACGCGTCCGGTCAGTGTTCAGCGTCTGCGCGGTTTTTAGTTTGATGATCGGACGCGCAGCGCGTCCGGTCACTGACGACCGGACGCGTCCGGTCATCCAGGAAGCTTACTGGACTCTAACCGGACGCTGGCACTATGGCGTCCGGTCAGTTCAACAGCGCGTCCGGTCAGTTCTCCTGAGCGAACCAGAGCGCGCGACCGGCGCGTCCGGTCCCTCACGTAGCCGGAGCGTCCGGTCAGGCGTCTAGAGGGGCAGAGCGAAGCGGAGTGACGATCGGACGCGCGGCGCGTCCGGTCACGTGCGATCGGACGCGTCCGGTCTCAACGGGAGCATACTGGAACGCGACCGGACGCGGGCACTGTCGCGTCCGGTCAATCGGTTCAGCGCGTCCGGTCAGGGCAACGGCTAGTTCTGACGCGCACTGTTCACGTTTGTCGTGTAGTGACCGGACGCGTCCGGTCACCCTGACCGGAGCGTCCGGTCAGCGCGTTTTTCGCTGCGTCGTCTGTAACGGCTAGCTGCGTACCCCTTCGCTATAAATAGAGGTTGGCCGGGGTTTGAGGGTAACTCTTGCACATTTTGAGACCTAGAGACATACTTTGATCTTGAGAACAACCCCTCCACTCAGCTCTTTGCATAGTTGCACATCTTGAGTGAGATTGAGTGAGATTCAAGTGCATTGCTTGAGAGTTGCATTCTAGAGGCACTTGATCTTCGAGTTGCTACGGATTTCTTGTTACTCTTCCGTGTTTCCCGACACGGTAGACGGCTTGGAGCAGCGGAGGTGATTGAGCTCGCAATTGGAGATTGTTGGAGCCTTCACCAAGTGTTGTAAGGGGTTCTTGATCCTTCCCCACGGGAGTTCGCAAATTGGATACTCTAGTGGGTGTATCCCCATCTTGTGTGCGGTTGTGCGGCGCCCGCCGAGGGCTCGACTCTTGATAGTCGATTAGCTCACGAACCGACAAGTGGGTGTATCGCCACAACGGGGAGTAGCTTGCCGGGAAGCAAGTGAACCTCGGGATAAATTCTTGTGTCATTCTCTTCCCGAGGATTTCTCTTGTATGATTTATTGATTGGTATTTCTCTTCTCTTCACGGCGGTATAATCACTCGAAGCTCTTCTCTCGTATTACTTCTCGTTTCTAGCTTATAGTTGTTGTTGTGTTTAGTGAATAGCCTTGTACTAGACTTGTGTAGGTGGCTTGCTTAATTAGTTAGAGCTAGTGCTTTTGCTTCGCCACCTTTCGTACTAACTCGTGGTTAAGTAATTCTTGTAGAAGTTTTAATTAGGCTATTCACCCCCCCCTCTAGCCTATTTGGACCTTACACCTATACATGTTCCTGCAGTTTCTATTACTATAAATGTTGCTTGTGCTCTAGCCAAATACACCCTTAAGATTTATGAAGCATTCAGTTAGTGGAAATTAAGGGCATGAATGTTGGTACTTAAATGCCTTGCACATCACAAATTGTCGTACTTACTAGAAGAAGTATCAATTGTCGTACTTACTAGAAGAAGTATCAATTGTCGTACTATGAAATTTATCAAGCTGAGAAGAAGTAGATAATGGCTTCAAGTCCTTAACAGAGAATTTTCTCGAACCACAACTTTGATTCTCCAGATAAATCTTTTCAGCTCTACAAGCCAAGGCACCAAGATTTACATGAAGATCTGACCTTATAATCTTTTCAAGAAATATAGCCGGGAAGTTAAATCTTGGTATCACATTAACTTCATACAGCAAAATTGCACTAGAGGACCTGCTAGCAAACAAAAGCAAAATAGGCCATATTAGACTTAATATCCTTTTCCGCTCACTAGAAGTTGAAAACCTCTTTAAGGAATAATGAAAAGAAGGAAAATTGTTTTTAGTCTGGGGCATCATGGTGATGCAAGTATAATCTAGTGATGAAATTAAGCTGGATGTTCATAAAAAGAAAAGCAATAAATAAGGCAGTTAATAAGATGCATGTACTTATTCTTTATTGACTTACCTCCCATCCCACTTATCCTCAGAAAGAAAATGATCATCAGATGCATACCTTGGACCAGATCTTATGGACCATTTTCCTTCAAACTTCTTGAAGTCACCATCTACCATTGAGAAATGGAGTTCTCGCTCATTAATCTAAAAGCATAATCATGAACAAATAATCAAGTAACACAATGTAACTTAATATATATAGGATAGAAAATGGTTGAGATCCATCATCATTTTTCTGATTTGTTAAATATAACTCATACAACAAAGAAATATATCAGAGAAAAACACAATAGCACAGCTCCACAGCAACGTACGGAGTCAGTGATTTCCTGGAGATCCAACACGACGCGCGCCTCAATGTGCCAGTATAACGCTCGCTGCAGGCCTCTCTGCTCCAGCCATACCCGCCCTTCATGCGGGCACGGAATCGTCCCACTGCAAGCAAGCACGAACAAAACGACCCCAATCAGACACCTTCAGAAGGCACCCATCAGCGCAATCACAGCTCAGACGCGACAAATCGAGATGAGAAAAATGCGGACCTCTGGACGAGGTTGGGGATAAAGTCGGCGAGGCGCTCGTAGTCTGTGATCCGGGCAGGGGAGGAGCGAGCGGCGCGCGGAGGTGCGCGACGGGGGAGAAGTCTGCGGAGAGAGAGAGAGCGGAGAAGTCTGGGTGCGGACTGGACGTGAGTTTAGACTTAACTATTCTGTAGTAGTGTTATCACTGCCGGTTCCAGCCATGAACTGGCAGTGAAGCTCATTATCACTGCCGGTTCCAGCCACGAACCGGCAGTGAAGCTTCACTGCCGATTCCAGCCACGAACCGGCAGTGATAATGAGCTTCACTGCCGGTTTGACCCCTACCCCAATCATTTGAATGTCTGTCAGAGTTTGAACCGGTAGTGAAGATTTATCACTGCCGGCCCAATACAATCCGGCAGTGATGGGCCGGCAGTGATGTTTGAATCTGTAGTAGTGTAGGCACGTAAATAAAGAAAATATATTCTTGCGACCACGCGTGTGTCACGTTCTTTTATTTTTCTCTCCTTATGTAGATAGCACATACAAATATGCACCATATATCGAGGAAAGTTTTGTACAAAATCTCGTCAAACAAAAGTTAGATGGCAAGTGGAACTAACAATGAGTAGCCAAAGGTACACCACATCAGAGCCGAAAGTCAACATTAGCCCCCTTAGGTGAGAAGCAGCTGCGCTTCCACGGGCTCCCTAAAGATGATGAACCATTGCGGCGTTACCCCGTGGATGACATCACTACTGAGAAGACACCATCTGAGCTGCACATTCCCGTGAAGATCAACCTAACAATCAGGGTGGCAAACGCTGTTGTTTCTCCTGTGGACCCTGAAGCAGCAATCATCCATGGAAATTAGATTCCACCTGACTATGCTAGCGTCAGGGTGGTGTCGATACGGGACCCATAAGGTTTCTCATCGGTACTACTACTAGCAGTGGGCCCTGGCCTGACCCACAAGCCTGATAAGAGAGGCACGACATCAGACGACGCCGACTCCGAGTAGAATATGCCGGACTGGACTCCTGATAGAAAATACCTTCTATAATTAAATTCAGGACACCTTTTTGGATCCGACTAGGATTGCAACCGCACCATAACTATCTCTCCCTATATAAAGAGAAGCTATGGGGCACCCCTGTAACACGATCATAACAATCAATCCAACGCAAAGACTAACGCCAACTAGACGTAAAAGCCATTACTTGATCACGAGGATCCGAACCAGTATAAATTGACTGTCTCTTGTGTTAACCGTCGAGTTTAGCATACGTCAAAGCCCGAACAATTATCCCGAGTACCCCCGTGGCAGGCTATCAGTGGTAAAACATCGACAAGTGGATAGAGCTGTGAAAGATTATAAAGAACTGAATCTTGACGACATTCCTGGAGGTGATGGGAAGACAACTCTAGGACAAGCAGAGCATGCATTCATTCTATGGCGCAAGCGCTATATCGTAATTCCCGGGAGGCCACCGTCGCCTCCTCAACAACCTCGTCATAAGTACGGATGAAAGTGAACAGAATAGTTTTTTCAATCATTTTCAATCTGCTTCTCATAATTAACCATTTAATCTCAATCATTTTTGTACTCACAGGTCCCTCAACTTAAATCCAGTTCAATCTCCAGATCATGAGTGCTCCAGATGATGCGTTGCATGGCACGGCTGCATCTCCATCTCCATCTCCTCTATTATCGCGGCGGTCTCTGCCTCCTCCGCCTCCCGCATCACAGAAGCATAAGCGGAGGTCCCCATCCCCGAGAAAGTCCCCGGTGAAGAAGAAAGTCACCAGTAGAACCAAGCCCCCTCTCGAGAAGCTGCCTGGCGAGATGAGTAAGGAGGAATTGGACGTGGCAGTAGACGGCAAGGTGAAGGCCCATTTCGCAAAGAAGCCCCTAAGTGGTACAGGAAAAGTTCGTACCCCACAATGAACTGAGGAAAAAAGTCATAGAATGTGAAAAGCAGAGGCATGAAGCTAATAAACCCCCACCATTATGAGACTATGACCGCTCTCTCAATAAGTCATATAAGGCAGCGAAAAAAGCGAAGAAAGTCGGGAAAGATGTTGCATGGCTCGGACAGCAATAAGTAATCAATCGAGCTGCTCGTTGTTGACGCTCATGACGACAAACTCGATCAACATGCACTTGTGGAGGTGATGAAGGAAACTGGTCTCACTATTGATCAACTCATGGGGAAAGCACCGGCTCCAATACATAAGGGCGTTGATAAATGGCACATCTATGAGTATGGCAGGAGTCTTGTCGGCCCTGACTTGATGCCGAACCCTGACGGGTTGAAAGAAATGCTTCGCTCTATTTAATATAATATATAATAGATATATAGATAAGATACCAAACACTACTGGACCGTACAACCAAAAATGAAAAGCACACACTCACACCACTGAAACAGTGATGATTCTTTCAGGGGGAAGGCAAACATGTTGCCTTGATTCGATTCCGGTAAGCTTTATTTGAAGAAGACAGCCCATGCATGCATGCACGGTAGCACGCACGCACAGCAACTTATTACCCACACCAGCTGTTACTGAGACCAACGACGGCACACATCAGCCGACTGTGCCGAGTTCATATAGCTAGTCGGGGGATCAACTTTGGGTGGTGGCCTGCTGCACAGTGGTCTTGATGTTCTGTAGCGATTGTCCTCCGGGTGCCGGTGCCGGTGCCGGTGCCGCATCGCCGTCCGAAGCGCCTTCTTCGCCAATGCCTATCCTGTCGGAGGGGAAGACGATGAACACGAAGCTGGCGAGGAACCCCACCGCCAGCGGCAAGATGGACAGCAACTCGTTCCACTGGCGTGACTCCCACGGGACCAGGCACCTCTGCACGCCGGCGTTGCAGAAGGCGAGGGCCATGAACACCGCCGCGCTGAAGAAGGCGTGCAGGAAGTCCAGCGTCTTCACCTTCTTTGTTTTCTTCAGATGCTTCCACATCCCCCTGTTCTCCACGTCATCGTCCGACAGCCGCAGGTCCTTGGGGTCGTGGTTGAAGAGCAGGAGGCCGTCGCGGGTGGCCACCCCGTAGTAGGTGTTGCCGTACTTGTCGGTGACGCTGTCGGTGAACCTGAGCGCCGCGCAGAGCAAGGTGAGGAAGCTGATGAGCCCCCAGGTGAAGATGAAGTTGACGTCGTGGTCGTTGCACTGGCCGCCCCTGGTGAAGGGCGGAGCCATCGTCTCGAAAGCCAGCGTGGTGCCGGTCGGCAGGAGCTTCGACAGGCTCGCCACCGTCCCCATAGTCTTGTCGAAGAACCGATTCTTCTTGGCCGCGGTCGTCATATGCTCTTTCTGGCTATTGTTGTCTTCCGTGTCGTCCAAAGCGCCGCCAGCTGCGCCGATGCCGTTCCTGGTGGAGGGCCAGATCATGAACACGAAGCTGGCCAAGAACCCGACCGCCAAAGGCAAGTGGGCAAGGAGATCCTTCCAATGGCGTGACTCCCATGGGACCAGGCTGTTATTGTTCTAGGACCGGATAACAGTAGATCAGTGGAGTAGTACTATGTATTTCGGTTACGAACATCAAGATTCTAGTGAAAGAACTACCGGATCCGAGATGTAGAGAGAGAGGAGGAGATTGGGGTAGTGCAAACCATCTGTGGGAATGGGAGCGGTGGAGTTCGATCCGGACGTCATCACGAACGTTGATGGCGGCTGCGCACGGGCAGCGACGTTCGGAGAAGGGAAGGTCGGTGCAGTGGAGATCGGCGATGACCGAGTGGAGGCGGAGGTACTTCCCGTCGCTCACAGCGCGACCCTCGAGATCGGTTAGGGTTGTAGGTGGGGAATGGTGGCTCTGACGAACCTCGTGACTCGAGCCCCGGCTCCCCACCTCCTTTATATAGCGCTGCGCGACGGGGGCCCACCAGCCATTGTTGGGCTGGGCGCCCCCGATCAGGGCGCGGATCAAGGGCCTAATGTGCCGTTGGGCTCATTAGAGGAGAGATCAACTACATTCTCCCCCTTGATCTCACTTATACTTTAACCTTTCATCTTTGACTTCAATGCTTTTAACTTTACTCGTTTCATTACAAATAAGTGCATAGAACATGTTTCATCGTCACGATCAATCGCCGATAGATTTGACAGCTACAATGCACATCTCTGATATGAAACAGTTACTTTAACTTTTGGGCCCTTTATTATAGTCCAGGAGTCATAGGCTTTCCCTTAAACCCATGCCGGCTACATGTTCTCTGAACACATTGGGTGGTAAGCCTTTTGTAAGCGGATCCGCGAGCATCTTTTCAGTGCTTATATGCTCAAGACTTATAATTTGATCCCGGACTTTATCCTTCACAACATAATACTTTATGTTAATGTGTTTGGCAGCACCACTTGACCTATTGTTGTGAGTGTACTGTACTGCTGGATCATTATCGCAGTATAACTTTAGTAGCTTATGTATGCTGTCGACCACATTCAAACCGGGTATGAACTTCTTTAGCCAGTTCACTTGCCCTGTTGCCTCATAACACGCTACAAACTCGGCATATATTGTGGACGATGTAGTGACGGTTTGTTTCGAGCTTTTCCATGAAATTGCTCCTCCTGCGAGAGTGAATACATATCCTGACGTGGATTTTCTATCATCTCCCGCATAATCAGAATCCGAATACCCCACTATCTGGAGAGAATCTGATTTTCTGTACGTCAACATAAGGCCTTTCGTACCTTGCAAATATCGCAAGACTTTCTTTACCAATTTCCAGTGTTTAATTTCTGGATTACTTTGAAATCTGCCAAGCAACCCGGTAACAAAAGCTAAATCAGGGCGTGTGCACACTTGAGCATATTGTAGGCTTCCGACAGCAGAAGCATATGGAACCAATTTCATTTGATCGAGCTCGTATTGGTTCCTAGGGCATTGAAAATCCCCATATCTGTCGCCCTTGACCATGAGTGCAGGTGAGGCACTACATTTATGCATACTGAATTTCTTTAAAACTTTTTCTATGTATGCCTTTTGTGATAGTCATAATACCCCTTTACTTCTATCTCGGTGAATCTCTATGCCCAAAACAAATGAAGCTTCACCAAGATCTTTCATATCAAATTTTAAAGATAAAAACTTCTTTGTTTCCAGTAGTAGACTGACATCACTACTAGCGAGTAAGATATCATCTACATACAGGATTAGGAAGATATATCTTCCATTCTTAAACTTTGTATAAACACAATTATCATCAATATTTTCTTTAAACCCAAAATTTTTTATTGTTCTGTCAAACTTCAAGTACCACTGTCTCGAAGTTTGCTTTAACCCATAAATCGATTTCTTTAAGTGGCATCCCATTCGTTCTTTTTCTTCTATGACAAAACCTTTCGGTTGTGCCATATAAACATTTTTCTCCAGATCCCCATTTAGGAATGTCGTTTTTACATCTATCTGATGTAATTCTAAATTATAGTGTGCCACTAATGCCATTATAATTCTGAAGGAATCCTTACATGAGACTAGAGAAAACGTCTCATTGTAATCAATCCCTTTTCTTTGCGTGAAACCTTTTGCCACAAGTCACGCTTTAAATCTTTCAATATTCCCTTGGGAGTCACGTTTTGTCTTGTAGACCCATTTGCAACCTACTGTCTTGGCTCCTTTAGGAATAGACTCTAAGTCCCAAACTTTGTTGGTACTCATTGACTTTATTTCATCTTCCATGGCCTCAAGCCACTTGGATGAATTATCGCTTCTCATGGCTTCTTCAAATGAAGTGGGATCACCCTCTATTTGAAATTCTTCAGTGTTATACACCTCATAATCATCAGGTATAGCTGATCTTCTAACTCTTTGAGACCTTCTCGGGGCCTCCACATTTGGCACACCTTCTGTTTGGGGCTATTGTTGCTCCCCCTCATCTGTGGCATCAGTTTGTATAGGTTCCTGAAGGACAGGTTCCTCATCATTGTTTACTGTCACCACAGGAGAACTGACAACAGGTGTTGGCACTACAGTATCTGGCACTGTTGGTGCAATAAGAATAGGTAGTTCAAAGAATGGTTCCTGAATCATTGAAGTGGGCACACAAACCCGCTTCTCCTCAAGAATAATTTCTCGAGCCACTGAAAGCCCAAGTTTGGTTTTGGTAATTAATGACACCAAGTTGCTAATGCCATGTGTTAAGTGTTTTAAGTTAGGCATAAGCAACACATGTGATGAAGGTGTATGTGGCAAGGAGTGGTGGCCACAAGATCACAAAGAGATAGTGCATGAACATGAAATGATGTTTATGGTGGAGATGCACATAAAAGGAAGGACATGATGATCAAGTGGAAGAGAAAGATCTAAGAGCGCAAGGCAAAGGTATAACCATAGGGGTTTTTCCTTTTGCCGGTCTAAGATGAGTAGAGAAGTGATTGACCGGGTTTAGGATACATAGTCGACTATCAAGAGGGGCAATCACGGTTAGCTCGTAAATCAAGTGTCACTAGATCAATGTCTTGAGCATATGCATTAGGATCTAGTAAAGAGCTAACATAACGCCTTGGAAAATGATTGTGAAATGCTAACACACATGCACATGGTGGTGTACACTTGGTGGTGTTAGCACAGTTTGTGAAGGCGGTGGAGTTTAAGCGGTAGAGAGGGGTTTGGGTTCCTCTCTCCCTCCCGCCGAGCTTGCGAGGTGGGATTCGGCGCTTTTTGGAGAAGTGAAATGCCTATTTTCTATTGCGCCGGAAGTCGGAAAAGAAATGGAGGCGAACGGAGGTCACAGAGATGAACGGACGCTGGACCGGACGCGGTCTCTGTATGACCGGACGCGTCCGGTCAGTGTTCAGCGTCTGTGCGGTTTTCAGTTTGATGATCGGACGCGCAGCGCGTCCGGTCACTGATGACCGGACGCGTCCGGTCATCCAGGGAGCTTACTGGACTCTAATCGGACGCTGGCACTGTGGCGTCCGGTCAGTTCAACAGCGCGTCCGGTCAGTTCTCCTGAGCGAATCAGAACGCGCGACCAGCGCGTCCGGTCCCTCACGTAACCGGAGCGTCCGGTCAGGCGTCCAGAGGGGCAGAGCGAAGCGGAGTGAGGATCGGACGCGCGGCGCGTCCGGTCACGTGCGATCGGACGCGTCCGGTCTCAACGGGAGCATACTGGAATGCGACCGGACGCGGGCACTGTCGCGTCCGGTCAATCAGTTCAGCGCGTCCGGTCACGGCAATGGCTAGTTCTGACACGCACTGTTTCTTGCTGTCGTGTAGTGACCGGACGCGTCCGGTCACCCTGACCGGAGCGTCCGGTCAGTGCGTTTTTCGCTGCGTCGTCTGTAACGGCTAGCTGCGTACCCCTTCGTTATAAATAGACGTTGGCCGGGGTTTGAGGGTAACTCTTGCACATTTTGAGAACTAGAGACATACTTTGAGCTAGAGAACAACCCCTCCACTCATCTCTTTGATTAGTTGCATATCTTGAGTGAGATTGAGTGAGATTCAAGTGCATTGCTTGAGAGTTGCATTCTAGAGGCACTTGATCTTCGAGTTGCTGTGGATTTCTTGTTACTCTTCCGTGTTTCCCGACACGGTAGACGACTTGGAGCAGCGGAGGTGATTGAGCTCGCAATTGGAGATTGTTGGAGCCTTCACCAAGTATTGTAAGGGGTTCTTGATCCTTCCCCGCGGGAGTTCGCAAATTGGATACTCTAGTGGAGCTCGTGGCTTGGAGGATCCCCATCTTGTGTGCGGTTGTGCGGCGCCCGCTGAGGGCTCGACTCTTGATAGTCGATTAGCTCGCGAACCGACAAGTGGGTGTATCGCCACAACGGGGAGTAGCTTGCCGGGAAGCAAGTGAACCTCGGGATAAATTCTTGTGTCATTCTCTTCCCGAGGATTTCTCTTGTGCGATTGATTGATTGGTACTTCTCATTTCTACACGGCGGTATAATCACTCGAATCTCTTCTCTTGTATTACTTCTTGTTTCTAGCTTGTAGTTGTTGTTGTGTTTAGTGAATAGCTTTGTTATAAACTTGTGTAGGTGGCTTGCTTAATTAGTTAGTGCTAGTGCATTTGCTTCGCCACCTTTCATACTAACGTGTGGTTAAGTAATTCTTGTAGAAGTTTTAATTAGGCTATTCACCCCCCCTCTAGCCTATTTGGACCTTACAATTGGTATCGGAGCCGAGGCACTGTTTATTTGAGGCTTAACAACCTACGGTGAAATAGAAATGGCTCAATTAAGCTTGCACATCAACAACACCAAGAAGGCACCTCACTTTGATGGCACAAATTATGCTTATTGGAAGGTTAAGATGACCGCATACCTAAAGTCAATCAATAGAGAAGTGTGGAAGGTCACCGAAACAAAATTTGAGGTTGCTAATCCGGAAGCACCTACACCGGTAGAAGAGAAGAAGCTCCAATGCAATGATATTGCCATTAGTGCTCTTCATGAGGTACTAGATGACAAGACCTTTGAGCAAGTGAAGAATATTGAGATTGCTCATGATGCTTGGGCCAAGCTAGAAGAAACTTTTGAGGGCACCGAGGGTACAAAGACCGCTAAAGCATACATCTTGCAAGAAAAATTTTCAAGCTTCAAGATACAAGATAATGAAAGTGTACCGGAGATGTTTCATAGGTTGCAAGTCATTGTCAATGAGCTCAAGGCACTTGGTGAGGAGGTCAAGGACAACCAATTCTCTATGAAGTTCTTGAGAAGCTTGCCCAAGAGATTTGATACATTGATCACCGTGCTAGTGAGGACTACATTGAAGGATTCAACTCCTCAACAAATATTTCAAGAAGTGATGACCGATGATTCATATAGAGAAGATGATGAGAAGGATGAGTTGGTAAAAAAGAAGAAGAAGGAAAATGAGAAGAAGGATGATGAGAAGAAGAAGAGTGTGGCATTCAAAGCCACCACATCCAAGAAAAAATCCAAGATTGAATCATCAAGTGATGAAGACTCAAGCTCTTATGATAGTGATGACATTGATGAGAAGATGGCTCTCTTTGTCAAACAATTTGGCAAATTCATGAAGAAGAAGGGCTTTCATGCAAGAAGGAGGAAGAACTCTTACAAGAAGAATGAGCATACCATGAGATGCTTTAGATGCCATAGCAAGGACCATCTCATTGCAAAGTGTCCTTATGATAGTGATGATGAAGATGCTATCAAGAAGGAAAGGAAGAAGCAAAAGAAGAAGCAAGAAAAGAAAGAGAGCTCTTATAAGAAGAAGAATGATTCTCATGTTGCTACATGGGATAGTGATGACTCCTCAAGTGATGATGAGGATGACAACAAGAGCAAGAAGAAGGGACATGCTAGCATTGCCATCCAAGAGAAGGTCTCTCTCTTCGACACTCCATCGTGCTTCATGGCTAAGGCCACTAAGGTATCATCCGATGATGAGAGTGATCATGATAATGCTAGTAATAGTGATAGTGATGAAGAAGAATTCACTAAAGATGAACTAATCACTATGCTAGAAGATTGCACTCAACATTTTAAAGAATCTAGAAAGGAGTGCAAGGGCTTGCTTAAGGATAAGAAAAATCTTATGCAAGAACTTGATGAGCTTAGGGCATCTTATGAGAGTCTAAAGGTAGACCATAAGAAGCTTCAAAAGTCTCACACTAAGCTTGAAGAAGCTCATTCCTCTCTAGTTGAAAAATGTGAAAACATGCCAACTAATGTTGAGAAAGCTAAAACTTGCAACATAGACATATCATGTGATATAATTGATGAATCTTTTCATAAGCCTATTGTTGTTGCTCCCACTAATCTTTCATGTAGCACATCCACATCTTCCTCATCTAGTAGTGACGGTTTCACTTGTGATTCCACACTAATAGTTGAGAATGAAAATCTCAAGAAGGAGGTAAAAGAGCTCAATCACACCTTAGCTAAGGCCTATGGTGGTGAGGACCGCTTGCTTATGTGCTTGGGTAGCCAAAGGGCATCTCTATACAAAGAGGGATTGGGCTATAACTCCAAGAAAGGCAAGGCCGCTTTTGCTCCTCACAAGACTCGTTTTGTGAAGAACAAAGGTAGCTATTGCAAAAGTTGCAAGCAAGTTGGTCACATAGAGCAACAATGCATGAACAAGAAATCCAATGCTAATGTATCATCAATCAAGTTTGATTTTTTCTATATACTTACCAAGGGTACAAATGGTGTTCATGCTAAGTTCATTGGTGCACCATGGATGGGCTCAAAGAAGAAAGCCATTTGGGTACCAAAGAGCTTAGTCTCTAACCTTGGAGGACCCAAACAAGTTTGGGTACCTAAAAAGAATTGATCTTGTCTTGTAGGTCAATTACAAAGCCGGAGGAAGGCATTGGGTGCTTGATAGTGGGTGCACTCAACATATGACCGGGGATTATTGTATGTTCAAATCAATTGATACTAGTCAAAATGGTGGTTTTGATGCTATCACTTTTGGCAACAACAAGAAAGGCAAGGTCAAGGGGCTTAGTAAAATTGCTATCTCAAATGACATGAGCATATCTAATGTGTTGCTAGTTGAGAGCTTAGATTTCAATCTTTTATCGGTGGCACAACTTTGTGATCTTGGCTTCAAGTGCATATTTGGTAGTGATGATGTTGAAGTCATAAGTGTTGATGGATCAAATTTGATATTCAAAGGATTTAGACATGGTAGCTTATACTTGGTTGACTTCAATGATAGTGAGACACAATTGACATCATGCTTGCTTAGTAAATCTAGTATGGGTTGGTTATGGCATAGAAGGCTTGGTCATGTTGGAATGAAACAATTGAACAAACTTTTGAGGCATGACTTAGTTAGAGGATTGAAGGATGTCACCTTTGAGAAGGATAAACTATGTAGTGCTTGTCAAGCCGGCAAACAAGTTGGAAATACACATCCTAGTAAAAGTGAAATGAGCACATCAAAGGCATTTGAGTTATTGCACATGGACTTGTTTGGGCCAACAACATACACTAGCATTGGTGGCAACAAGTATGGCTTTGTGATAGTGGATGACTACACTAGATACACTTGGGTGCTCTTTCTTTATGACAAGAGTGATGTTTATGATCTATTCAAGTCTTTTGTCAAGAGGGTACAAAATGAGTTTGAGACTACCATCAAGAAGATTAGAAGTGACAATGGTAGTGAGTTTAAGAACACAAGAATTGAAGATTTGTGTGATGATCTTGGTATTGGACATCAATTCTCACCAACATACACTCCTCAATCCAATGGTGTAGTTGAAAGGAAAAATAGAACCTTGATTGATATGGCTAGATCAATGCTTAGTGAATACAGTGTGAGTCATTCATTTTGGAGTGAAGCTATCAACACGGCTTGCTATTGTAGCAACCGTCTCTATTGCCATGGGAAGCTTGGAAAGACACCATATGAGCTATTGAATGGAAGAAAGCCCAACATTGCATACTTTAGAGTGTTTGGTTGCAAATGCTATATTCTTAAGAAAGGCACTAGATTGAGCAAGTTTGAAAAGAAATGTGATGAAGGGTTCTTACTTGGTTATTCTACCACAAGCAAATCATATAGAGTTTGGAATCTCACAAATGGCACCTTGGAAGAAGTTCATGATGTTGAGTTTGATGAAACCCAAGGGTCTCAAAATGAAGCTCAAAACCTTGATGATGTGAGAGGAGATCAATTATCAAATGCAATGAAGAACATGGACATTGGTGATATAAGGCCGATGCAAGTTGATGATGATGATATTCATGTGATCAACCAAAGTGTGCAAATTAATACAAATCAAGCAAGCTCTAGTGGTTCTCATGATGAAGCTCAAGTTCAAGGTCAAGCTAGTGGAAGCAATCAACTCCCAATACTCCAACCTACTAGTATTGCAAGAGATCATCCGTTGGACCAAATCATTGGTGGAATTCAAAGTGGTGTTCAAACTAGATCAAGATTAGCATCCTTTTGTGAGCATTACTCATTTGTCTCATTAGAAGAACCAAAGAAGATAGAAGATGCATTGAAGGATTCCGATTGGTTGAATGCCATGCATGAAGAACTAAACAACTTTGCTAGAAATCAAGTTTGGAAACTTGTTGAGAGACCAAAGAACTACAATGTGATTGGTACTAAATGGGTCTTTAGAAACAAGCAAGATCAAGATGGCATGGTTGTAAGGAACAAAGCAAGATTAGTAGCACAAGGATACACTCAAGTTGAGGGTCTTGACTTTGGAGAGACATATGCACCGGTTGCAAGATTGGAGGCAATTAGAATCTTATTAGCATATGCTTGTGCACACAACATCAAGCTCTATCAAATGGATGTCAAGAGTGTATTTCTAAATGGCTACATCAATGAAGAAGTTTATGTTGAGCAACCTCCCGGTTTTGAAGATGACAAGAAGCCCGACCATGTTTACAAGCTAAAGAAGGCATTGTATGGTTTGAAGCAAGCACCTAGAGCATGGTATGAGAGGTTGAGGGACTTTCTCCTCTCTAAAGGGTTCAAGATGGGAAAGGTTGACACCACTCTCTTCACCAAGAAGCTTGGAAATGACTTGTTTGTGTTGCAAATCTATGTGGATGACATTATCTTTGGATCAACTAACCAAGACTTTTGTGAAGAGTTTGGAAATATGATGGCTAATGAGTTTGAGATGTCTATGATTGGAGAGCTTAGTTACTTCCTTGGACTTCAAATCAAGCAAATGAAGAATGACACTTTTGTAAGTCAAGGCAAGTACATCAAGGACATGATCAAGAAGTTTGGATTGCAAGATGCTAAGCCACTGAGCACACCAATGGGCTCTAATGATCAATTGGGTATTGATAATAGTGGAAATATGGTAGATCAAAAGCAATACCGGTCCATGATTGGAAGTTTACTCTATGTCACCGCTTCTAGGCCGGATGTGATGTTTAGTGTATGCAAGTGTGCAAGATATCAAGCTTCACCTAGAGAAAGTCACTTGAAAGCAACCAAGAGGATATTGAGATATCTTAAGGGGACTCATGATGTTGGATTATGGTATCCTAAGGGATCTAACTTTGAGTTGATTGGATATTCGGATTCCGACTATGGTGGTTGCAAGATTGATAGAATGAGCACAAGTGGCACTTGTCAATTTCTTGGAAGGTCTCTTGTTTCATGGTCATCAAAGAAACAAAATAGTGTTGCACTATCTACCGCCGAGGCCGAATACATTAGTGCCGGTAGTTGTTGTGCATAATTACTTTGGATGAAAGCCACCTTGAATGACTTTGGAATTAAATTCAAGAATGTGCCTTTGTTTTGTGATAATGAAAGTGCTATCAAGATGACACAAAATCCGGTTCAACATTCAAGAACCAAGCACATTGATATAAGGCACCACTTCATAAGAGACCATCAACAAAAGGGTGATATTAGCATTGAGAGCATTGGCACCGAAGATCAACTAGCCGACATCTTTACAAAGCCACTTGATGAGAAAAGGTTTTACAAGTTGAAGAATGAATTGAACATACTTGACTTCTCCAACTTGAAATGAGTGCACCCCCACATTCTTATATGACATGCCTCTCCTCCGACAAATGCAAGGTAAAGTTGTTTGGCATATCATCCATACTTTGCTAAGGACATGATTAGAACATATAGACATATTTGCATAAAAGATAAGCTCATTCATGAAGATCAAATGATTTTGATGTATATATGGTACCACTATTGCTTCTATGTTTGATTAATCTAGTGGTAGCATATGACATGTTTGTGGGCTTACAAACCTAGTGTTGAATCTAGAAAATGAGCTCATGATGTGTAATTCAACATGGTCAAGATAACCCTTATACTTTATGAGGTGTGAAAAAGCTTGTCCTTGGATCGAACCGAATTACATATTCTAGGCAAGTGATCTAGATTAAACCATAATTTGGACTCCCTCATATTGATTAACTTAACTCTCACTAAAATTGGCACCTTTTTGGTGATTGTTGACAAAGGGGGAGAGAAAAGTCACAAAGATAAAAGGTTAAGTTACTAAGGGGGAGAGAATAGTCAAAGGTGGAGAGAAAGCACAAAGATAGAAAAGTCACAAAGAAGAAAGTTGAGCACATAAGTAGGGGGAGCAAGCTCATGGATTATTTGTTGCATTTGTATGTGCATTAACATGATGAAATGTTGCATTGCAAAGTTTAATTTCGATATTCATGATTGAATGGTGTATGCTAGAAATAGAACTTGAATGATGATTTGTTGAGAGTAGCTTTACAAGTGGTATCTAGACACCTTTTGCTTATAATGTTGATCTCACGGGGTACTTTAGTGTTTGTGATCTTTACAAGTGATGTATTACAAATGGTGTCTAGCTACGTCGATGCTAAGGATGGTATATAAAGGCAACTCCGATTGGTATCACGCTTCAAAGGTCCATTCTATATACCTTAGCATCAATTTGATAGTAGTAACTCTCCCAAAATTCAAATCCATACATATGTGCATAATTGAACCAAACTCATGGAAGCACATATGTAGGGGGAGCTAATACTATCGAAATTGAAAATTGATTTCATTTCATATCTTTGTGATGGTTGTCATCAATTACCAAAAAGGGGGAGATTGAAAGCCCAAGTTTGGTTTTGGTAATTAATGACACCAAGTTGCTAATGCCATGTGTTAAGTGTTTTGAGTTAGGCATAAGCAACACATGTGATGAAGGTGTATGTGGCAAGGAGTGGTGGCCACAAGATCACAAAGAGATAGTGCATGAACATGAAATGATGTTTATGGTGGAGATGCACATAAAAGGAAGGACATGATGATCAAGTGGAAGAGAAAGATCTAAGAGCGCAAGGCAAAGGTATAACCATAGGGGTTTTTCCTTTTGCCGGTCTAAGATGAGTAGAGAAGTGATTGACCGGGTTTAGGATACATAGTCGACTATCAAGAGGGGCAATCACGGTTAGCTCGTAAATCAAGTGCCACTAGATCAATGTCTTGAGCATATGCATTAGGATCTAGTAAAGAGCTAACATAACGCCTTGGAAAATGATTGTGAAATGCTAACACACATGCACATGGTGGTGTACACTTGGTGGTGTTAGCACAGTTTGTGAAGGCGGTGGAGTTTAAGCGGTAGAGAGGGGTTTGGGTTCCTCTCTCCCTCCCGCCGAGCTTGCGAGGTGGGATTCGGCGCTTTTTGGAGAAGTGAAATGCCTATTTTCTATTGCGCCGGAAGTCGGAAAAGAAACGGAGGCGAACGGAGGTCACAGAGATGAACGGACGCTGGACCGGACGCGGTCTCTGTATGACCGGACGCGTCCGGTCAGTGTTCAGCGTCTGTGCGGTTTTCAGTTTGATGATCGGACGCGCAGCGTGTCCGGTCACTGATGACCGGACGCGTCCGGTCATCCAGGGAGCTTACTGGACTCTAATCGGACGCTGGCACTGTGGCGTCTGGTCAGTTCAACAGCGCGTCCGGTCAGTTCTTCTGAGCGAATCAGAACGCGCGACCAGCGCGTCCGGTCCCTCACGTAACCGGAGCGTCCGGTCAGGCGTCCAGAGGGGCAGAGCGAAGCGGAGTGAGGATCGGACGCGCGGCGCGTCCGGTCACGTGCGATCGGACGCGTCCGGTCTCAACGGGAGCATACTGGAATGCGACCGGACGCGGGCACTGTCGCGTCCGGTCAATCGGTTCAGCGCGTCCGGTCACGGCAATGGCTAGTTCTAACACGCACTGTTTCTTGCTATCGTGTAGTGACCGGACGCGTCCGGTCACCCTGACCGGAGCGTCCGGTCAGTGCGTTTTTCGCTGCGTCGTCTGTAACGGCTAGCTGCGTACCCCTTCGTTATAAATAGACGTTGGCCGGGGTTTGAGGGTAACTCTTGCATATTTTGAGAACTAGAGACATACTTTGAGCTAGAGAACAACCCCTCCACTCATCTCTTTGATTAGTTGCATATCTTGAGTGAGATTGAGTGAGATTCAAGTGCATTGCTTGAGAGTTGCATTCTAGAGGCACTTGATCTTCGAGTTGCTGTGGATTTCTTGTTACTCTTCCGTGTTTCCCGACACGGTAGACGGCTTGGAGCAGCGGAGGTGATTGAGCTCGCAATTGGAGATTGTTGGAGCCTTCACCAAGTGTTGTAAGGGGTTCTTGATCCTTCCCCGCGGGAGTTCGCAAATTGGATACTCTAGTGGAGCTCGTGGCTTAGAGGATCCCCATCTTGTGTGCGGTTGTGCGGCGCCCGCTGAGGGCTCGACTCTTGATAGTCGATTAGCTCGCGAACCGACAAGTGGGTGTATCGCCACAACGGGGAGTAGCTTGCCGGGAAGCAAGTGAACCTCGGGATAAATTCTTGTGTCATTCTCTTCCCGAGGATTTCTCTTGTGCGATTGATTGATTGGTACTTCTCATTTCTACACGGCGGTATAATCACTCGAATCTCTTCTCTTGTATTACTTCTTGTTTCTAGCTTGTAGTTGTTGTTGTGTTTAGTGAATAGCTTTGTTATAAACTTGTGTAGGTGGCTTGCTTAATTAGTTAGTGCTAGTGCATTTGCTTCGCCACCTTTCATACTAACGTGTGGTTAAGTAATTCTTGTAGAAGTTTTAATTAGGCTATTCACCCCCCCTCTAGCCTATTTGGACCTTACAGCCACCATGCTCCCCCTTATCATTTCATCCTCTAAGATAACAGCGTGTCTTGTTTCTACAAATTTTGTGTATCTATCTGAACAGTAGAAACGAAAACCTTTTGACTTTTCAGGATAGCCAATAAAATGGCAGCTAACTGTTTTGAGATCTAACTTCCCAATATTTGGGTTAAATACTTTTGCCTCAGCAGGACTCCCCCACACACACGCAAGTGTTTTAGTGAGGGTTCTCTTCCTGTCCACAACTCATATGGTGTTTTGGGCACCGCTTTACTTGGTACTCTATTTAGAATATGAATGACGGTTTTTAACGCCTCCATCCATAGACTCAATGGCAAGTCAGAGTAACTCATCATACTACATACCATATCCATTAAGGTACGGTTGCGCCTTTCAGCTACTCCGTTCTGCTGAGGTTCGCCCGGTGTAGAATACTGGGCTACTATGCCATTCTCCTGTAGAAACCTTGCAAAGGGTCCAGGAACTTGGCCATATGGGGTATGCCGACCGTAGTACTCCCCATCACGATCAGACCGGACCACTTTAATCTTTAAATTATACTGATTTTCAACTTCAGCCTTAAATATTTTAAATTTATCCAACGCTTCATTTCTTTCTTTAATTGGATAAATGTAACCATAATGGGAGTAGTCATCTGTGAATGTTATGAACGAGTCAAAACGATCCACACTTTTCACAGGAAAAGGACCACAGATGTCTGTGTGAATTATTTGTAGAATTCCTGTGCTTCGTTTAGCATCCTTTTTAATTTGCTTTGTGTATTTTCCTTTAATACATTCTCTGCACTGTTCAAAGTCTGAGAACTCTAATGGAGGAAGAATATCATTCTTAACTAGTCTCTCTATTCTCCCCCTCGAAATATGGCCTAAACGACAGTGCCATAATTTCGACGACGCATCTTGAGTTCTCTTTCGTTTTCTATTCGCGTTCACAAACAAGAATACGTTATCATTCGCATCACATACGGAATTCACATTTTCACGAAGTGATAACAAATAAAGATCTTGCTTTTGAAAAGCAAGGCCAACACATTCATTATTACATAATATTTCACATTTGCCATCTCCAAAATGGCAATCAAATCCATCGTTGTCCAAACATGACATACTAATCAAATTTCTTTGTAATGACGGAACAAATAAAACATCTCTTAACAAAAGAATGAATCCATCAGCAAGCTCTAAGGAGACATCGCCAATAGCTTCGACGTCTGCTTGGACTCCATTTGCGACTTTAACGTGCCTTTCGCTTCTTTGCGTAGTTCTCGTCGAATGGAATCCCTGTAAAGAATTAGCAACATGAACAGTTGCTCCTGAGTCAATCCACCAAGTAGTTTTCGAATACTGTACATACAGGGATTCATTTATAAACGTAATCATGTTCTCACCTTGCTTTGCCATGATCATCTTTAGGAAATCGGGACAATCTTTCTTGTAATGTCCCGTTTTCTTGCAGTGAAGACACTGATCTTTGTTCACTACAAATTGTTTCTGCTGAGGCTGATGCTGCATGGGAGCCTTGCCCTTTGGCTTTGAGGGAGAGTTGGCATTGGCATTGAAATTCTTTCTTTTGTTATCTTTAACGAAACTGAGAGTGCCACCATTAGCGGCTTTTATCCTGTCTTCCTCTTGCGCACACATCGCCATATAACGTTCTAAATCTCATTTCTCGGGCTGAATGTTGTAGTTGACAACAAAAGTGTCAAACTCTTTTGGTAAAGAAGCAAAAATCAGATGGACAAGAAACTCTTCAGTAAGAGCCAGGTCCATTGATTTGAGCTTGTTGTTTAAATGATTCATCTTTGATATGTGCTCTCGAATGTCATTGCCATGTCCACCTCCGGTGTATTTTTCTGTCACCAGCTGCTTGATCAGCTGGGTTGCATATGTCTTTGAAGAGCCATAGAACTGACTCTTTATCCTTTCTAAGTACTCTGTGACAGTGTCACACTCTTGGATTGAGCCCATTATGGTAGGCTCAATAGTGTTCTTTATGACAGCAACACACTTTTTATTGGCATTGACCCACTTTTGCTTTTGTAGGTCATATGTCATCTATATGGGAGCATGGTCCCTCTCATTTTTCTGCCATTCAGCATCAGACTCATTGGCCTCCCTCACCGGTGCCACAGGTTCACTGGGGCATGGTGTGGTGACCACCCAGTCCACCTCAGCCAAAACAAAAGCGAGGTCAATTTTCGTTTTCCATTCGTTGTAGTTGTCACCTTTGAGGGGTGGGATATCTTTGATAAACCCCATTAAAGAGTAACCTCCTGAAAATATAAATCATATAGAATGAGAACATAAGTACAAAAATAGTTGCATGCTTTAATTCCAACGTTGGTCAAAATTAAAACATACAAAAATCATCCTTTTTACACTAATTCTAGATCACCGTTGGGTAGAAATAGAATTAATGCATGATAAAATCATTATGACATCATAATACTGCTATTAATCATCGTTGGTCAGAATAATAACAATATTATGATCATATTTTAAATTTATCTATTTTTCTAAAATTAAATTCTCCCGTTGGTTTGAATTTAATAATAAAATTAATAACATCAAGTACGCAGCGGAAACAAATTTACCATTATCAAAATATTATTTTCTAGAAGCAACTTTACTGTTAACTGAACAAAAATATCGTTGGATAAATTTTGTACAGAAAATATGCATCAAATTCAATTCAAATTTCTTTTTAAAACCATCAAAGTTTGCTTCTGGAAAAAATTAAAATGAAGTCATACATTTCGGCCCAGCCGCTCAAAAAGCAGCTCGCGGCCCATTTGCTTCAAAATCGCTTAGAGGCCCAGCATGTTCCGTGGTCCATATTTGCCAAAAACTGGCCCAGCCAGCGAAACCGGCCCAGGCTGCTCGTCAGCTGCCGAGGCAGCCGCGCCCAGGCCGCAACCTGGGCCTGGGCCGGCGATTCGGCCTACCGAGCTCGCCCGCCTGGGCTCATTTGAGCCCAATTAATTCCAGCCGTCGATCTCAGGGTTTGATCATCCAACGGCCACGCGCTCACGTCGGAGGGTCAAAACCGGCAGCAGCCGGCTGTTTCCCCAAAACCCTAGAATCATTTCTCATTTCGTTTCCTCCCTTTGCCTTTCCAGTCGTAGTGGAGCTGCGGACACGGCGGCGGCGCCCATGGCGCCCGGCCGCACCGTCGAGGGAAGAAGCCGGTGGAGCAAAACCGGCGTTCCCGTACCCTCTCTTTCTCCCTTTCCTCTTCCCCGTTGTTCCGAGCGCCCGCATCGAGCACCAGTAACAGTCCTCGCCCATGGCGAGCGGTGGAGGAAGATGGTGGTGCCGCTGCCGGACCCCTCGCCGGCGCGTGAGCTCGCCCTAGGTGGAGCTCACCGCCGTCGAGCGGTCTGGGCAACGGTGCCGTGAGCATGCGCGCGCGCCACGGGATCACGCCGGCGAGCTGCAGCTCCAGTTCTTTCCCGCACGGTGTCCATGACGCCGCGGGTGGTGACGGAGGTAAGGCCGACGGTAGGTCAGCCATTTTGCGTCCTTTATTTTGTTAGGGTTAGGGTTCCAGTGCACTTTTCTGATCCGAGATCGGTCTCTTCCTCTCTTTTCTATTCCCCATCTAGGGTTAGGGGTTCGGGTATTGTACTATTCCGATTAAAAAACGGTTTTTTGTTTCTTTCTTTTCCCCAACAGCTAGATCTACATGCTATGTAGGCCTCCGATACCAATGTTATTGTTCTAGGACCGGATAGCAGTAGATCAGCGGAGTAGTACTATGTATTTCGGTTACGAACATCAAGATTCTAGTGAAAGAACTACCGGATCCGAGATGTAGAGAGAGAGAGGAGGAGATTGGGGTAGTGCAAACCATCTGTGGGAATGGGAGTGGTGGAGTTCGATCCGGACGCCATCACGAACGTTGATGGCGGCTGCGCACGGGCAGCGACGTTCGGGGAAGGGAAGGTCGGTGCAGTGGAGATCGGCGATGACCGAGTGGAGGCGGAGGTGCTTCCCGTCGCTCACAGCGCGACCCTCGAGATCGGTTAAGGTTGTAGGTGGGGAATGACGGCTCTGACGAACCTCGTGACTCGAGCCCCGGCTCCCCATCTCCTTTATATAGCGCTGCGCGACGGGGGCCCACCAGCCATTGTTGGGCTGGGCGCCCCCGATCAGGGCGCGGATCAAGGGCCTAATGTGCCGTTGGGCTCATTAGAGGATAGATCAACCTTACATAGGCACCTCTGCACGCCAGCGTCGCCGAAGGCGAGGACCCCGAACACGGCGGCTCCCAAGAGGGCGTGCAGGAAGTCCCGCGGCTTCACCTTCTTTGTTTTCTTCAGATGCTTCCACATCCTCCTGTTCTCCTTCTCGTCGTCCGACAGGTGCAGGTCCTTGGGCTTGCAGTTAAAGAGCTTGAAGCCTCTGAGGGTGGCCACCCCATAGTGGGTGTTGCCGTCCTTGTCGGTGATGCTATCGGTGATGCTGAGTGCCGCGCAGAGGAAGGTGAGGAAGCCGATGAGGGCCCAGGTGAAGACGAAGTTGACGTCGTGGTCGCTGCACTGGCCGCCCTTGGTGAAGGACGGCGCCATGGTCTCGAAGGCCAGCGTGGTGCCGGCCGGCAGGAGCTTCCTCAGCCCTGCCGCTGTCCCCATCGACTTGTGGAAGAGCCGTTTCTTCACGCTCTGGTCCCCATTCTTCGCCGGGAGATTGGACTGGTCATTAGCGTCCATGGCCGATTTGTGTAAGCAGCTACGCCTGCATTCATGCCCTTTTATAATAGACGGCGGCCTGGGTGGCAGTCCTGCAGAAGATACTGATCGATGAAAGCGTACAGGCAAGAGGCAACAAGGAAGAACCAGATGCTGAAAGCAGGAAAACATCAACTATAAACAAACATGCGATGATATGACATGAAGTACGTTGCTTGGGTATCAGGTCAAGTACCGGCACCAGTACAAAGCCCGTCGTCGCCTGGGCCCTTGCGCTGCGCAAAACGGAAACGTGCTGCACGGGTGCAACCTCCGCGTCTGCGACATGGCTATGCATTTATATTTTCCATTTCTCTCGTGTGTGCCCTACCACAGATTGTCCAATCCCCGTGGGTCAACCAACAGAGGTATAGTATATGATCCTGCCGGTTCTAAAGCTCACGCGTGGTGGATAATCAACTTGTCATAAATGACAACATATCATACCCGTACATAGAAGCATCAATCTTTTGCCATATTTAATCGATGATATCGAGCAGCACAAGCTGTTAAACTCTAATCAAATATTAGATGCTTTACCTTTCCTGTAAACTAGGCGTGGAAGCAGTTCGAATAGGATCGGTTATGGATTTCAATAGTATTATTTGTTTTAATTCGAGTACACTACTACAACAATTTTTATCAAGGCGGGCAAAAACGATTAACCAAGGCGGACATCACAACCGCCTCGGCACAGAGGTCATGGTAAATGGGGTATTTTCCGAGGAGGTTGGATGCCCGCCTCGGTAAATCGATTAAAAAAAACTCGTGGATAAGCCCGCCGAGCCCATCCACGGGCCGCCGCAGCTGCTCACCGGTGGCAGATGATGGGTGGAGCAAAAATAGTGGCTTCCTCTAGCTTCTCCTTGCCTAGTGGAACCTAATGAGGACAAAACCCCAGATTGACCCTAAGGCTCACGGACGCGGAAGCACGCCGTCGCGATCGCAGCCACTAAGCCACCAGGGCGCGGGCGTGGCCACCGAAGCACACAGCCGCTGGGGTAAGCGGCCAGCCTGGGCGCGCAACCATAGGGGCGCATGGCCACCGAGGCGAACGGCCATCTTGGGCATGCGACCGCAGGGGCACATGACCACCGGGGGCGCGTTTGCCTGTGCACATGGCTGCACAGGCACGCGGGCCGCCTGGGGGCGCGTCCGCCTAGGCGCACGTGGCGGTAGAGGGAGCGGAAGAGGAAGACCGAGATGGCACCGGTGAGGAGGAGACTGGTGGAAGTCTTGAGCCAGATGGGATTGTCATCCGTTGTGAAGAGCTTCGGAGCGCGGAGCTCCACGGGTCCTAGACCTTCGGATTCGACAGCGATGGCATTGGGGGCAGGGGGGCTCTAGCTCTGCTGCAAAAACGAGCAGCGGAGGGCGCACTTCAGCCTTGGTGCAGATGGCGGTGGAGTGGTGGAGGCCACAGCAGAGGAGAGAGAAGGAAGAAGAAAGGTGTGGTCGACGAGATGACGAGAGGCAGTGGAGGTGGACGCGGTTCCTGTGTGTGTTAGACAAGGAAGAAGGGAACAAGGATAAGAAAAAGAGGGACATTTGGGTTTTTTTATTCGTTTTGTCGAGCTGTTTTGTCAAACCGGGTACCAAAACGGTTTCAGCTCCACAAGCTGTTCATGGAGCCAAAACCTAAAAAAACGGCTTCATTAGTAGTAAAGTAGAACCGTGTCAAATGGGGCCTTAGTCAATCCTTATTAGTCACACAGTCACGCTGATAATAAAACCTGATTAGAAAGAAAATGAAGCAAGGACGATATATATTTCTTTTGTATTCTTACTAGTAAATATGCCTGCGTTGCAACGGGACAAAATAAAATCTATCAAATGTTCGACTTGATCGCTTTCAGCTTGTTGCAAAGCTCCAACGGCTACAACATCTTAAATTTGTATAAGTGCTACTTTTAATGTTGTGAGTAGTTGCTACACCGATCACAGACGAACGGGCTCGCTAATGGAAATAAGGACGACAGTGTTACATATCTATTTACTTTTTATTCTTTCTACAAAATTTAAAAGTTAAATTTTTTTTTTACGATGACCCTGGTGTCCATAATATAAGTAAATATTAGCAATAATAATATGATAATGTCTTATTAGTTATGTATTGAATTAGAATATAATCTTGACGTTTTTTTTCTTTCATTGTAAAGAACAAAAAAAATTGCTCGTAATATTTCATAACTTTAGTTCTCTACTATTCATGTGTTGATAGAGTTAGATATCAAGTTTCGTGACTTCTTTGAGGATCCACAAAAATATTTTATTTTAATATGCTATTAAAGTCGTCAAGGGGTTACTCGTAATTCTATCAATAATTGGTTTCTCTATTGATGAGCTCGAAGTATGACCGAGATCTCTCTCGATTTTCACATGTTAGCCCTTGTTGAGAGTTGTACTGGTATATATGAACAACTTAGAGATTTGCATCTGTATATGCAGATAACTTGGAGAAACATTTACTTTGATTAGATTGGATGACAAACGAATTAAGATTTTAGTTTACAGTTTGATTAGTTAGACCATCTGATTTATGTAATAATAATAATTTTTTCTAATCAAATTATATCGACAGCATGTTTATAAGAAAAAGTAGAGTTACATATAATAATAAAAAAAAACAAAAAAATCACGAAAAGAGGGGAATGGCACAATCCCGCAGCAGGGGGCAGCAAGACATACAGACTACGGAACATCTTCGAACGAACGGGACAAAAAGAAAGAGATAAAAATGAGGCCCTGTTTAGTTGCCATACAAACTCAAAATATTTCCTCTTCCACTCGTCACATCGAATCTTTCGACGCATGCATGTAGCATTAAACGTAGGTAAAAAAGATAACTAATTGCATAGTTTGTCTGTAAATGTCGGGATGAATCTTTTGAGCCTAGTTAGTCTATGATTGGACAAACTTTGTCAAATAACAACGAAAGATGCTACAGTAATTTTTCACCTACTTTTCGCGAAGTGAACACACCCTGAGATGGAAACAAGAAAAAAATGCTGACAGAAGACCGTTTATTCGGCCTTTTGGCCTGCTGAACACCCGCGTGGGCTTTAACTTAGGCAACCTAAGCCAGGGCCACGCAAGTGCGCTGGTCCGCGCTGCCCCGCATGCCCACTTAGCTGTCGGCTCGATCTGAACTGTTGATGCCAATCGGACGTCTGAGGATGCTCCTGCCGCAAACAAAACCAATCAGCCGCCGTTGTCTCAAAAAATCCCTAGCTTCACTTACTCTTCTTCCTCGGTCTTTCTTGTGCTGCACAGCTAAGAGTGGAGAGCGGACGAGCAGGTGGCGCCGGTGTTGGGTCGTGTGGAGCCAAGCTGAGGGGCGCTACTGGCGGGAGTGCGCATAGCAGGCTGATCCGCGTTGCTGCCAGGTCGCTCGTCGGAGTTGTTCTAAATTCACTCCAGGATATAGGCCGGGCTTCTGACGGAGCGAAGCGGAGGCCCGCAGAAGCCGAAGGCTAGGCCGGAGCGTAGCGGAGGAGCTTCGGTTGTTGTAGGGTTCATGACGACGTCGATGAAGTTCGATCTTCTGCTGCTGAACTACGACACACGGTTCTCACTATGGCAAGTCAAGATGCGGGGAATTCTGGTGCAGACTCATGACTACGATGAGGCGCTAGATAACTTCGGCAAGAGTAAAGCCGATTGTACTCCTGAGGATATCCACAAGGATCAGAAGGCTCTCGCCCTAATTCAGTTACATCTTCATAATGATATTTTGCAGGAGTGTTTAAAAGAGAAAACTGCTGCAAAATTATGGCTGAAACTGGAATCGATCTGTGTGTGCAAGGATCTAACCAGTAAGATGCAGATGAAGATGAAAATGTTCACTCTGAGGATGAAGGAGGAGGATTCGGTGATGACCCACATCGCTGAATTCAAGAAGATCGTGGCCGACCTAGTGTCGATGGAGGTGAAGTATGATGATGAGGACTTAGGTCTTTTACTGCTATGTTCTTTGCCAAATTCATATGCAAATTTTCGTGACACCATACTTTTGAGTCGTGATGAACTAACCCTAAAGAAAGTTTATGAGGCTCTGCAGTTTAAGGAGAAGATGCAAGTTATAGTGCAGAATGATGGAACGTTGTCCTCAAAGGGCGAAGCTTTGCATGTGAGAGGCAGAACTGATAATAGATCCTCAAATGATAGCAATGATGGTAGAAAGAACTACGAGAGGAGAGACCGTTCAAAGTCCAAGCCGCATGGTAATAAAAAGTTCTGTGTTTATTGCAAGCTGACAAATCATAATGTTGAGGATGTACAGAAAAGTACAGAATAAGGAGAAGAGAACAAACAAGTTGGCTGGTAAGGTCTCTGTTGCTGCTGCTGTGTCTGATGATGATTCTGGAGATTGTCTGGTAGTGCTTACTGGTTGTGTTGCTGGTCATGAAGAATGGATTCTAGATTCCGCATGTTCATTTCATATTTCCACTAACAGAAATTGGTTTAGTTCATATAAGTTTGTGCAGAAAGGGGATGTTGTGCGGATGGGAGATGATAACTCATGTGACATCGTGGGGATTGGATCAGTTCAGATCAAGACTGATGATGGCATGACACGCACGCTGAAAAACGTCAGGTATATACCAGGGATGTCCAGGAATCTTATCTCATTGAGCATGCTTGATGCAGAAGGTTACAAATATTCCGGTTCAGATGGCATTCTGAAGGTATCAAAAGATTCTCTTTTCTGTTTGAAAGGTGATATTAATTCTGCAAAGTAATATGTCCTTAGAGGGTGTACTCTACATGGTTCTGATTCCGCTGTTGCTACTGTTACTAATGATGAACCTAGTAAAACTAACATTTGACACATGCATTTGGGACATATGAGTCACCATGGTATGGCAGATTTGATGAAGAGAAACCTGCTGAAAGGCTGCACTTCGAGTAAGATCAAGTTTTGTGAGCATTGCATTTTCGGCAAGCATAAGAGGGTACAGTTCAACACTTCTATTTACACTACCAAAGGTACTCTTGATTATGTTCATGCTGATTTATGGGGTCCTTCTAAGAAGCCCTCACTAGGTGGTGCTCGTTACATGCTTATAATTATTGATGATTACTCTAGAAGGGTTTGGCCTTATTTTCTAAAACAGAAAGATGATACTTTTGGTGCTTTTAAGAACTGAAAAGTAATGATAGAAAGACAAACTGAAAGGAAGGTAAAATTGCTTCGTACTGATAATGGTGGAGAATTTTGTTCGCATGCCTTTAATGATTATTGCAGACAGGAAGGCATTGTTAGGAATCACACCATACCCCATACTCCACAATAGAATGGTGTGGCTGAACGGATGAACAGGACCATTATCTCCAGGGCCCGTTGCATGCTGTCTCATGCAAGGATGAGCAAGCGTTTTTGGGCTGAAGCTGCTAATACTGCCTGTTACTTGATAAACAGGTCACCTTCTATTCCACTAAATAAGAAAACTCCTATTGAGGTAAGGTCTGGTACGCCTGCTGATTATTCACAGTTAAAAGTTTTTGGATGCACTGCTTATGCTCATGTTGACAATAGAAAATTAGAGCCTAGAGCTGTTAAGTGTCTTTTTCTTGGTTATGGTTCAGGAATCAAAGGCTATAAATTATGGAATCATGAAACAGGGAAGACTTTTATGAGCAGGAGTGTTGTATTCAATGAATCTGTGATGTTTACTAACAGTTTGCCCTCAGAACATGTTCCAGAAAAAGAGCTGCAGAGTATGCGCATGCAGGTGGAGCATGTTGATGAAAATATAGGTGTACAGGTGGAGCCTGTTGATGAGCAGGATGACCATAATAATGATGTTGCTGATGATGATGCTCATGATGATGTTCAGCAAACTCCTCCTATTTTGCAGCTAGAGGAGGAATTACCTATTGCTCAACACAAGTCAAAAAGGACAGTTGTACCTCCTAAACATCTTATCGAAGAATGTAATTTGTCTTACTATGCTTTGAGTTATGCTGAACAGGTGGAGAATGTTCATGAGCCAGCAACCTATAAAGAAGCTGTTCATTGTGCTGATAATGAGAATTAGATTTATGCTATACATGAGGAGATGCAGTCTCTTAAGAAGAACAATATATGGAAGGTTGTATCTTTGCCTAAGAAAAAGAAGATCATCAACTGCAAGTGGATATTTAAGAGAAAGGAGGGTTTATATCCAAGCGAGCCTCCAAAGTATAAGGCAAGGTTAGTTGCAAAAGGCTACAGTCAAATTCCGGGTGTTGACTATAATGATGTATTCTCTACAGTGGTAAAACACAATTCAATTCGTACTTTCTTGAGTATTGTTGCTTCACATGATCTTGAGCTTGAGCAGTTAGATGTGAAGACTACGTTTTTGCATGGAGAGCTAGAGGAGGACATATACATAGACCAACCGGAAGGGTTCATAGTGCCTGGCAAGGAAAAATATGTGTGCAAGTTGAAGCGTTTCTTGTATGGTTTGAAACAATCCCCTCGTCAATGGAACAAGAGGTTTGATTTGTTTATGTTGTCACACAGTTTCAAAAGATCTAGATATGATAGTTGTGTTTACATCAAGCATGTTAATGGATCACCTATATATTTGCTGTTATATGTTGATGATATGCTGATTGCTGCCAAGAGCAAGATTGAAATCACTAAGTTAAAGAAGTTGTTAAGTAGTGAGTTTGATATGAAAGATCTTGGTAGTGCTAAGAAAATTCTTGGTATAAAAATTAGTAGAGACAGAAAATCTGGTTTGCTATTTCTTAGTCAACAAAATTATATCAAGAAAGTTCTTCAGCGTTTCAATATGCAAAATGCTAAGGCTGTTAGTACCCCTATTGCACCTCACTTTAAGTTGTCAGTTGCTCAGTGTCCTAGTACAGATGCAGAGATTGAGTACATGTTAAGGGTTCCTTATTCTAGTGTTGTTGGGTCTTTGATGTATACCATGGTTTGCTCTCGTCCAGATTTGTCATATGCTATGAGTCTTGTTAGTAGATATATGTCTAATCCTGGCAAAGAACATTGGAGGGCAGTTCAGTGGATTTTCAGGTATCTCAGAGGCACAGCAGATTCCTGTTTAAAGTTTGGAAGAACTGATAAGGGTCTCATTGGTTATGTGGATTCTGATTATGCTGCTGATCTGGACAGACGAAGATCAATTACTGGTTATGTGTTTACTGTTGGCAGTTGTGCTATGAGTTGGAGGGCTACGTTACAGTCTGTTGTTGCTTTGTCTACTACTGAAGCAAAATATATGGCTATTTGTGAAGCGTGCAAAGAATTGATATGGTTGAAAGGTTTGTACGCTGAACTCAGTGGAATTGAATCTTGCATAAGTTTGCACTGTGACAGTCAAAGTGCAATTTACCTCATGAAAGATCAGATGTTCCATGAGAGAACTAAGCACATAGATATCAAGTATCATTTTGTGCGTGATGTGATTGAAGAAGGTAAGCTAAAGGTATGCAAGATTAGTACTCATGATAATCCTGCTGATATGATGACAAAGCCTGTTCCTGTTGCTAAGTTTGAGTTATGCTCAAGCTTAGTTGGTTTAATTGAATAGTCTAAGAGACTATTGTTGGTACTAGTGTTTTTCTATCTTTGTTGTTCAGGATGATGGGTTGATTTATGATACAAGATGAATTTGTCTCAAGGTGGAGTTTGTTGGAGTTGTTCCAAATTCACTCCAAGATATAGGTCGGGCTTCTGACGGAGCGAAGCGGAGGAGTTTCGGTTGCTGTAGGATTCATAACGACGTCGATGAAGTTCGATCTCTTGTAAGCGGCCACAGGCGTGTAACCTAAAACTCTTGCTAGGGTTTCATGGAGAGTTGATTCTCTTGTAAGGGTACGGTACATATACTCTTGCTAGGGTTTCATGGAGAGTTGATTCTCTTGTAAGCCGCCACAGGCGTGTAACCCAAAACTCTTGAGATAGTGAGATTGTTGCTGGCCGGTGCCCGTGGTTTTTCCCCTTCGCATTAGAGGGGTTTTCCACGTTAAATCGTGTGTCTCCGCTGTGATTAATTTTGTTTTACTTCATATTCCACACGTCGTTCATGACATGAGCTTTTATGCATCGGTGGTTGCGCGCGGCTCCGTCGAGCCGCCCTGCATTGACGCTCAGGCGTCCCGGGGGTCACAAGCGGCAAGCCCAGGAGCCTCTCGGCAGCCGCGTGGCCTGCGTCCCTGGTGGCCGCACGCGCAGCTCTGTCGAGCTGTCCTACAGTGGAGCTCGGGCGTCAGCGTTGCGAGCCGAGCCAGTGCTCATCGGCGCTCTGCGCAGCCAGCAGTTGTAAGGTGGACGAATCGAAGTCCGCCGCGCTAGGTCTGGCCCTTGGTCAAGCCAGGTGCGTGGATCGACGGCCGGTTAGCCGGATCAAAGTCTCTTGCGGCCACACTTCCCTTCTTTTTCGAGGCGGAGTTCCTGGCAGCTGGGGTCGAAACGTCGTGTGATCTGCTTGGTAGGGGATTTTTTTCTTCTATATATATGAGTTCCTGTCTCGCGTAGCTTTTTAGAGTTCTTTTCCATCTTGATTTTGTTTTATCTTGAATCTCTCTTCTGGTCTTTGCTGCTTTGCAAGTTATTAATTGATTGGTTATCTTGTGATACCATGGAGATTTTGGAGAGATCGGGATGGTGCGGAATTTGTGGAGATTTTGGAGAGATCGGGATGGTGTGGAATTTGTGGTTGGAGGAGGTTGAGGACAGCAAAGATCGTGGGTCGTGTCCTATTTGATTTCGCATGCTGAGTTCATCTCGGAGGGAGTCGTCGGAGGGCAAATAGGATTAGAGGGGGCGGACCCAACCAAAATCAGGGACCCTTTTTATTATTAGGTATATATATAGGTGGATTTTATGTTTACGTGTGTAGCTGCTCACCCAGCAGCTGTGGTCCGACGTGCATCGAGATACACAAATTTGTTAACGAGGAAGCTCACTGGTAATAGTAATTATTGTCCGCGTAAAGTAAATAATTGCTATTACGAACCACATGGAGGATGAAACTGACAACTGGTACTGTTCACCCATGTCCTTTCCACCATGTGGCTTATCCAGAGCACTGTAATATTTTGTTTTGTTCTTATCAGATTTTTTTTGTTTCTGCTTTTATAGATGAATCACCGTGCTATTCGTTACGCGGTCTGCCGGCGTCGATAGGTGTGCGGCGTCGATAGATGTCCACGCCGCCTCTGTGTCCTGGCCAGCCGGACAGCGCCTCCGCCGAGGGCCGAGGGCCAATTTCACGGTCACCGACACGCCGGCGCCGCGGTCCCTCCTAGCCGTCGTGGAGGCTACGCGCTGCCGGACCAGAGCTCGCGGCAAGAGGCGCAGATTGTGCCGGACAAGCAGCAGCTCGCGGCCGCCGACATGTCCTACGCCGACGAGCTGTTGCACAACGGCCAGTTCCGCGCTGTCCGACTAGGCGGCGCGCCACGTTCTCCGCCTCGGCTCGGTCCTCGCTCCCCGCGCCTCGTCACTCCGGCAGGAGCTCCTCGCCGCGTCGGCGGCTTGGCGACACGGATTGACGACTACTCCGGCAGCAGTAGTCGTCGATTGCGACGATTGCGACCCAGGGGACGTCGTGTTCGTTGACGTTGCCCGCACAAGTCTCACGACGTCGAACGGCCAGAGGCGTCCAGTTGGTGCCGGTCGGCTTGTCAATGACTTTAGTGTGCGCGCGCCGCTCGTCTGCTCCGCCGCCGTGGACACGGATAGCCGTGGCGTGGGCACGCGTGTTCGTCGGCGTCAGGCGTGTGCCTGCCGACGTAACCAAACACGGCGCCTTACTGGTGCTGTGAACTTGGTGTGTAACGGCACCGCCGGCGGCGGCAGTTATGCGTGATACGATACAAGAGAGAGTGATCATGTTGCGTAGTTGCCATTGTGACCGTATATATATATATATATATATATATATATATATATATATATATATATATATATATATATATATATATATATATATATATATATATATATATATATATATATATATATATATTTGTCATAAGGTCTTCAAGATACACTACACTATCATTAGCTTCTCAACCATCTCACAGATGATCACAGACCATCAGATTTTGGACATGAGCTTTCCAAGCAAAAGAAAACGTAGAAAAGATTTGGAGATGAGCTAGACCATATTCTCTACGGCGCTAATGTTGTCCTGTCGCGCGCGTCGTCAGTCACAACGAAAGCTGCCCTACAGAGCGGGCAGGTGCTGTTCTGCCGCAGCCACTTGGCAGCGCAGAGCTTGTGGAACACGTGCCCGCACCCCGGCACGACGCCGCAGGCCTCGCCAGGCTCGTAGGGCGCCACGCAGATGACGCACGTCTCCCTGTCGTCGTCGCCGTCACCACCAAGTAGCTCCTGGTACGGGACGTCCGGTATTCTCTCCAGCACCTCCTCGATGGACAGCGCCGGCGTCTTGGCGCCGCCGCGGAGGCTTCGCCGGAAGGCATAGATCACCTGGCACTGGCAGACGACGTTGATAAGTGCGGCGACGGCCACCAGCCCCAGGAAGATGACTAGTCCCCAATGCAAGTGATCCAATCGCCGAACTCCTCCCAACCCATCATGGTGGCCGGCCGTCGCTCGAGCTGATCCTCATCAGATTGGTCTCGGCCGGGCCTTGCTGTGTATGTTATTAGCAGAGCAAGTACGTACGTAGCACGGATTAGGATCGGACTTGGATTAGTCACGTACGTCCGATCGATCCTCTTGCAATCATATATCGACGTCGACCTTCCTGACGTACCACGATCGAGTACGTAGACGTACGTGATATGCATGATACGATTGAGGGTTTACTGCTACTTTACTATTGTGCAAAAGAAACATGCATCTTGAGCTGGCTGGTTCGACGATCTAACCGTGACGACGAACGATCGAGCTGCTTTGCTCATCTGGCTCGGGTGCGTTTTTCTGGTCATCGTCGTAATGGCCGCCTTGCTCCTGCAGTCAACGACAGGACGACGACAACAACCGGCGGCAGGAGGCAGCGGCGGCCACGGTGCAGATGGCGGCCATGGACTACGTCTCGTACCCTCCTTGTTGTCGAGGGTCCACTCGCGGATGTCGCCATCGTGGTCCATCAGATCGGCCTCGTCGTCCTCGCTGAGGTACTCTTGGTTGAGGTCCAGCACGGCAGGCCAGCCGGAACGAGCATGACCTCAGGCGTGGATGCCGGCAAGGAGCGCGAGCCAGCGGTGGGAGACGCAGACGCAGGCGCGGGCGGTGGAGAATCGAGTGTTGGAGTCTTTTAAAACACTCGGTTGCCGTTTAGTGTTGCGAAAACAAACACAATTTTTTATTAAAAAAAAAGAACATGCATAAAACCATAGTATGTGTTAGATCTCATAGTGCAGCGGAACTGAATGATCTGAGGCCGGTGTAGCTAGCAAGCTAGCGCTTGATGCCGGCGTGGGTGGCGAACGCCCAGAGCGTCGTGATGAACTCGCCGCCCTTGGCCAGCGCCATGGCATGGCCCTCCACGTTGTCGGAGGGCGCGACGTAGACGGCCACCTCCCTCCATAGCCATAGCTCGGCCAGCAACGCCCACGCCTCCTCGACGGTGTAGCATTGCTCCACCAGCTGCTTCCCGAGCTTGTCGCCCATGCTCGCCACCGTCTCCGCCTTTTTGCCCCGCGGCCACTTGTTGCTCCGGACGTCGCGCTTCACGGACTCGTACACGAGCTTCGATCCCTCCACGTCCCCCGGGAGGAGCTCCGGCGCGCACGCCACCAGGTGCGCGCAGTATCGGGATAGCGTCCTTGCCACCGCCGTCGTCGTCGTCGCCTCCTCCTCCTCCGTGCTCGCCGGCGCCGCTTGTGATCCTTGTACCGCCGGCGAGCTTTTGGTGTCCAAGATGCTGGTGGCGATGTGCCAGTGTGCCACACGAGGATGACTACAGTGATGCTCCTGCTCTTGCACGCCCACTCGAGCTCCGTGCACCCGCGCCGGCGCAGCACGGCGGCGCCGTTGCTGAGCGGCTCGCCGCCACATTTGGCCCTGAGGGACCTGAAGACCACGAGCCTCACCTCCTTGGGCACTGGCACGGGCGGCATGCCGAGGAAGAACGGGAGCGGCAGCAGCTGGGAGACCATCACCCTCAGCCTCAGAGTATGGAGGCGGCGGCGCCGCAGTCCGAGGACGCAGAACTGGTTGCGCCTCGCGCCGCCGCGCGCCCGGCCGACGCGTTTCACCCACAGCAGGGCGCCGAAGGCTCGCCGCACACACCGCGATGACTGCCTGCCATCTGGGCCTGCGCGCGTACGAGCACAACAGCGACACCAGGAAATTGTCCGAGAGCACGTAGGCGATGAACTCCCAGCAGGCCTCCATGAGCAAGAACGTGTACAGGAGCAGGAAGCACACGGTGATGTTGATGGAAGTGAAGCTGACGGCGAGGCTCTTGAGGAGCTTGCGGCAGAGGCACTTGAAGAAGCCGGCCGCCATCGGCGACCTCCTCTTGACGACGTCACGAGCGAGGCAGCCGATGACGGTCAAGACCTGGGCTTGGCCAGTGACGTAGAGGCCCATGAGTGCTTGGTTCACCACGATGAGGAGCACTAGGATGCAGTTTCCGACCAGGAACCATGGGCCGCTCGACAGCACGGCCGGAACCACCGACGCCGAGTGGTAGTAGTTGCCAACAAAATTGAGATCGCCACGATCACATGGAAAGCCCTCTCGGCAGCCTCGTCGTCGACGTCGTCATCCTCCTCCTTGCGGTCGCCGAGGCATCCAAAAATGAAGGCACGGTTCTTTCGGGCGACACCATCGTGCACTGGAAGGTTCTCGAACCTCGCGCGCAGCAGCTTGAAGAGCGCGAAGGAGAGGCAGAGATCTTTCAGTGCAGGATGGGCATCGAGCAAGGGGTCAGCCGCCGGTCTGCCGCTATTCCCGCATTCAGCGAGCTCCCATATGTCGCCGACGGTGATGAGCTTCTTCGTCGTTACTTCCTCCCCCTCCTCCTCTTTTGCTGTCGTCGTCGCCGACGTCGTTGTCTTCTTCTTCTTTTTCTTCTTCTTCTTCCCTTCCGGACCCGTCTCTGCTGGCAATGGCAGCAGCTCGACCGAGCAGCCATCGCGGCCTGCCTTCCACTTGAGCTTCTCCTCTCCCATGACCGCATACCAATACTTGCTCAGAAGTGCGGCACTGCTTGTGCCGTCGGCTGCTTGGTCGCCATCTTTCATCTCATCTTCTTTCTGTGCCATCATCTGGGCAGTGTAGCCGACTATGAGGTGCGGGTTCTTCCCAATGGCGAAGGAGCTCTTGGCGATCTCCACGGCGGCGACTCTATGGGCGGCCTTGGCGATGGTGAGCGCCCAGAGGACGATGAAGCCCGGCTTCCGGAACCCATGCACGTTGGTGTGTATGAGGTAGCCGATCCAAGAGATGCGGACGAACTGGTCGATGCCGCCCCACAGCCACGGGCGGAGCTACGTTGCCGACTGTGGGTGCGCATGGAACTCAGAAATCAGCACTTACCTCTAAAGAGCGGGGCCATGCACCCAAGCCAATCAAACAAAGTCCATTAGCCAGCCCGACACACTATTAGTATTCCACCAAAAAAACATAATACTAGTAGTTCATTGCGCCACCAATTATCAGGAAAATTGTAAATGGCAACACAATAGGAGTACAAGAGACAACACTACAGCAGCAGAGCGTAAAAAAAATATACTGCCACTACCGGAGCCGGCTGCTTTGCCGAGAGCCGCCTTTACGGCCCTCGGCAAAGCCTTTGCCGAGCACAGCTCTTGGCAAAACGCCCTCGGCAAAAATCCGATTGGAAAAGGCTTCTTTGTCGAGAGCCGTTTATCGGGCACTCAGTAAAGCCTTTGCCGAGAGCCTGACGCTCGGCAAAGCGCGAAATAAAAAAACGCGAAAAAACCTAAAAAAAAATTTTAACCGGGGGAGGGGCCCACTGGCCAGCGCCATTTATCGCGCAAGTCGCAGCATTTTTCGGGCAAAATTCGCGGCTACGCGGTCAACGGGATTCGAACTCGTGACCTCTCCCTCACGCGATACCTCCTCTGCCACCTGCACTACACACTCACATGCGTCTATATGCCGTTTCGGTTACTTAAATATTATACTAAACCAAATGAAAATTGATTGTTTGAGGCCCTAAACGAATTCAAATCAAAAAGTTGTCAACCACAAAGTTTCATAACTTTTTGAGCACTACATTTATCGTAGATTTCAAACGTAGTTTTGCATTTCAAAATTCGCGGCCGAGACTTTTAAAAAATTTGAATTTTAAAATTTTGAATTTCAAACGTAGTTTTGCATGACAAGATGAATTCAAATGAAAAAGTGGTCAACTATAATGTTTCATAACTTTTTGAGATCTACAAACTTCATTTAGGAAGTTTTTCCATCCGAGGTCTTTTGAAAAATTCAAATTTTAAAATTTTGAATTTCAAACGTAGATTTGCATGACAAGATGAATTCAAATTAAAAAGTGGTCAACTACAATATTTCATAACCTTTTGAGATCTACAAACTTCATTTATGAAGTTTTTCCATCCGAAATTGTGGTGCTAACATTGTTCACAAATCTTATATATCTCTCTTGTAGTTTCATGAAACTATATGAGAGACATAGATTTTGTGAACAACGTAATTATTACTTTGTCGAATGAAGAAATGACCAATATAAAGTTTGTAGATCATGAGAAGTTATGAAACTTTGTAGTTGAAAACTTTTTTATTTGAATTCGTTTAGGGCACCAAAACGTGGTTTGAAAAATTGATTTGCCAAGTGTTTTATTTTGGCACTCGGCAAAAAAGTCTTTGCCAAGTGTTTTTTTTTGCACTCGGCAAATAAACTTCTTTGCCGAGAGCCGTTTATCGGACGCTCGGCAAAGCCCTCTTTGCCGAGTGTAGAGCCGTTGTCGAGTGTTTTTTATTTGGCTTTCAGCAAAGCCTTCTTTGCTGAGCGCCCGAAAAAAAACGCTCGGAAGCGGATTCCGGTAGCGTGGCTTCTTCTTCTTCCCTTCCGGATCCGTCTCTGCTGGCAATGGCAGCAGCTCGACCGAGCAGCCATCGCGGCCTGCCTTCCACTTGAGCTTCTCCTCTCCCATGACCGCATACCAACACTTGCTCAGAAGTGCGGCACTGCTTGTGCCGTCGGCTGCTTGGTCGCCATCTTTCATCTCATCTTCTTCCTGCGCCATCATCTGGGCAGTGTAGCCGACGATGAGGTGGGGGTTCTTCCCAATGGCGAAGGAGCTCTTGGCGATCTCCACGGCGGCGACTCTTTGGGCGGCCTTGGCGATGGTGAGCGCCCAGAGGACGACGAAGCCCGGCTTCCGGAACCCATGCACGTTGGTGTATATGAGGTAGCCGATCCAAGAGATGCGGACGAACTGGTCGACGCCGCCCCACAGCGTCTGCTGGTGGACGGCCCGCAGCGGCGACGAGCTCACGGCGGCGAGCATGGCGTCCACCTTCTTCCGGAAGAGCTCGACCAGGAGCATCCAGATGAGGATGACGTGCGCGTAGAAGGGCAGATCGCCGCCGCTTCTCCCTTGCTTGGCCTGGGACAGCATGTAGGACATGAGAGGGAGGAAGAGGGATAAGGACGCGTAGAGGAAGATGCCGACGGCGGGGGTGATGAAGATGCCCCGGCCGGAGACGCGGCTGACGAAGCTGAGGACGAAGAGGAGGCCGCCGAGCACGAACATGACGGCCGACGCGAGGAAGATGGCCTCCTCCGCCCTGTGGCTGCCGGGCGGCTCCAGGGCGTAGACGAACAATGGGAGGTTATCGCCATGGCAGAATCCGTGGATGGAGGAGTTGCTCGAGTCAATGTCGCAGCGCAACATCTGTCGTCTCGGCGTCGGCGTTAGCCGCCGCCTCCTCCTCCTCCTCCTCCTCCTCCTCCTCCACCACCACCACCATTGCAACTATATATGCAACCAGCTCCCCCTGCTTCTCCGACCTGAGGTCCGCTAGCTACTGGTACTGGGTCGTGAGGTGGCTTCGTTGGTGGCCGGCCGTACGTGCTCCGGCGAATCAGTGCATAACAAGACACAACGACGACAACCCAGGCGAGAAGCCTTAAGATGGACGAAAAGCACGCTCCCCGAGAATAAAGGCTAGTATTCTCATAGAAGTAATTAAGAACAGTATTCTTGTCATTGCCTTTGTTTAGTTCCCCAATTCTCCCCTAAATTCCACTATGCAAAAAGAAGATTTCCCGTCACATCAAAATGTCGGCAAATGCATGGAGTACTAAATGTTGATAAAATCAAAAACTAATTGCACAGTTTTGTTGTACTTTGCGAGATGAACGTTTTAAGCCTAGTTAGTTAAAATTTGGATATTTTTTACCAGATACAAACGAAATGATACAGGAATTCTGATACAGTGTTTTTCTTCCCAATTCTCTCATCTAAACGAGGCCCTTGTGTTGTTTCTGCATTGTGCTTTACAAACAGAATCAGTATATATTCGTAGAGTGCAGGGCTCGCTCGGCCGGAGCTGGAATGCGGTCTACCTCAAGCAGCTAAATAAAGGTTGCCCGAGTGATTCAGGGCTCTCGTCACCCGAATTTACAGCCGCCGTCCGATCTCTTTTAGTCCCTGTCGCTGTCGGTGAGCAGAGCATTTCATTTGCCTTTCCGATTTTTGTTTTATTTTCGCATTGATTATTCGTCTTTGTTTGTGTTGGCGAAAACAAAACAAAGACATGGAAATAAACTAGTATCTTGGATACACATGCCCACAAAGGTTACAAAATACATGCCCGCTACAGCTTTATGTTCTTCGGTCTTCCCCATGAGGTACAACTCATTACTAGCATTTGACGCATCATATGTTCGCGACCAGTGCATCTCACATCACACAGACGATCAGAGGGTGCTCTTAGAATGCATCCCACGAACATGTCGTTGGCTTCCGTGAACTTCCTTTGAACATCAGTGCCAAGCTTTGTGTCCCGCAAGATATCCCGTTCACTGGCTAGGTCTGAAATTTTTCCTCTATCGTCTGAAATTTTCATATTTTAATATTTTATCATCCAAATAGATGTCAAAGTTCACCTAATACTCTAACCTTAATTCATATTTAATTTTCTCTCCCCTTCTCTTCTAAGTTCAAGTTGCCACCGCCACAACACACTCAACACGCTCCAGCCATGTCACTGCCCTCTTCATTGAATAAGCAATTGATAATATGTTTTATTTAGTTTTTTATGTTAGATTGTTTAGAAATGATCTATGTGCTTTCCTGAACAAAATGAGTCATTTTTTGTCTAAATTTCTTCTGAAATTTTATTTCTATCGCAGATAAATTTCCGATATATCCGATATTCCTCTTTACTGGTGACCACCGAGATTTTTAAAATACCGGTAGAGAAAACCTTGCCACACATGCATAGCCAAAAACCAAAGACGGACTTGTTGGGGATGTGCCATAGGAGGCCATGGGCCGAGACCGTCCCTTGTGTGTAAAAGAGGCCCAACCAAGGGTCGAGGGGCTCATTTGTGAGGTCTAGGGACCTATTTGTAATATTTAAGTGCAGCTGCAATCAAATTTGAGAAACTTTCGATCACAGACGTTTTTATTTATTTCCTGCAACGCATGGGTTAACTGTACCCACTAGTAGAAACCATAATTACCTTGAGGGACAAAAACAACCAAAAAAATACCAAAAATGTTAAGTAAATGAATATTAACCACAAACCATCAAGCAACATCCGTTAAAGAATAGAGGGTAAGGGAAATGATTTTTTTTAATGTTTTGGCCCTCAAGGCTAATTTCCTTGGAGGTTGGCCTTCAAGGGAACTAGGGCAACAACAAATTTGCCAAAGTGACAAGGAAACACTTCAACCACGAAGTAAATAACTTTCCTTGGAGGCAAGTAACTGCCAAGGAAATATTCTAGACTGTCAAGGCAAAAGCAATTTCCTTGGCTACCCTTGACCTCTAAAGAAATTGTGATTTTTCTTGATTACCATTAGCCACCAAGGTAATTGTATTTCCTTTGGAGTTAGCCTTTCCAGACCGGCAAGGCAAAAAAAGCTATTTCCTGGGATGCCCTTAACTTCCAAGGCAATTGTGATTTTCCTTTACTACCATTAACCACCAAGGTAATTGTGATTTCCTAGGGGGTTAGCCGACCATCATGGCAAAAAGTTATTTCCTTGGCTGCCCTTAAACTCCAAGGAAATTGTGATTTTTCTTGACTACCATTAACCACCGAGGTAATTCTGATTTCCTTGGGCGTTAGCCCCTCTAGTCCGGCAAGGCAAAAACCTATTTCCTTCGCTACCCTTAAAATCCAGTGAAATTATTATGATTTTCCATGACTACCAGTAACCACCAAGATAATTGTGATTTCCTTGGGGGTTAGCCCCTCCAAACCATCAAGGCAAAAAGCTATTTCCTTGGCTGCCCTTAAACTCCAAGTAAATGGAAATTGTGATTTTCCTTGACTATCATTAACCACAAGGTAATTGTGATTTCCTTGGGGGTTAGCCCCCAAGGACAAGCATACTCCAAACAAACAAAACTTGTCATAATCAATAAACTCCAAGATTCGTCTATTGGCACATGATGACATGTATATATACATTTTACGCAAATTTTGCTCCAAGACATAGATAAAGGTGGAATTGGCCAGTTCACACCGCCAACATCAAAATTCGTCAGGTACCGATATAAAATCATGATCATTTGCTATAGGACACCGCAACCATTATTTTATTGTTTTTCTCAGATCTAAGGAGAGAGAAGGTAGTGAAATGTCCTTTTGAACCCTATCTTCGCCCTCTTGCCCTTCTCCTTCCCCTGGAAGCCATGCACCCTCCTGAGGTTGCCATCAAATCTGGCGTTTCCCTCACCCATGATCGTCTTCTCCCTCATCCTACTCACCGGCAGCACCAATGACACGGGCACCAGCGCCGTCCGCCCCATCGTCTTCCTGCTGTCGGTGTTTGATGACCGGTAACTCATCATGGGGTCACCCAGGACAATGATTGATGGGCTTCAGCGTATGCAGAACTCGACAATATACCCAGAGACAACATTTATACTGGTTCAGGCCACTGAATAGCATAATACCCTATGTCCAGTTAGGCGTGAGGCCTTGTGTTGGATTGTTGTGTATGATGTGTTGGTACATCTGCTTTCTGCCGATCTAGAAAGCCCTGCCCTCCTTTATATACATAGTCCAGGAGGCAAGTCTCCTAGTCAGTTACAATGTAAGAGTCCCAGTAAGATTACAAGATAGGAGTCCTAGTCCACATATGGAGTTGTTTTGCCAAACTAGGGTACCAACACAGCTCCTGCTCCACGAGAAGAGCCATTCATGGAGCCAAGCCCTAAAAAACCGCTTTACTAGTGAAGTGGAGTCATGTCAAATGGGGCCTTAGTCGATCCTCATTAATCACGCAGTCATGTTGATAATAATACCTGATTAGAAAGAAAATCAAGCAAGGACGATATATATTTCTTTTGCATTCTCTTTTAATTTGTCATAAGATCTTCAGGATACACTACAATATCATTAGCTTCTCAACCATCTCACGGATGATCACGGACCATCAGATTTTGGACATGAGCTTTCCAAGCAAAGAAAACGTAGAAAAGATTAGGAGATGAGCTAGACCATGTTCTCTACGGCGCTAACAGCGTTGGTCTGTTGGGCTTGGGTGTCATCAGTCACGGCGAAACCTGTCCTACAGAGCGGGCAGATGCTGTTCTGCCGCAGCCACTTGGTGGCACAGAGCTTGTGGACATTGGCGGGCCCAAAGGGTAGTCCAGGTAGGCACGGGACTACCCTAGAATTCGGTCCAAAGATTTGTTAGTACTTCGCTCAGCCCACGAGCATTTGGCCCATTCATCCTATCTCGACCATAAGCAGCTGCCTCCCTTCCCTCCTGGCGCTCGCAAGTCGTGAGCAGTAGTCGCGCCGTCGCAGAGGCGGACTGGCGGAGAAGTCGCGCTCGCGCACGAAGAGGAGTAGAGCCGTGGAGGAGCCAGCCGCCGCCCATCGGCCGTGTAGCGCCGCCCCATGCCGCGTCCCTGCCCGCCGGCACCGGCCGCTGGCCTTCGGCCTCCCCCGCCTTGCGGCCCTGCGCCCCTGCCTCGACGGACGACGGGTGACGGCAACCACGATGGCACGATCGACTACGTAGATGTACGTGATACGCGGTACGATTGAGGGTTTATGCTACTTTATTTACTATATTGCAAAGAAAGATGGGCGTGGCAAGCGCCCAAACTGCCGGACGCTAGCCCCCCGTCGGGACGCCCACGCCGTTGCCCCTTGTCCTGCGCCTGCCTACCCACGTCTCGCCTCCTGCCAATGGCGCAACTTGAGCCTAAATACAGGAGGGACCAGGAATACGCAATTAAGAAAATTAGCTATTTAATTGTTTAATTAAGCTATGTTGATTACTATTACTTAAAGGAAGCTTCCAAAAGCAGGGGTGGCCATGGCCCACTAGCTTTGGCCTTTACTATCCTCCGTCACTGCCTGCTGCGTCCACCCACAAGCACATGAGGCCCGCCCGCGCTAGTGGGGACCGCCTCCGCCTGCACTCGCTTCTCGCACCTGATACTAAGGCGAGACAGCAGAAAGGCGAGGAGAGAGGTGCAACGCCCGATCTAGTTTTGAAACATCCAAACGCAACAATTGCAACATACGTATGAAAACAAATGAAACACGCATCTGAAACACTTGCAAAAACACGCGAAAAACACTTGAAACCACTGTAAACATATGCAACATCCAGATAAAACACTTACATCATATGTATGAAAACATATGCAACATCTAGATAAACATACTTGCAACGTACGTCGAAAAAATAGATGAAACATTGAGAATAGGAGCTTGCAACATACGTGTACAACCATTGCAACATGTGTAACACCCGATCTACTTTTGCAACATGAGTATAAAACACTTGCAACATACCTCTGAAACAATTGAAATACTTAAAACAGACTCTTGCAACATGCATTTTCAGTGCAACATCTCCTTGCTGCTTGGGAGAATGGATCCTTGTCAGCGTGTGGAGTTCCATCACGTCCGTCACGGGCTGCACGTGAGCGAGTTCTCCGTCTCGGCCACGGTGAACTGGGTAGAGGCGAGCACGAGATGTCGTGGGCGGGCTCTGCCTGGGCTGTTGTGAGCTGCATGCGGGCAAGCTCCACACCTGGCCGCAGCGAGCTGGGCAATAAGCGGAGGGGGAGGTCTTTCTAGCCACCGACCATGCGTTTGCCCCCGTGGTGGAGGCGGCAGGGGTCTCCCACTCCACGGCCGGTGGGGCTCATGCGTATGCAGATAGCAGTGGCACTTGTGCAGACGCAGCCGTTAGTAGAGCTCGTGCCTACGTGATGGAAGGGTGGACGGCGCGGTGGAGCCGATACGGTTGGAGAAGATAATATGTCACTCTTTTTTCTTTTCTTTTTTTTGTGAGAAGAGCAGGCCCGTGGGCCGTCCGGACGGATGGACCTGGGATGAAGCATTATATCGAAGGAAGATGCACCTTGAGTTCGTTGCAGACTCGACGATCTAACCATGACGACGGACGACCTAGGGGCTTTGCTCAGCTTCCTCGTTGGCGTTTTTCTGATGATCGTCATAATGGCCGCCTGCTCCTACAGTCGACGCCGCCAGGAGGACGACAACAACCGGCGGCAGGAGGCAGCGGCGGGCATGGCCACGGCCCTGCTGGACTCCGTCTCGCACCCTCGACGGAACGCTGGCGCTGCCGGCGGCAGCGACGACCACACGTCGGCTGCGACGACGACGGTAGCAGATCAGGCGGCGTCGGCGGCAGCGGAGGAGTGCGCGATCTGCTTGGTCCAGTTCGAGGACGGCGACTGGTGCAGCGTCATGCCCGGCTGCCGCCACGAGTTCCACCGGAGCTGCATTACCAAGTGGCTGACGGCAAACAACAACACGTGCCCACTGTGCAGGGGTCAACTAGAATGGATTGCTGTTACTCATGATCATGACATGGCGGTGTAGCTATCTATAATATGTACGCCCTACCTAGCATCTTCTACTTGAGTAGTAGGAGTACATTATTTGTGTACAGATCGAACTTCATTTCATGATGCTTTTTTATGGTTTGATCAGTAATTCAGTACATTGGTATAGCTTCAGCAAGTAGGTAGCCATGCATCAACGCCTCATCAGCCACATCGGTGTAGGTTCTTTATGTGCTCTTCGACTTCAACAGTAAATACATACTCCTCAAGTGGTCAATCTGTTTTAGAACAGCTCCGATTACCATGAAAATAACTCCTCAGGCGCTCAGGGTTGCGTGTTTCATTAGCACAGAAAATGAACTAGAACTGATGCTATGCAGAGCGAAGAAGTATTTCCCCGAAATTCAAGAATGGATAAACCGATTAGATTAAGTTGGAGGCCACCTGTGTACCCCCTGTTCCTCTTCTTTTTTCCTTTTTTAGTGCCTTAGCTTCCCCCTTTAATCTCATGTCTACTGCCTGTTTGTATTGCATTTTTTTTACTAATTAATTTAATCCAGTAGGGGCTCCTTGCCCCACGCTCCTGTTCTTCAAAAAAAAAAGCAAGGCCGGTAGGATCTTCAAAACAACCAAATCTTATCCCTAACAAATAGATAAGTACAGATAGATCCTTCGGGCCTAACCATGTCTAGGTTGTTAGCAAGATTACCAAACACACGCACACAACTAACTTCAACGTTGCCAGATCCAAAAACGAAGCCAGCCAGATCCATCGCCAGCAGTGCCATGCCGCCATGCATACATGCTCCGGAAGAAAACGAAACGAGAAACGCGGCTATAGCTGGCTACACCTAGTCCTCTTGACCTCTTCCGTGCTAACATCCAACAGCAGCAACGACGTCTTCTTCTCGGGCTGCCATAAACCCCCTATATATAGGATTAAAAAATTATAACTTTTCTCCGTGAAAATAAACAAGTACCGTTTGGTTTAGAAAAGTTGTATTTTTTATAACTTTTCTATATCATATTCATATATCACCCTAGAACAAGTAAATAATTCTATCACTTATCACTTATGGAAAAATAACAATAGCAATTTCCAAATTATGATTCTCATGTATCTTTTCAAGGACCATGACTTCCCTCTAGCCCTTTTGCTTCGCTTGCCCCCCTCGCTTCTTTAATTTGCTAACAAATAATGTGCCACGGGTGTCAGACATGACCACAAATAACTAATTGGTGTAGGCGTGGATACAAAATTCCACTTATGGGTTTCGGTATGTCGCTTAACCTGTTTATATAGTGCTAAAAATAGGTGTCAAATAGTGCAATGCTCTAATTTAATATTTTTAATTTTCTAAAATTTGATAGAATTAATCTAGAGTTCATACTAAATTTGTTTGGGATGAAAAATAAAAATTTATAAATTAAATAAATAATTGACATAGATTATAAATTTATTTTGTTACATTTTTGTTGGAGTACATTAATTTTATTGTGTGAAAATGATTTACTAAAGTCTTGGTTAAGCAACGAATATGTATTTATTGTATTCTCAAAATAGATTATTAAGTTTGTTTCAAAAACAAGTTTAATTATAAATTTAAAAGTTTGTTTCCAGAAGTTGGTAAGTTTCAAAACAAAAATATTCTAAATAAGTTTCAAAAGTTGTTTGGTTCATAAGGTTTGAATTCGATTTTCAAAATAGATCTAAAAAAATAATAAAAGGATTAAAAACTTTCTCTTACTGTTTTGGGCATAAATCCTTCGACACAGTCTACCAAAGTTCTCTTCTTTCTCCTGTTATCATAATTCCTCTTCAGCCCGTAGATCTTGCCCTCTCGAGCCAAAAGCTCGGTTGGCCCATCATCCCTCCAGCACCCATGTCCCTTTTCCCTGAGCTGCGGCCTATTTCTCATACCAAAAGCCCACACGCCAAGCTGTTTATTTATTTCTATTTTAACCGTTTATTTTGTTTTATTTTCTCCTCCTATTTATTTCTTCTTCTCTTTTTAGGTCTCTCCCTCACACGTTCTCTCACACACGTCGCGTCTCTCATCTGTGACTCCCTCGGCGTCCATCGTGCTGTACTCCCTTACCCACGCCTCGCACTACCTGAATCCGCTTCTTTGCCGAACGCCGGAGGCTTTGCCGAGTGTTTTTTTTCGGGCGCTCGACAAAAAAGGCTTTGCCGAGAGCCAAATAAAAAACACTCAGCAAAGAAGGCTTTGCCGAGTGCCAAAAAAAAAACACTCGGCAAAGAAGTTTTTTGCCGAGTGCCAAAAAAACACTCGGCAAAGGATTCTTTGCCGAGTGCCAAAGTAAAACACTCGGTAAAGCAATTTTTCAAACTAAGTTTTGGTGCCCTAAACGAATTCAAATAAAAAAATTTCAACTACAAAGTTTCATAACTTCTTATGATCTACAAACTTTATATTGGTCATTTCTTCATTCGACAAAGTAATAATTACGTTGTTCACGAAATCTATATGTCTCTCGTGTAGTTTTGTAAAACTACAAGAGAGATATATAAGATTTATGAACAATGTTAGCACCATAATTTTGGATGAAAAAACTTTCTAAATGAAGTTTGTAGATCTCGAAAGGTTATGAAACATTGTAGTTGACCACTTTTTTTATTTGAATTCATCTTGTCATGCAAAACTACGTTTAAAATTCAAAATTTGAAAATTCGAATTTTTCAAAAGACCTCGGATGGAAAAACTTCCTAAATGAAGTTTGTAGATCTCGAAAAGTTATGAAACATTGTAGTTAACCACTTTTTCATTTGAATTCATCTTGTCATGCAAAACTGCGTTTGAAATTCAAAATTTGAAAATTTGAATTTTTCAAAAGACCTCGGATGGAAAAACTTCCTAAATTAAGTTTGTAGATCTCGAAAAGTTATGAAACATTATAGTTAACCACTTTTTCATTTGAATTCATCTTGTCATGCAAAACTACATTTGAAATTCAAAATTTTAAAATTTGAATTTTTCAAAAGACCTCGGATGGAAAAACTTTCTATATGAAAAATGTAGAGCTTGAAAAGTTATGAAACTTTGTAGTTTACAACCTTTTGATTTGAATTCATTTAGGGCCTCAAATAATTAATTTTCACTTCATTTAGTATAATATTTGAGTAACTGGAACGGCATATAGACGCATGTGAGTGTATAGTGCAGGTGGCAGAGGAGGTATCGCGTGAGAGAGAGGTCACGTGTTCGAATCCCGCCGACCGCGTAGCCTCTGCCGTGGGCCCCTCCCCCGATTAAAACAAAAATTTCTAGGTTTTTTTCACATTTTTTTATTTTGCGCTTTGCCGAGCGTAAACGGCTCTCGGCAAAGAAGCCTTTGCCGATCGGATTTTCGTCGAGGGCGTTTTGCCGAGAGCTGTGCTCGGCAAAGGCAGGTGGCTCCGGTAGTGTCGCCTGCTGCTGCGGGCGATCTTGCACCTGCACCTCACACCTCTACCGCGCTCTCGTCCTCCACCTGTTGTCGCGCACCTCTCCTGTCTGCGTGTCGGACGCAACTGCACCGCCCCGTCCTCCCCGCACCTTGTCCACACGGAGGATGGCATTCTGTGGAGGCGCCACATGCACGAACGGCGGAACTGGGTGCACCCGCACACCCATGTGAGAGCACAAGTTGTGCAGCTTCAAGCTCGGAGCGGTTGGAACTACACCTGTTTCGTAGAAAAAGTGATGTAGCGTTCAAGAGTTAGTGATGAAGTTTTACCAAACAGTCCCTAGAACGGATGGTATATAATATTGACTAAATGTGTCTGTGCATTGCAACGGGAAATACAATGCCATGATATTACAAATATGAGCATGTGTTGCATTGTTATCTAAATATAGTGTTACGATAATATACGTATGTAAACATGTGTTGTACTGTTGCCCATATTAAAATACACTGCTTTTTACCCACTTTGAGATGGCAGCGAAGATCGGACCGTTGAGTTCATCAATGGAAAACTTTTGCTCTATGGAGCTTCGGACCTTAGGTCCATTCTCATGCGACAAGACGATGCGCCCTGCAGCAGTGGCAGGCGCGGTGAACGGCAAGCCATAAGAGAATGCATCCAGGGGGTATGCATGGGAGCATGACGCCGTAATCACCTCCGCCTCCGGCAACGTGGACTGGCCCACTTCATCGAGGTAGACCGCACAAAGCACGAATGAGAACTCCGACGATGGCGCGCTCGCGGCCTCCACCTTGCCGCGAGCATCACCAGCCGTCATTGCCGCCTCCAACACGATTGCGGCCGCTGAGCCCGTAGATCCTTGATGTTTGCAGGCCTCCGGAGACGCCTTGTTCTCAGCACAAACTGGTGCCACTATATGATGGCGCCGTCGCCCGGAGTCTGGACATCTAGTGCCGGAGTTGGAAATTTAGAAATTGCATGTTGTCACTAATAGGATTCTCAAATTAAATGTTGATGAAGCAAAACCGACTTAGAATCTCTAAGCATATTAACAACTGATAACTATCTACGGTTGATTTGTCCTAACTTCCATCCATTCATGTACTATTGAAATGTAATCTCTAGTTCACACTTTCTTTCTGTAACTGCACTGTGTATAACATGCAAATATAGATCAAATGAGTCAACTCATCTGCGCTACTTCTGTCTGGTCTATATAATTCGGAAGATAACCATTTCACCTGCTATTTGCTCATCTCAAGTAAGCAAAATAAGTCTCCTGGCCAGCAGTCACCTATACACACAATCAAGTGGACAAATATATTGATCAAATGAGTATAATCCTTTTGTAATTGTGAGATGACATGTTTGACCAAAATAATTGTTATGGAATAATACACTACAATCTTGAGGTATTTTTTTGGTTTGGTTTCTCACACATCAAAAGGAAAACAGTGCTCTCTAGTTGTGCCCGTGCGAACAATCGTCTCATACTGTAAATGCAAGAAATAGGATAATTGGAAAGTGAAGTATTTCATCCAGTGTTCAGTGAAATAACAATTAGTTAGCTAGACCTGTTTAGTACACGTATCACAATTACATCCTAAAATCTAATCTATATGCTTGCAGCAGCGAACATGTAGAAATCAAAGAAAATGTGTCAAGTATGACTCACCATTCTATGACAACTTCAACAGTTAACCAGAAATTGCCTTTTCTATATATGAAAAATGGCCCAACTGAACATCTTGTTGTATGAGCTACTTCATGAAACAAAAATTGTAACTTCATTGAGCTTTTTTGTTGCGGTATTCAGTTATCTTTCCTTAGTACAATCCAATTTTACACAAATTAGATTAAGATATCTTACACTTACCAGATAGTGAACAACATTATATGCATTAACTTTAGCAGCATTTGCCATGGATAGCAAGATATCTAATAACGTGCAAATAAAAGAAAGGAAATACTATGTTCTGACACCTAGCATAGAAAAACAATTGTTTATACCTATCACTGTTGCACGGATCTTAGGATGTGGGCAAAATTGCCCAGCCATAGGAATTGATGAGCAGTTCACTGAGTCTGGCCCTGGCAAAATTCAGTTCAGTCAACAGCTCTCCTGTGAACAGACATGCAAATTGGCAGTAGTCTCTCTCCCAATCCTACAGAGCAAAAGCATCCATTCAGTGAATCTAATTGAACTGCTGACTTGTGAATATTTAAGTTAATCTCTGAGTATTTGACACAATGCAAATCATGTCAATCCTTCCGGTTGTTGCACATGGATCATAGACATAAGAAATTACAAAGGAATTTGAACTCACCTGCAGCCTTGATTTAACAAAGAGACTGAGTGCTGGTTCAAAAGGGTTTTGGATTTCTCGTATAAACTTTGTGCCACTTTGGATGATTGTTGGTATTTATTAAGTGCAAATAAAATATGAAGGATTCCGCAAGCGCACAGAATATACTAGTGTAGTATTTTACCGGGAGTATTCCAGGTATCGCTATTTATATTTTACCACAGGAAAACAATGGAGTAAAAACTTAATGGATAGCAATGGAAAGACTGCTAACCAACATACCGACACAGATAGAGCAGGGGATAAAAGTAATAATAGGAGTTATGCAATAAGACACACAGGGGATAGGTCATCAAGGATAAGCTAGCTAACTTGGGAGGTCAACAAGTGAGGTAGATTCCTATGATACTTTAATCACATGGTTAAAGTAAACCCAACTATGTTAAGAATTACCTTACTCTTGTACACTTCAGGACGCCAATAGACAGAAAAGAATACCACAAAGGATACATCTACTGACGTGACTACGGTCCTACAATTTAAGAACCTACTCGATTCGATATGGACGGGGCTGTCACCTCCCGTAACTACCATACAATCAGGGAACATGGTGTATTCACAGGCAGAGCATCGTGTAAGCACCACGCTTACAGAAGCTCGGCTAACTAGCCTAGTCGACAAACTAGAAGGCTAAGCGCTCTATGAACTAGCACACAAAGGTATTGATAAATTCAACTAGCAAGATATAATCAAAGTAAGCATAGCCATGTAAATAAGAGAATAAGTATAAGTCTTACAGAATGTTGAAGTGAAGATACAAGGCTTTACCAAGCCTCCAAGACTAGATCCGGAACCTTGAGCAAGAGCCCAACTCGACCCCCTCTCTCTCTCTAGCTATTACATTGGAGAGTCTAGACATAATCCTCCTAGTATATGAAGGAGGGGTTATCCTTTCGAGGGACACCTCTCAATCAATTGAATGAATTGATCAATGAATAATGAATGAAACCCTGGGGTCTAGGGCTGTTTATATAGCCTCCTCAAATGCACCACGGCCGTCAGATCAAACCGACCTTGATACACAGTGTAGATTTATCCTCAAAGACGGTGGGGGCTGGATCCGCGAGACTGGACCTGATTGGTCCACGTAGGTGGGCGGGCGCCCACATGGACAGGGCGGGCGCCCTGCCTACGTGGCCAACCGCCCTCCGGTCTGGTTTGGTGTCTTCTGGAGTCTTATAGAGTATTCTCGTGCGTGAAGTCTTTCTCTCTATGTAAATCTTACATGTGGGCCTTCTTTGGTCATTTCCTGATAGCCCCATGCATAAATAGATATTCACCAAAACTCATGGAATTCTGTCATTGTAACCCCTATAGCTAGATGATATTTATATTTAGGTCCTTTTTCATGCTATGTTGACGGTTAAAAATGACACTTATCTACCGTCAACAATGATGATGACGGCGAGTCATGCTATTAAAAACTAAGACCACGGTATATATGTCACACGATTGAGAATCAGAGTAGAACAAAATTGTGTTAAAAAAAGAAGGTCGATTTTAATTGCATTCAGAAAAATAAAAAGAAAGACCTTGCCACGGTTGAGCGTGCAGGATCCACTCAACCTCTTCTTCCTCTAGATGGAAGAGGAACTCCAGGACCAGGAGCTTCCATGTCATCGACAGATAGAATATTATTTTGTAGTAGACAGAGAGGCTTCTGTATTTGCAAAAACATCTAAACTCTCATAATCATTCTATAGCATGGCAAAGTCATGAACGTAAAATTCATCTGACCAATAATTGAATTACACCAGACAGATTAGTAGAAGTACCCATTACTTGTATTATACATCAAGCATCTCCAACAGATGATTCCAAGACTGACCTGCAGATATCAGGAAGACACATCTTCCTGACGATGATTCCATGATATTCAGACTTCACTGAACTCTTCTGCCCAAAGTATATTTAGGTCCTAACTGAATGAACTTGGTCAAAATTCTAGACTCGGGGTGTTGTATGGAGGAAGGGTTGGTCAAAGCCACACCATCGCAGCATGATGGTGGCACCCAACACACACAAGGAGCGGTCGTCGGCTTCGCTGTTTGGAGGGAGAGGACAATCGCCTAGATATATAAAAGGATGACTTGTGGAGGTGTTGACCACCGCCGCATGCCTGGACCTGGACATTGGCTATCACGTCATGGAGAACCAAGTCGATTCCGTTCTCAGAGAGAGAGGATTATTGGAGAAGAAAAAAATCCTAGAAAAAAAGGAAAAAAGAGCAACCTAAATCGAACACATCATGGAGAAGCAAGTCGATTCTGTCCGGACACCTGAGACATAGACGGATGTGCCTCGCGTGCGAGGTTTGGCAAGCAGTAACGCAGAGGATGGAGCAGGGCCGTGGATGGCCGACGGAGGCGGGGAGGCCGACGCAGATGTGCCGGCTGCCAGGAGGCCGAGACAGATGGACGTGGCGAGGGATGGCGTGGGGCCGTGGACGGCGAGCGCTGGCCGCGCTGGCAGGAGCGGAGGTGGTGGCTCCACTCGCTGGAGCGGTGCCGGCGGTGGCTGTGCAGGCGGGGAGGAACGACGGCGACACTGGCGAGCATGCCTACGTGGCCGAATTGAATGGACGGGACGAAAAAAACGGCTGAAATTTTACCTTTTTATTATTAGGGATAGACTCTACGGGACACAAAGGGAAATTTTTCCTTCTTCGAATATAGGCATATCGCCCAAGTGAAAAAGGAAGTCTTTTTAGGTATATTAGTAGAATATAAAACAAATCCCTCCTCCAAAAAGATTACATGAAGCATAAAATGGACTAGTATGCAGTATGCTGGTCTTTTTTACACAATTACACGGATAATAAATCATCCTTATATCTAGCAAAATAGTATGTGCACCAAGCCTCATTCAACCATCGCAGCTGAGCCCTGCACAGTGGGCACGTGTTGTTGCACGTCATTAGCCACTTGGCAATGCAGTCCCTATGGAAGTGGTGGCGGTAGCAGCGAGGTGGCATGACGCAGCACCGGTCGCCGTCCTCAAACGGGCTCAGGCAAATCGCGCAGCCGTCGTCGTCGTCGTCGTCATCGTGTGATGCCGAATCCGAGTCAGAGGCGGACGAAGCAGCCGCGTATCGATACGTGATGAGGTCCAGCTGATCGAGGGCGGTGGATACCGTCGGCATCGCCTCGTACATTGGTTGTGGCGGCCACGGCGCGTACGTCGTCTCCGCTGACTGGCCGGCGTCGTCCGCCTCCGTGTTGTTGTCTACGGCTACATCGTTGGCCGCAACCACCTGCTGGGACGCGACCTCCTGGCTGTCCCGTCGCCGCTGCTGGCGGCGGCGCTGCCTTTGATTTCGTCGTGGACGTCGTCGTCGTCTTGCGACCGGGGCGCGGCGCCAGCGCGCGGTGACCGCCTTGAAGAGGCCCGCGCACGATATCGTCAGCACCACGGCGCCGCCGGCGGCAGCCAGCCACATGGATCGGATCGGAGGAGAATCCAAGACTAGACTAATTGCGTTGCGTGCTTCTGCTCTGTCTCTGAGACACGAACGACACGAAAAAAACTCGTAGGAGTCTCGAGTCGTCTGGTATATTTATTCTAATAAAAAAAATTGAACCAGAACAAGTTCGTGACTGATTATACCTTCTTCTCGGACTCGATCTGTTCATCGTTCGGAGTGCTACTCGTGTGTTTACTTGGTTGGGCACCATAAGCGCATCAGAAACCCGGCGGGCGGCCAGCCAGCCACCAGAGACGCGGACACGCGACGACGACGAACGACCTGGCGGGTTTGCTCATCTGGCTCGGAGACGTATTTTTTCTGGTCATCGTCATGATCGTCGCCTGCTGCTACATTCAACGACGGGAGGACAACAACCGCCGGCGACAGGAGGCAGCGGCGGTGGCACCCCAGGCGCAGCCGGCGCCGGCGGTGCAAGCGGCCGCGGTGCAGATGGCAGCCATGGCCGTAGTCCTGCTGGACTACGTCACGTACCGTCGCCAGCAGAACGACGCCGTTTCTTCTCTACTTCTACAAGCCGTGGCGACTGCGGCGGCGACCATCCGTCGGCGGACGGGTGCGCGATCTGCTTGGGCCAGTTAGAGGACGGCGACTGGTGCAGCGTGAATGTGTGATGCCAGGCTGCCGTCACGAGTTCCACAGGAGCTGCATTGCAAAGTGGTTGATAGCATGTAACAACACGTGCGTGCCCATTGTGTAGGGATCAACTGCAATGTGCTATTGCTCATGACATGGTATAGATAAAGCAACTAGGATGCCCCGTTGCATCGGCTATATGTTTGTACGTATACCTCTATAAATATTTTTTTGAAACAATATACCCACGACTGCACGAACGCTTTTTGCTCCACCAGTTAGAAACACCAACCCGGAGCACCAATCCATGACTAAAGGTACCCTCCTTTAGTCCCGGCTTGGCACCACCAGTTAGAAACACCAACCGAGACAAAATGGGGTCTCTTGGCCTAGCCACGGGGCGCCACGGGCAGTCCATTTAGTCTCGGTTGGTATTACCAACCGGGACTAAATGTCCCGTTTTTTTTCTGGTTTCTATTTTTGGTTTCTTTTTTCAATTAATGATTAGTTTTGATATTAAAATATATTTTTAAATACGCTGCTAATAGTAATATATATGTACTTCGCGCGCATGAGTTTTCGTTTCGAACTTTGTACATAAATAACAAACGAATATACACGTACATGCATATATATATATATATATATATATACATATATATACATATATATACATATATATACATATATATATATACATATATATATACATATATATATACATATATATATGTATACATATATATGTAGACATATATATACATATACATATATATGTATATGTATATATACATATATATACATATATATGTATATGTATACATATATATATATATATATGTATATATATATGTGATCATATATATACACACGTTATTTTATGTACATATAATATTACAAAGGTTTGATATATAAATTGATCATGTCCTTAACAATTCACTCCTCCGGATTGGTTTCCACCTTTCGTTCGGGTCATTGTAGAACTCCCGTTGGGGTTGATGACCCGGTCATTTAGAAATCCTGCTATAGTCTCTCGAATTGCTTTAAGTCGGTCAAGTCGTATGACTCTTTCCCTCAACCATTCAGTCTTCAATAAAAGTTAAAGGAAAAAGTATTAATATATATGTATGTGTGTTGCTCATGTAATTACTTATACAAATGAGAGCAATAAAGAAATTGTGAATATACGATCGAAATAATATAAAGGAAAAAGTATTTATATACGTACTTTGAGTTGCTCTTCAGGAGTTCTCTTTGAGTACGCCATGATGAATTCGCAAACATAGTATCCACAGTAGTTGTTACCTTGCTCCTGCCTTAGAACCCACTTTTACGACAAAAATCAATTAGGTGAATTGAAATCATCATATGGTGTTAATTAATTGAATATAAATGTGTAGTTATAGTACTTACTTTGTGTGCGATTACACCCAGTGGCGCTTTGCAATGTTTCATTTTTTGTTCCTCAATGAACTTTTTCCAAACCCTGCTCCCAATAAAATAAAAAAATAACTTAACCTTTAATAATTGTTGAGAGATCGGCGCCATTATATATATAGTTGTTATAGAGAAACTAAATTAATTACCCTTGGATAATATCTATCATGTCTTGATACTCCGTTTGCAGTTTTCTCAACGAGTCTAAGATTTTCAATCTACTATTGGTCATATCGATGACCATCAATATCCAGTGATTGTTGCATATTGTGTGTGTGTGAGAGAGAGAGGTAACTAGCTAGAAAGGAAATATTGATGCCCCATATGATCAACATTAATTACTTATAATAACACTCACTTGAAGTTGTAGGGGAAGAGTATCTCCTTCTTGTCGCGTTGGTTCACTAAGAAATTCATGAGATTTCTCTCAGGTTGAGGCTTATAATCCTTCGGGGGGGTTAGGGTGTTTGTATACGACATATGGATCAACGAAACCAATATCATTATCCTTTCTCTTTCTAAGTTATGTCATCTCATATCTGCATACATGAAAATTATGAATATATATATTGTGAATATATAATAAAGAAATTGTGAATATAGTAGAAAATAATCACACTTACAGACAATAGCAGCTAATGAGACTTTTATCGAGAGAGTCCAGATGGCATAGTTGGTGTAATTCTAAAAACTCGACATAGATAATATCATTGCCATGGAAGTAATGGTGGTTTCTAATTCTGACAGAAAGATAGATTTGTCCCGCATCAGACACCGACATGTACCACCCATTTAGCAGGTACATTTGTGTACCCAGTTCACCTAATTTCTCTGGGTTGTATAGACTCTAGCCTGGTACAAATTTCTTGTAAGGATCCACTTCCGGAACAGATGGTCCTTCAGCGAGCACTTCGACAAGGTTCAAACCAGTGTCCTCATAAAACCGAAGAAACGACTCATAGCCGCCTACCTCCTCCATAAGTTTGAACCATATTCGTTAGGAACGACAATGGGGAATTGATTGTTGCGATTGTTGTCCGAGTTGTGCAACACCTTTCCCTACTCTCTTCTTTTTTTGTGCCGCCTCATATGACTTGGTGAGAGAGCGATCATAGTCCGATATCGGTTGTTTCACAGCGCTCTTAAGAGAATCCTGTTTTTTTGTTCCAACTTCTTTCTTAGCTGATCTGGAGGTAGGAAGAAGTATGATGGCTCTGGGTTCTCCCTCGCTTGTCGTGCCTGTTTTGCACCTTCAAAGAAATCTTTCAATTCTTTTTGTACTGCTGAAAGGTCCTTGTTTGGTTTTGGTAATTAAGTGACAACTTAGGTAGACTAATATGTGGTTATATGAGATACACAGGAGATTAGTCCACAGGTGATGGTGTCATGAAGGAGCCTATTGCACATGAGACATGACATGGAGTCATGTGACCAAGGTGGAGAAGATCAAGATGAGGCTTGGCTTGATTGACCGGTTGCTAGGGTGAAGGGCAAGTTGTGTGATGGCTTGGCGCCGAAGGACCGAGGCAACGGTGAAGAGCAAGTGAGGTCAAGATCGATGAACCAATACGGTCACGTGATGATATGAAGTGGATCATATTATTTGGAGATTGGTTGGTGCATGTGTTGCATCAACATCAATGGAGATGGAATGAAATGCGCAAGGCAAAGGTATAACCTAGGACATTTCTATTTCACCGGTCATAGGTGTGTAGAGAAGTTGATGATCGGGTTTAGCATAGATGGCGTACTATTAAGAGGGGCAAACTTGTTTGCATATTGGTCATCTAGTGCCACTTGAGCGATCTAACTTTGCATACGTGTTAGGATCGAGTGGCGAGGCAAGTTGAGTGCCTAACTTCTTCGAGAAAATGATTGTAAAAATACTAACACACATGCATATGGTATTTTACACATGGTGGTGTTGGGACATTTGCAAAGGAGAAGGTGTTGGAGTTGGTGTTGATCAACTTGGAGAAGAGATAAATGTTTTTCGGTGTTCTCCGGACACTAGGATGGCTCTTGGAGTGGAATACTGCTTTGATCCATTGAGAATTGGATCAAGTGCTTTAGTGTGTTGTGTAGCCCTCTGAGTAAGCTTTCCAAAATGTCCAAGATCATCGAAATCGGAGTTCGGAGCTAAGAGAGTGGTTTGTGACCGGACTCGTGACCGGACGCGTTCGGTCAGCACCTGCGCGTCCGGTCAGCACGTCCGGTCAGTATTTTTCGTGGGCGAAAGTGACCGGACGCTGCAGCGAGTCCGGTCAGTGATGACCGGACGCGTCCGGTCGCTTCGGGAGCTTACTGGAACCTCTTTGTTCATTGTTTCGCTGCGACCTGCGCGTCCGGTCCCGTTAGTGACCAGCGCGTCCGGTCAATACAAGTTTATACGCGCGAAAACTAGCCGTTGGAGCATGCTACTGACCTGCGCGTCTGGTCAGTTCGATAGGCGCGTCCGGTCAGTTCGACAGGCGCGTCCGGTCAGTTCGACCGGCGCGTCCGGTCGACCCGAATCTTGCCCAGTGAAGGGGTACAACGGCTATATTCGTGTGGGGGCTTATAAATAGCCCCTTGGCCGGCCTTGACTGGTGCTTGGCACCCTTGGGACTTAGTGTCCATGCTTTGGGAGTGCTAGGAGAGCCTCTAACTCACTTGTGCTTGCTAGATTGCGAATCAATAAGCGAGTGAGTGATTCTAGTGCAATTGTATTGTGAGATTGCATCGAGTGGCACTAGGTGATCGTGTTGCAAGCCGGTGGTGCTTGTTACTCTTGGAGGTTGCCACCTCCTAGACGGCTTGGTGGCTTGTGGCTCCGTCGAAGCTCGCAAGAAGATTGTGCGAGGCTCCGGAGAAGCTTTGTGAGGGGGATTGTGCTCACCCCGCGGGGATCGCGAAGAGCAACTCTAGTTGAGCGTGTCATTGAGCTACTACACTTGATGGTGGGTTCTTGTGGCGCCTTTTGAGAGGCTCGGTGTGTGACCGATTAGCCGCCGAACCACGAAGTGTTGGTCGACACAACGGGGACGTAGCTTGGTGGCAACCAAGTGAACCTCGGGAGAAAATCACCGTGTCAACATTGTCTACTCTTCTCGGTGGTTTGCCTTCGTGCAACACAAGCTTGTATTTACTTTCATATATACTTGTGCTTGTGTAGTTGCTCTCATAACTAGTTTGCTAGTTGTCTTCTTGCTTGTGTAGCTAGAAGCTTCCCTTTGCGTGACTAATTTGGTTTGTGTAACCTTGTTAGTCATATTGCTTAGTTTGTGTAGCTAAGTGTTTTGCGCTCTCTAATTTGGCATTAGTTGCCTTGTTATTGAGCTTTGCTAGCGAGCTTAAGCTTTGTGCTTTTGCTTCACTAGTTATGTAGGAGCTCCCTCGTTTGGCAAAGTACTAGTGCATAGGTTTGTGTGACCTTGCTCTAGAATTGATTAGGTGTGCTCTTGGTAAGCTTAGCACCTTAGTTGCTTAATTAGGATCTTTGCAAGGTGCTAGAAAACTTAGATAGAGGGGTGTAGTCTTGGCTAGACCGATAAGTTTAATTCCGCATTTGTTTCGGTTAGCCAACGCGTTTAAGTTTTAGAAAGGACTATTCACCCCCCCTCTAGTCTGCCATCTCGACCCTTCAAGTGGTATCAGAGTTGGGTCTCTCATTTGCAGTCTTCACCGACCCGAGAGGATGGCGGCTTATGGGCTAGATGATTGTGTGGAACACATTTTTGATGGCACTCACTATGTATGGTGAAAAAAATCACATGCTTGATCATTTTCGTGCTCTTGGCCCTAAGTTTTGGTGGATCATAGTTGTTGGCTTTTCTCATGACTTGGATGGGTGTGGTAACTGTACCCAAGCTCAAAAGGATTGCCGAACACTTGATGCACAAGCTAAGTTTTATCTAATCAAAGCTTTGAATGATGAGATTTTTGACAAGGTGAGGGGTCTCTCAAGTGCACATAGCATGTGGACGGCGCTCAAGCATCACTATTGTGGCTCCTCAATTTGGGATGATGGAAAGTTCAAGAAGGATGATCACATAGTGATGGAGGTACATGAGGATGTTGAGCATGACCACAACAAGGTGGTTGTGGAGGATTGCTCCACCTCAATGTCAAGTGATGATGATGATGATCATGCCACAAGATCACTTGACAAGAATAATGATAATGCCACAAGTGATGCAAGTAATGATTCTACTCCATGCATACTTGATGGTGAAGATGATGGCTATGAGAGTGATACCTCAACAAGCTCATCAATATCATCACATGGTGACACTAAGGTATCTATTGGTGGTTTTGTTATTGATTGTGATGGTCCAAATTTTGAGCTTCTATATAAACTCTCAAAGGCCTTAAGAAATGAGATGGCAAAAACAAGTAAATTAAAAAAATGAAAACTCATTTCTAAAAACCACATGTGAACAACAAAAGCATCTACTTTATGTTACTACTTGTTCACATGAGGAGCTAAAATTGGCTCATGAGGAACTTAGTGTTGCTCATGATAATTTGGCACAAGAACATGCTTTACTCACTAAGAAGCCTTCTAATGAAGAAACCAAATCTAGTGAGAGCTCATCATTTGGGTCAAATGATCAATCACATATTACTAACCCTTGTGATGTAGGCAAGAAGCATGTATCCACCTCTTGTGATGATTTATTAGATATGCCATGTTCTTCACAATTAAATATTTGTTCTACTTCTATGTCTTGTGAGACTAACCTTTTGAAGGAGAACAATGAGCTCAAAAGTGAAGTGAAGAATTTGAGCAACAAGTTAGAGAGGTGCTATAACTCAAAAGTCACCTTTGAGCACATAATGAAGACTCAAAGAAACTTTGGTGACAAAAGTGGCCTTGGCTTCAAGAAGAAAAAGAAAACAAGAAGGGGTGGTAGAGCAAGGCATCCAATGCAAATTCAAGATGCCAAGATGATGAGCAAGAATCAAAATGAGAAAAGAAATTTGACTCACATCAAGTGCTTCAAGTGTGGAGATATAGGACACTTTGCCTCGAGGTGTCCTATCAAGCTTGAGAAGAAGGCTCAAGCAACTCATGAGAGGCAAGGCAATGAAAAGCATCACATGAGCAATGAAGAAAAGGCTCAATCAAAGAGAAGATGCTATTCATGCCGGGAAAGGGGACACATGGCACATTCATGTCCCCTAGGTAACACTTCTAAGCATATTTCAATTGATGATACTAATGTGCTTAGAAAGGATGTAAATGGTACATCTATTGTTGCTATTGCAAAACATCCCGCTATTCATACTAAGGCAATGCCTAAGTATGTTGCACCTAACTTGAGAGGACCTAAACTTGTTTGGGTACCATCAAAGAGTGGATGATTGTTTATAGGTACCATCGGCATTGGAGGCTTGATTCAATTGGTTTCATTTTGTTCATCATATATTGAGTCAAGTTATGAAGCTCAATGTATATCCAATCCCAATGCCAAGTCAAAATAAGTGAAGTCCAAGTGCTACAACATACAAGTGCAATGTTAAAGATTGTGATAATTTATTGGATATATTTGATGGCATGCAAATATTCAAGTTGAAAGCTTGCTATTGGATGATCATGAGCTAACCAAGGTATATCTCTTGTTGATCATTTCACTTGGGTGCATATGAGTTGATTGAATTGGATATATATGCAATGTTGCTTGCTATGAGATGTTTGAATGGATTAAATGCTTAAGTAATCAAGTTTGAATTGATTTGTGTTGGATAAATTCATAAGATGACATTTAGTAAGTGGATTGGATGGATATATGTCTTGTGAAAGTATTCAAACAAGTTAGTTTCAAGTTTGATTCATATTTGATGAAGTATTGCTCAATGTATTGAAATCTGTCCAAAGTTGAAAATCTGAGCTAGCAGTGATCAAGTCTGAGTTTGGATGATCAAATCTACTTGGATTGGTATGAATTTTGGTATGCATGCTCTAGACTTATTTTATAAGATGCTGTACAAATTTTATGAGAATTGGATAAGAGATGCTTCGGCTTTGGAGTACATCTTGTCAGCTATAGTGCAGCAGTTTTCAGCATGTAGCAGTGGTGGAAGATTTAAAATCTAGTAGTAATCTAGATGTCAAATGAATCTCAAATTTTTACAGCTGCTAGATGACTTAGTGAATCACATCTCCACCAAATTTTATGACATTTGGATCTGTACATTGGGAGATATGAATTATTCTTTGAAGGGTACAGAATCTGCCAGAAAAGTGACAATCATTGGATTAATCTAGAGTCACTGTGATTGAAAGGTCCTCAAGTTGGAAACATGTTTACAAGTGGTTGAGGTACCTAAGTTTGGTTTTGGATTGATCTAGAAGCATGATGAGCAATGAGTACAAGACTTTTGTATTGTGAAATGTACTTGGTGTACTTATTTGGTACTCAATTTGAAGATCAAGATCAAACTTAAGATGAAGATGAAGTTTAAGTTCTAGTGATGATTAGAGATCATTTGGTAGAAAGAAAAGGACTTAAACATGTAGGAAGAGTTGGACTCAAATGTAGATTCAAGGATTATTCATCAAGATTGAGTTCATCATTTGGATCAATCAAACTATATCATTTCAAGTGAGTATCAAGAGTGGTTCTTTGGAGAAAGGTCACTTCTCCCTAGTGAGAGGCTTGCCTCCGTGTGTAGGTGAAACCAGGTTTGGGACTTGGAAGGCTAACATGGAAGTGGTGATCCGAGAAACTTGTGATGCTTAGTTGAAGCAATCAAAAGGGTTGATCAAGAAAAGTAAGCAACACCCAAAAGAGAGCTAGTCATATATTTCAAGTGGTATTCTAAGTAGTTCTCTCATGCAAGCATTGATCAAAAAGATGAAGCAAGCCAACCACAACTCAAGAGATAGTGCACTTGATCATAAGTGGTTTTCATTTCATATGGGTGAAGAATGGATTTATCTATGATGATTGGTCTTCACCAAGCTTATAAATTGGACTTCACATTGCTATTAGAGTAATGAATTGGAATCTATGTGACTATCCTCTACTCCAATATAACAAAGGTATCATTGCAATGTGCATGATCATTTCATCCCTTACTAGTATGCAATTAGTGCATATAGTACATGCTTACTAGGATCATGCATAACAAATGAAATGTTTAAATTCATAGCCTACCACTATTGTTTGAATTGTTTAAATGATCTAGTGGTATGTGTATGAATTTGTTCATGAGCTAGTGAACCCAAGTACTTGATCTAGTTTGGATTGCTAACAAGTGACAAGTACAACATTGGCAAGATAACCCTTAGCATGAGGTGTGAAGAAGCTTGTCATTAGATCAAACCGGACTTGAGATCTTAGGCAAATCAACTTAGTTCAAGTCATACTAGAAGCTCATGATGATGATAAGAGTACAAAAAACAACAACAATGCAATCGGATATCTAGTTTTTCAAGTGTTATCTAGACTCATTTGATTTCTCACATGGTATTCACAAGTGGTGTCTAGATCAACTTACAAGTGATATCTTACAAATGGTACTCATGAAGATAGAAAATGTTCAAGAAGTGAATATTATTGTCAAATCCTTCAAAGTGGATCCATACTAGAAAATTCTTTCAAATGGTATCACATTCCTACTCATGGTATCTTCACGTGGTATCATTCATGCAAGACGATGGTTTCACAAGTGATACTCAACCTTAAGTGATCAAATCAAGAAATGCTACCCTCATCTTCAAGTGGTATCTCAAGTGAATGACACATGCTATGACATAGGGGGAGGAGTCCCACCGATTGGTATCAAGGTCAAAGATCCTATGTGGTATCTCAAGAGCAACCATAAAGTTTGTCATTCCAACATATGTGGTAATGTCCATAAAAAATGCAAGATTCAAGTCTCAACCATCTATCCCAATGCTAGTCTTTGCATCAATGAGAAGCACACCCTTTATGGAAATTGATGACAAAGGGGGAGAAGTTGGAACAAAGATATGTCAATGCACCAAGAGAGATTGATTTGGGGAGAGATAGACTTAGGGAGAGATAGATGATATTAGACATGAATATGGACAAAGAGGGAGCAATCAAAATTCTTGGAAAAAGAAAGCACACAAGTAGGGGGAGCAAGCTCATGAACTTTGATTGATTACATTTGATATGTGCATAATTCATGTGCTTGCTTGCATTGCATAAAGTTCTTAAATTCAATATGCATGCTTGTGTGGTGTATGCTAGTTATAGAACTTCAATGATGATTTGATAACTAGCATGCATAGGATGTTAGCTAGACTTGTGATTATCATGCAAAAACTAGAACCATACTTATAATGTTGATCTCACGGGGTTTCTAGTGTTTTTGATGTCTAGCTACTCATGATGCTAAGGATGATAGAAAACTTGTGATTTTCAAATGGTATCAAGCTATCAAATGGTATCGAACTACAAAGGTTTATTCTATACACCTTAGCATCACTTAGTAGTGCTAACCCTCCCATAATTTTCATATTCATGCATATGTGTGAGCTTGAAACCAAACCATTTGAGCACATATGTAGGGAGAGTTATCACTACCAAGTCAGATTTTATGGTGCTTATCCAAATCCTAACATAGAGCTTAAATGTTGGATAAGTGGCATAAAGTCCAAAAGAACTTAATTTCCATATCTTTGTAGAGTCGTCATCAATTACCAAAAAAGGGGAGATTGAAAGGTCCTTGTTTGGTTTTGGTAATTGAGTGACAACTTAGGTGGACTAATATGTGGTTATGTGAGATACACAGGAGATTAGTCCACAGGTGATGGTGTCATGAAGGAGCCTATTGCAAATGAGACATGACATGGAGTCATTTGACCAAGGTGGAGAAGATCAAGATGAGGCTTGGCTTGATGGACCGGTTGCTAGGGTGAAGGGCAAGTTGTGTGATGGCTTGGCGCCGAAGGACCGAGGCAACGGTGAAGAGCAAGTGAGGTCAAGATCGATGAACCAATACGGTCACGTGATGATATGAAGTGTATCATATTATTTGGTGATTGGTTGGTGCATGTGTTGCATCAACATCAATGGAGATGGAATGAAATGCGCAAGGCAAAGGTATAACCTAGGGCATTTCTATTTCACCGGTCATAGGTGTATAGAGAAGTTGATGATCAGGTTTAGCATAGATGGTCATACTATTAAGAGGGGCAAACTTGTTTGCATATTGGTCATCTAGTGCCACTTGAGCGATCTAACTTTACATACGTGTTAGGATCGAGTGGCGAGGCAAGTTGAGTGCCTAACTTCTTCGAGAAAATGATTGTAAAAATGCTAACACACATGCATATGGTGTTTTACACATGGTGGTGTTGGCACATTTGCAAAGGAGAAGGTGTTGGAGTTGGTGTTGATCAACTTGGAGAAGAGAGAAATGTTTTTCGGTGTTCTCCGGACACTAGGATGGCTCTTGGAGTGGAATACTGATTTGATCCATTGAGAATTGGATCAAGTGCTTTAGTGGGTTGTGTAGCCCTCTGAGTAAGCTTTCCAAAATGTCCAAGATCATCGAAATCGGAGTTCGGAGCTAAGAGATATCGCCGTTTTACCGAAGAGTGGTCTGTGACCGGTCTCGTGACCGGACGCGTCCGGTCAGCGCGTCCGGTCAGTGTTTTTCGTGGGCGAAAGTGACCGGACGCTGCAGCGAGTCCGGTCAGTAATGACCGGACGCGTCCGGTCGCTTCGGGAGCTTACTGGAACCTCTCTGTTCGCTATTTCGCTGCGACCTGCACGTCCGGTCCCGTTAGTGACCAGCGCGTCCGGTCAATAGAATTTTATACGCGCGAAAACTAGCCGTTGGAGCACGCTACTGACCTGCGCGTCCGGTCAATTTGACAGGCGCATCCGGTCAGTTTGACCGGCGCTTCCGGTCGACCCGAATCTTGCCCAGTGAAGGGGTACAACGGCTATATTCGTGTGGGGGCTTATAAATAGCCCCTTGGCTGGCCTTAGCTGGTGCTTGGCACCCTTGGGACTTAGTGTCCATGCTTTGGGAGTGCTAGGAGAGCCTCTAACTCACTTATGCTTGCTAGATTGCGAATCAATAAGCGAGTGAGTGATTCTAGTGCAATTGCATTGTGAGATTACATCGAGTGGCACTAGGTGATCGTGTTGCAAGCCGGTGGTGCTTGTTACTCTTGGAGGTTGCCACCTCCTAGACGGCTTGGTGGCTTGTGGCTTCGTCGAAGCTCACAAGAAGATTGTGCGAGGCTTCGAAGAAGCTTTGTGAGGGGGATTGTGCTCACCCCGCGGGGATCACGAAGAGCAATTCTAGTTGAGCGTGTCATTGAGCTACCACACTTGATGGTGGGTTCTTGTGGCGCCTTTTGAGAGGCTCGGTGTGTGACCGATTAGCCGCCGAACCACGAAGTGTTGGTCGACACAACGGGGACGTAGCTTGGTGGCAACCAAGTGAACCTCGGGAGAAAATCACCGTGTCAATATTGTCTACTCTTCTTGGTGGTTTGCCTTCGTGCAACACAAGCTTGTATTTACTTTCATATATACTTGTGCTTGTGTAGTTGCTCTCGTAACTAGTTTGCTAGTTGTCTTCTTGCTTGTGTAGCTAGAAGCTTCCCTTTGCGTGACTAATTTGGTTTATGTAACCTTGTTAGTCATATTACTTAGTTTGTGTAGCTAAGTGTTTTGCGCTCTCTAATTTGGCATTAGTTGCCTTGTTATTAAGCTTTGCTAGCGAGCTTAAGCTTTGTGCTTTTGCTTCACTAGTTGTGTAGGAGCTCCCTCGTTTGGTAAAGTACTAGTGCATAGGTTTGTGTGACCTTGCTCTAGAATTGATTAGGTGAGCTCTTGGTAAGCTTAGCACCTTAGTTGCTTAATTAGGATCTTTGCAAGGTGCTAGAAAACTTAGATAGAGGAGTGTAGTCTTGGCTAGACCGATAAGTTTAATTCCGTATTTGTTTTAGTTAGCCAACGCGTTTAAGTTTTAGAAAGGACTATTCACCCCCCCTCTAGTCCGCCATCTCGACCCTTCAACTGCATCCTTTAATTCTTGTTCACTTTTCTCGTAAGATAGTTTTTGGGGAATAACTGGATGAGTGTTTGCTTTCTGCTTCTTTGCCGGCGGGCAGGGCAACTGTTTCGTTTGCGGGGCAGACCTCTTAGGGGTTGGCTTCCTTGGAGGTGGGGGAGGCATTGGAGACTGCCTTGGAGGCAGTGCAGACTTTGGAGGCGGCAGAGGCGTTGGAGACCTTAGTGGAGGAGTTGTGGACTTCCTTGGAGGCGGCGGAGGAGTTGGAGATGGTGGGGATGCAGCAGTGCCTTCGAAGGCGTCATCATTGCCCTGAGCACTATGATGATCGGGAGAAGCAACAACTAGACTTTAGGTGGTGGAGGCCCTGCTTTGTGAGTACAAAAAAATAATGAGATATAAGTTAATGCTTATTATTAGTCATGCCCATAGAAAATTATTCAAAAATTGTTTTGTTAACTTTTGTCCGCACCTAATGTCTGCTGGCGGTGGAGCAAACGCCCCAGGGATAATCATGTAGCGCTTGCGCCATAGTATATATGCCTTCTCTGCTTCTCCTAGAGTCTTCTCTCCATCACCTCCAGGAATGTCAAGAGCTAGATCCTCATAACCTTTGCTCACTTTATCCACAGCGACCCTAGCATATCCAGGTTGTATTGGTGCCCCATGTATTCTTGGTGTCTTGGTAGGGTCTAGATGAGTAAAAACACCGACAGCGACCTTGATTGTGTCATTCCCCCTTGGAACATGTAGCTCAATTGATGTCATCGGAGTAGTGACATCATCCACGGGGAAGCGCAGCACTGCATCATCTTGATTTGGTAGCTCAGTGGAAGCGCAACTGCTTTTCAACTAACCAGGGGGCTGATATTATCATTCATTCTTGGCTCTGATGCTTGCCTCTGGGCACTCATTGCTATCTGCACTTGCTTTCTGATTTCTTCCTGCATTCTTGCTTCCATTGCTTTTTCTCACTCCTGAGCTTGAAGCACCATTTCCTCCAACATTGTCACCTGCGCTGCTTGCTCCTCCTTGCTTCTCTAGCGGCATCGGTAGGTTTCCCTGTCATTAGGGAAACCATGCTTCCATGAAGTGTTGCGTCCTAAACCTCTAGTTCGGCCAGTGTGTTCAGCAGTTCCGATGGCATACGTCAGCTCATCCTTCTCTCTATTGGGCTTGAACGCACCAATCTCATTAGCTTGTATAGCAAAAGCCAATCGGTGTCGTGTTGTTTCTAGTTCTTGCCCATACACTGCTAGACCAGTCTCTGGGTCGAGTCTTCCCCCATGACCGAAAAAAATAATTCTTCACGCGCGGCGGCCACTTGGCTAATTCTGGTTCGATCCCTTGTCAATAATGTCTACTTCCATTTTTGCCACTTCGGAATGGCAATCTCGTAACCACCTGATCCCATGTCATGGTGGTATACCTTTTTTCTGGCATTCTCTTGGTTTCTTCTCACCCGTGCCTCACCCTCTATCGATGTCTTGTACTCTACAAAATCATTCCAATAGGGCCTCAACTTTGAGATCGGGGCCCCTAGCAGTATTGAAATTCGACGTTAAGTTCTTCTTAACGTATGTGTAGTATATGTGTTTCTTCCAAGTATGGAATTGTGTGGCCAACTTCTTCATAGCCCACGATCAAACTAGGTCCTTCAATTCATCGTCATTGATATCATCATAATCATCCGCTTGCAACGTGAAATGTTGAAGGATATCATTCCAAAGCAGATTCTTGTCATGATCAGAGACAAAACTAACATCAGGCTCGTTGATCTTTTCCATCCATTCACGGATACGGATCAGAATTTTGTCCCTTACAAGGTATCCACAGTGTTCAACGAATTTCCTTTTATGTGGACCAAGTGGTTCACCTGTCTCGATATTGAATTTCAATATTATGTACCGCCCCTCAAGTGGTTTTTTGGGCCTCAAACATTCCTGCTCTTCGCCATTATGGTCGCCAATCCAGAGGGCTATATATATATATAAAAATAATAAATAAATATCTTGTGTACACAGAAGAGATGATAGATATCCCCATATATATATATATAATATTCACATATAATATATATTTAGTATATATACGTCACCTGTATTTTCTTGCAAAACATTTTCTTGCTCATTTTCAAGAGCTAGGTATTGACTTCCGTCATCAACATCCTGCTCGCCAGGATTGGCAATAAATTGAGTTCCGTCGTCGTTGATAATATTCAACATTTCTTCCTCCATGTTGTCTCCCGGGGCAGCCATATCTAACAAATTTAACAAATTTTAAGTCACATATATAAACAAGTCATATATGTACAATAAGTCATATACAAAATAAATCTAAGTCACATATATAAACAAGTCATTTATATACAATAAGTCATATACAAATTTAAACTAAGTCACATATATAAACAAGTCATATATATACAACAAGTCATATATATACAATAAGTCATATACAAATTTAATCTAAGTCACATATATAAACAAGTCATATATATACAATAAGTCATACACAAATTTAATCTAAGTCACATATATAAACAAGTATATATATACAATAAGTCATTTACAAATTTTATCTAAGTCATATATATAAGCAATTCCCCCTAGCGAGGACAACGATTCGCCCTAGCGAGAACGACGATTCGCCCGAGCGAGGTGAATTCGTCGTTCTCGCTAGGGCGAATTCGTCGTTCTCGCTAGCGAGGCGAATTCGTCATTCTCACTAGGGTGAATCCATCTAGCGAGAACAATGATTCGCCCTAGCCCCTAGCGATAACAACCAATTCGCCCTAGCGAGAACGACGGTGAATTGTCGTTCTTGCTAGGACGAATCGTGGCGCACGTTGCTCCGCATATACAACACAACGGGGCGGCGTTGCTCCGCATATACAATAACGGGGTGGCATTGCTCCGCATATACAACACAACGAGGCGGCATTGCTCCGCATATACAACACAATGAGGCGGTGTTGCTCCACGTATGCAACAATGGGGCGGCATTGCTCCGCATATATCACATACAAACACATATACAAAGTCGGCAGTGATGATCGACGTACGTAGGAGGTCAGCAGTGATGGGCGTCCGGAGGTGCTGATGGCGAGGACGGTGTTGGTGGCTAGGCCGGGGTGGAGTTGGGGCCAGGTGTCATCGGGGTCGGGCGGCATCAGGGGCGGTGGGGCGTCGGGGCGCCGTGCTGGGGTGGTCAGGGGCGGCGCGTCGGCGAGCGCGCGACGTCGGGGGTGTGCGGCGTCGGGGCGGCATCAGGGGCGGCCGGGCTAGGGTGGAGTCGTCAGGGCCGGGCGGCGTCAGGGGCGGTGGAGCGTCAAGGCGTCGTGCCGGGGTGGTCGGGGGCGGCACGTTGACGAGCGCGCGGCGTCGGGCGTGCGGGCGCTCGCGAGGTGCGGCGTCAGCGGCGGATCGGACGACCGACGGCGGGGCTCTGCTAGGGCTTGGCTCTGCGAATTTGATGAAGTGGCGAGGAGGAGGAAGAGGGGCCGGGACTCAAACTGCAAGGGGGCGGGTCGATCCATTGTCAAATGCGATCCGCTCCTGGTTTCGGCGTCCGATTCAGAGCGGGTCGACCCCAATACGAAGAGGGTCCAAAGGGTCGAACCCCTGGTGACCCCAATCGACCCTAAGGGTCAAACCATCTGCAACGCCGCCACCACTCCAGCCCTCCCGTCGCTTGCGGCATGGGGTCCTTGGCCCTCTGCCGCTGTGAGTTCGGCAGCCCCACGGCGCGGCTCCTCCCTCCCTGCAGCGCCCCCTGCGGCACAGCTCCTGCCTCCTTGCAGCGCGCCATGCAGTGCGGCTCCTTCCTCCCCGTGGTGCGCCCCGTGGCTCGTCCCGCCCCGTCGCCGCCGCCGCCACTCCTCCCGTCGCCGTCGAGTCCCACGCTGGTATGATCGAATTGCTTCTTCCTCTCGTGATTGGAATCTTGGAAGACCTGATGTTGTGCTACTGCCCAAAAATAGTTCAACATTGGAAATAGCTTCTTCAGTGCTCCAGTGCCTGGATTCTAAGATATTGAAATCACGTGAAGAGAAAAGTCTGTAGACATAATAATAACTTGTCATTGCCGTGGACTGTTTCTTCAGCATCAGTTTTTCTTGTGTCAATTGACATTGCTAATGGACAATGTCATACTCCAAGCTAAAGAGATCTTCCATCTTGTTCTCAATTGACACAATCAAGTCTTTTCCTTCTGAAAGCAAGAAGATAGAGTTCCTGCAGCACTGAAGAATTTACAGGCTCATTCCATTGTATCACTCATAGTAATTCTGGACTAAACGCTATCAACTCTAATCGGAGCAGCCAACTACAAGAACTTTTTTTTGCTAGAAATGTCGAATTATAGACCAATTAATCATATGATTGACAATAACTAAGCATCTCGACCTGGCACAGTTCAGCGTTAATTTTCTTAACGGTTGAGCTCTGACAAACATGCCACTGAATTTGGTACAACAGTATCAGCTTTTTTTTTCTACATTTAACTGTAGATATCATGGATGAGACGATCCGCGCAGCCAAGGTGCGTCGGACCGCCGCAACTACCGCCGAGGAGACCCAAAATGAGACTTTGTTGCCGGTTTCCAGGGAATATATACCTTCACCACAGAGCTCTACACCGTCGTCTAGTGGGAGTCCAAACCTTGCTTGTGAACTGCGTGTGGGAGATTATGTGGGATCCCCAGCTACTACCACTTCACCGGCAACCATTGGTGTTAGCTCATCCACTGGTGAGGTCCCTGTTTTCTTTGAACATTGGATTCGGCATTGTTTGCTTGTCATTTCTCGGTTTAGGTAGAACTGCTAGTCACAGGCAAAATCTTGCTTTGCAGCTGGAAAGTTCCTGTTTTCAGTTGAATGTTTATATATATGATATAAAAAATTCTCGGTGTAGGAACTAGTGAGCAGGGCGTCCTCCAGATTATTTCTTGTTGTCTGCTCTTGCATTTCTTGCTCTAGAGTTATATAGCACGTCGATCAGCAGTCCGCTCTTGCATTTCTTGCTGCTGTGCAATGCAAACTGTCCTGAAGTTGTAGTTCTGAACTATAGCTGTAAATATGTTTCATTGATGTTTCAAATAGCTCTGTGAAGTTGCATTTCTTGATGTTTTCAGAACTGTGAAGTTGCAGTCTTGCTTTCAGTTGTATTTCTTCCTGCTTTCAGAACATTGGTTGCTAGCTGTGTATACTACTATACTTCTGTTGCAAATTCTTGCTTTTTCTAGTGGATCACAGGACTGTTTTCACCTTTTTTTATACAACTAGAAGTGCAGGCAGCAGATACATTGTTTGCTGCACCTGCAGTCAATGAATCTTTACTTTTACGTACATGATGCATGACTAGACGAGCCATATATTTTGATTTCTGCACTTATTATTTTCTCTTTTACTTGAGATCACTTATTATTGCTGCTTTTGTTAATGTTTCAAATGTAATATGTGATGTCGGTGATAATGAGAATGACCAAACAGAGCAAGCAGCTATTGCAAAGGCTACAAAAAAACTTCAGGTCTCAGTGTTGGAAAGAGTTTGAGCCAATTCTTGAGGATGGAGTTGTCCATGCAAGATGCAAACATTGTGACGAACTGATGGGTGTTAGGCGTGGTCAGGGAACAAGTGCACTTCTTACCCATTTGAAGAGATGTAAGAAATGCAGTAAAGCTCTCAAGATTGTGCAAGACTTGAGTTCCACATTAAGATCTCCTTGTGGTAGTCGTTTGAAGGATTGGAGCTATGATCCGGATGTGTCATGATATGAGTTGATACGAATGATATCCTTGCATGGGGTTCCCTTCCTATTTATGGAGTATGATGGGTTTAGAAGATTTATTTCAAGTCTAAACCCCTTGTTCAAAGTGCCTTGTAGATCCATAGTTAGGAATGGTTGCATAAAGAAATTTCAAGAGATGAAAATTGCACTTAAGGATATGCTCAAGAATGCAGAGTGTAGGTTCTCTTTGACTACAAACATGTGGACAAGCAATCAAACCATAGCATATATGGTTGTCACTTGTCATTTCATCGATACTAACTGGAAATTATAGAAAAGGATAATTCAGTTTATTGATGTGAAGACAACACACAGTGGAGTTGAGCTATTCAACAATATCCTTAATTGCATTCAAAGTTGGTCCATTGAACACAAGCTATTTGGAATAACACTTGACAATGCATCATCAAATAACACTATGGTTGACTTGTTGAAGCACCATCTTGTGCAACAGAAATTGATACCCGTGGAGGGAGATCTGCTTCACCATCGGTGTGCTAGACATGTGATAAACCTTATTGTGAAAGACGGACTCAAGTTTGTCGAACCGGTTGTCAACAACATTCGTGAAAGCATCAAATACCTTCGTTCTTCGACTTCTAGAAAACAAATGTTCAAAGAAATTGTTGCAAGAGAAGGCATTACATTCAAGAAAAAGCCATCACTTGATGTGATCACACGTTGGAACTCAACATTTCTGATGCTTCAAACAGCCCTAAATTTTAGGAAGCTTTTGAGGTGCTAAAATCAGAGGACCAAAAGTACACATACTTACCCTTCCTTGAAGAATGGAAAAATGTTGGTGTACTCTGTAACCTACTAAAGGTGTTCAGGGATGCAACTGAAGTAATTTCGGGCACTAAGTACCCTACCTCGAACCTCTATTTCCATCATATGTGGAAAATCAAGTTGGTTTTAGAAAAAGAGTTACAAACTGCCGAGGAAGAAGATAATTCCAACTCTGAAGTTGTTGTGGCAGATGAAGCTAATTGAAGGTTCCTAAAGGAGATGATCAAGATACTAAAGGAGATGAAGAAGAAATTCAATAAATATTGGAACAAGTCACATATAACACTATGTGTTCCTGTGGTTTTTGACCCAAGGTTCAAACTAAAATTTGTTAACTTTGTTTTCAGCAAGGCCTTTCCTGTGACAGGAAAGAAAAAGACTGCTAGAGTAGAAAAACTAGTTCATGGGCTGTTTTCAGCATACACCTCTCAACAAGAACCCCCACATGCAGCATCCACACAACAAATACCCAGTGTTTGTTGAGTGAATGATGACCCATGGGTGGAATGGTATAAAAAAGTCAGTAATGATGTTCAAACTCAGAGAAGCACGGAGCTTGATAGGTATTTGGATAAGGACCTAGTTCGAGCTCAAGAAATTGACATAATAAATTGGTGGATGGGTATGCTTCAAAGTACCCAACCATTTCTTGTATAGCCCGAGATTTGCTTGTTGTTCCAGCCTCATCTGTACCATCAGAATCAGCTTTTAGCATGGCAAGAAGAACCATAAATGATTTTCAAAGTAGCCTGACCCCTGAGACAGTAGAAGCGTTTATATGTACCCAAGACTGGTATTGGGCAGAAGGTAAACCTCCTTTTTGTGATATATAGGTTCAACACATTTTAATTAGACATTCAATCTCAAACTGCAATTTGGTAATAGGTTCTACGCAGTTCTCAACTGCAGCAGTCGATGATTTGATTATGGAAGAGGATCAAGCATGAAGTTCACAGGTAATATCATGTGACAAATTGGCCAAAATTGCATGATCATGATCATAATCATAGGTGAATCTATGTGTCAATCAATTACCTGTTGCAGCAGTAGTAATTCGAACTGTACAAGTTCAGTTCAGACATATACACATATTTGGTTTGTCTTTCACCCAATTGTTTAACTGTTCTTGCTGAAATCAGTTTCAAAAATGTGTTCTATGTACTTCTGTAGTACCGATACATCTTACAGTTCAAATCTTTATATGCTGGTGTTTTGAACTCTTGCTGAAAATCAGTTCCAAAAATGTGTCAGTACTTTGAACTTTTTCTGTGTTTCAGCCTTTTAGGGAGTTCCATCATATTTCATTCTACAAGCATATGTTTCATTCTTAGTATATTCCAGTGTTGGATGTAGGTAGTTCCATCATATTTTACATAGAAATTAATCTAGCTGGTTTAAATTTTATTCTCAGGTCGATGGATCAGCCTTTTACAATCCTGACAAAGCTAAAAGGCGTTCGGCGTTCCTTCTGAATCATCACTGGAATCTTGAGAAAGTTGCTTCAAAATTTATTTTTGCAGGCATATGGATTGGCTCCAATCTTTGTGAACAAAGGCTCTGTAAATTTAATTTAAGTAGTTTTTCAACACTTCTGATACGTTGAAGGCACACCACTGAAAATATGCATGGACTGTAGTAGCATCATAGTCCAGGATCCACTTGTACTAATTTTTGGTTGATGGCTTGCTACTCGAGTAAACTAATTCAGTGGTTTTTTGGGCCTCGATATTGAATTCCAATATTATGTACCGCCCCTCCAGTGGTTTTTTGGGCCTCGAACATTCCTGCTCTTCGCCGTTATGGTCGCCAATCCAGATATATATATATATATATATATATATATATATATATATATATATATATATATATATATATATATATATATATATATATATATATATATATATATATATATATATATATATATATATATATATATATATATATATATATATATATATATATATATATATAGTATTTCTATATTGTACCCTGGGTACTGATTAATATTCAGTACCTGAGTCACCCCACCGCCTACTAATTCCGATCCCGCCGAGCCACCCCACCCACCCAGCACGACCGACCCCCGACTTCCACACGATGCCTACTGCTTTTTTATTCTCTGTTTTTTTTCACCCATTTATTTTTGTTCGTCCTCCTTTTTTCCTATCGTGGGCAGCGGCAGTTCCTCCTCTGCTCGACGGTGTGACGGCTCCCTCTGCCCCTCCGCAACTGGCAGTGAGCCGGCGATGTCCAGCTCCACCTACTCCCATCCTCGATCCACCTCCTCCTCCCTCCCTCCCTCTTCTCCACCGGCGGCGGCAGCAGTGGCCGCATTTTACCCGCATGGCCCCTCCGCAGCGTTCCTCCGCCCCATCCTGCATCCCGACGTTTGACGAGTTGAGCCTTCATCCCCTCGCCGGCAACGGATCTAGGGTAGTAGGCCTAGGGAGCAGCTGATCCCCATCACCCGGCTGTATCAGCGGTTTCTCCGTTCTCCCACTCCTGCGTGTCACCCTCCTGTGCTCGCCCGTGACTCATCGTCAGCTCCCGTCACGAACTCTCAGAGAAAGGAGTAGCGACTCGCCTGGCGACGCCATCAGTCCACCGCCACCGCCACCGCCGTCCTGCGTGTGCTCCTGCAACAATGGTGGCAGATCCAGGTGCCCCTCCTCCAGATCCCCTTCCCCAGCTCCTCATTTGCAACATCTTCCCCTTCCCTTTCCCCTTCCCCTGCCCCTTCTTGATTCGATTTGATGATTCGACTGCAGGATGCGTTCCCTTGAGCTTCTCTTGGTCTGATGTGACTATGTGAGTGTTCGTTTGTCAGCCCAGTCGTTCAGGAACCACCATGGCTAGGAGCTCTTCTTCACTAGTAGCAAGGTTGAGTCTAGGTCTAAATCTCTAAATTTTTTGTTGCTTTATGCTTGTATATTTATTATCCTATGAATGGATGCAACAACAGTCACTTGATTGTCATTCATTTTTCAGGCTTATTGATGGCAATTGTAGCCACATATCATTGCATTGCATGTACCCTGTAGGTACAGTCTTGCTGCATTTTTTAAATTTTTTGTGGTCATCTAGTTCCGTGTCCGGCTATCATTGTTGTTGCCTTTATTATTGTTGCACTGGGTGGTATTCAGACAAATCAATGTATTGCATATTGTTACTGATTTTCCGAAAATAAATCGCCAATTTGACTCGTTATCCGGTTTTAGGCTGCTCTTCATCAAGGGATTATGTTGTCTTCATCCTAGTGAACTGAGCAGAGCATGAGATTATCTCTTACTACTGGATTTTTGTACCAACTGTCTTTGACAGGATTCCTCCCTGTTTATTAACACCTATGTCCTGTAATTAGGAATCCCTGGTCATGTGTCATGGTTCCATTTTTCATCATATAATCTGAAAATTGCACCGAGTTGTCTGTCATGCTTAATGGAACTACATCAAAAGTCTCCTGCTAGCTGGCCAAATAAGTATGGGCAGGCGCACTCCATCAGCAACAGTGGCGTGCCACTAGCACAAAAAAAGGTATGCTAGAGAATGCTCAACACTTTTTTGGACTTATCACTGTCTCCACCAGTCATAAACTTGGCATTAATTTTATGATTTATCTATCTTGATCTATGTATGCACCTGTTGATATTACAGATTTAAGGTTTCTGCCTGTTAATTATTGTGGTATGCTTTTGACAATTGCATGTGTGAGCACCTGATGCTCATATGCTCTTGAATCCCAAAGCTGATCATTGTTGACCATATGCTCATGTATTCTAAAATTTCCGTATCCTATTATGCATGCCACTTTGCTTCTTGCAAGACCATTTGTATACTGCTCATATGCTCATCTTTAAATATGTACATCGTTGTATCTTGTCACTTTGATACGCATTTCATGATCAGAATTTCCTATCAGAGTTGGGAGTCTAGGAGTAGTAGTTTCCTAATGGTAAACTTCCGCTGCTTACCATTTCCTTTTAGCATGATATTTTGTTTGCTCGATGGGTGGCAAAGCATTTCTTGTTGCTGGATGGTCTGTGATTGGAAGTGATGGAGTGGACGATGTTTGTATCTCTGTTAACCCATCCCTGAGTAAAGTGCTCAATTGCAATGCAACTTTCAGTAATTGATTGCCTTTAGTCAGTAGCAGTGTACCCTGTGCAAAGGCATCAATGTTCCTGCATGTTAGTTTCACCTTACAGTTAGAATTTGTTTTTTTACACTGTCTGAACATTTTAGTTTATTTGTTTTTACATGAATTCTACTACTACTAGTTAGGATGTTTCTCTGCTAGCATTCCTGCGCTTTATGTGGGAACAGCGGTCACAGTGGACTGATAGCAATTTAGATGCATTCTTTGCTTCTACAGTGAAACCAAATTTCTTCGATTTGCCTATGCCTTGCCTTGGAGGATTTAGTGGTCAGGTCATATTTCCTTTAGCCTACACTTTTGGCCCAGAGGAACTAAGCTCGTATGCTACTGTGATCTGCAACAGTGCAACTAATCTCTCCAATTTATCAAATCTCTTTTGCTTAATGTGTTTGTTTCTTAATTTCTTATGTCAGTTCCTTGAGGTTAGAAAATTGGGAAATGACAATATTTATCAAACGTGCTCCTGCAGCGTCATCTGTTTGTATGCATTTTTGTGATATTAAATGTTAGTATTTGCTATCTGCCAGCTTGATTCAACAAACTTCAATGATGATCAGCTTTTGGTTATTAACTCATTGACCCATCCTTTGTCAGATGCCAGAAGTCAACATGCCATTTTAAAGTCCACTACTATAAATATCTTTGATCATGCTTCGTGGTTAGAGCTAATATTTTCATCAGTGTTATTTATTCTCTTTTGTTCTTTCTTAGGTTCTGTTTGCAGATCACAAGCGTTCTCCATCAAAGCACCCTCCTCCAGCTACACTCCATGATCACTCACAAAGGTCATTTTTTCTAATATTCCTGATTTGTAGGTGTGACTTATTATGCTTGAATTTTCATCATGTCAATTTTTTTGTTCGTGCCACTACGTATGCTTCGTTAGATAATTAGCCATATCAATATAGTCATCTGATCTGTTTGGGTGACTAATTATGCTACATTAGATAATCAGAAGGTTATTTCTTTGCTATATGAATCTTTCAGGTTTTGAAAGGGCATGGACATTTTTTCTTGTTTGCAGGATGTGCTGGCCAGTGGCTGATGGCGTCCTGCCGCATGGAGACCTTCTCGGATTTCGTTCCCCCCCTCTTGACACCAAGGTCTCCCCATGTTGCAGCTGTTCTCCTCCGCTGGTCACATCCGTGTACGCCGGACGAGTGGTGAGGAGCAACCAGATGCTAGTGTGGCTCCTGCCGCTGCACAACCGATGTTGAAGCATGTCGATAACAACCCTCCTGCTCTAACGGCGCCAACCTAGCCTCAGGCAAATTTGACCTCCACAAATTTGCTTATTTTTTAAAGAAAAGCTGTGAACTGAGATGATTTTTGTGGTTCAATTGAAATAATAACATGAATGTGGTTACTATTGGATTAGACGTCCCTCCATATAGTTGAGTGACTTCATTTTGCATCTCTGCAGAAAATAGAGAATATATGCATTGAAGTTTTAGTCTTAGAATATCTTGAACCTGGAGCTGAATTTTTGTTTTAAGTAAAATGATGTGCGTCCGTGAGGATTTCTTCGTATTAGTCTTCTTTGTGCGCGTTCAGCATGTAAGGTTCCCTCTCCACTCTCTTTTGACTAGTGCCCAAACCACAGGCACCATGTGTAAGATGCCATATTGAACATTTTTTTTGTTTCATGTGGTTTAAAAAAGTATTAGCTCAGTGACGCATAGTCTAATAAGATTTCACCATTACAATTTCAACTTACTGTTCATGTCAGTGTGTATTATTTCTATAATGTTCTTATATTAGTATATTATAGATTGCATGTCAAATGTTCATTCAAGTGCTTTACTGAATCTATGGTACCTTTTATATCAGGAATTACACTGGCTTGAGTGGAAATCAACAACTTGGATGCAAAATGTTTTGTGTTGACAACTTGCATGTCAAATGTTTGTTCAAATGCCTAGCAACGATATATTAACTTTTTCTATAATTTATGCATGAGTGTATAGTTAGACTGATGATTTATGAATAGATCAATTGCTGGAGAAACACTAAAATTTATCTCCCATGCACCCATGCCATTAGTATTTTCATTGCAGGCATGGTGCTTGTGGGACCAGGATCTGAACCTGTCATGCCCACCTATGCTAAAATTGATTTGTCTGACTGACGATGTCAGTCTCATCCTTGTCCTATTTATGCAGCCAGGAACGAGCAGAAAGAGAGCAATACCTGTGTGTTGAACTGGTGTGCCTTCTTCCCTTCATTGCTCTAAAGTTGAGTATTTTGTGGTTTCTCCAGGAAGCCATTTTATTGTAGACTATTTTTAGAAGAAACCATTTTCTTCTAGACTATCAGGCTCTCTCTTCTATTTTGGTTCTCAAGTGTCACCAACGAAATGTTGGGCAAAACATGTTAGCTACAGACGGTTTGATAAACAGTTGATGGTTAACCAATTAGCTGTGACCATAAATATTCATTTCTAGAAACAGATACAATGATTGTTCCAGAAAACAGGTGATCATAGAAATCCTAGCCTGCTACGTGACAATAAAAATATTATTTAGAAACATGTTCCATAGTATGATTCATTAATAAAATTGTAATTGAGTGGATCACTTATTCAGTTAACTACTGATGCCAAGGCACAAGAGTTAGTACTATTTTAATTTATGACATTATAAGTGTTGCTGCTGTGATATAGTAACTGTGGTAGATTAATTAGCAGCTCATTTTTTGCTGCGATGCATAATCATGGAAATTAAAACTTGAAACTTGATCAGCACTGCGGCTAGAGTTCGGTCAATTTTGATTGAACATCTAGCTGTCCAAGTAGTTATGCCTCGGAGACTTTACTTATTCAGCTTATGCCTTTTCTGATCATCACTGCAGCTAGACTTCACTTTTTTTATCTTGTCATGGCTTGGTGGGTTTTATAGTGACAGAGCTGATGGCTGTGAAGTTCAGGTTCTGAATGAGGAGGGGTTGTGGGCTGATGGCCAAGTGAGACAAAAGTTTCTCCATGTTTGTGTGGCCCAGGTAGTTTGTGTCTTCCTCCTGTCTTCCCCTCATTGACTCTGTCTTCCTCTGTGTTGCAGTAAACTTTGATATCTTTTCCTTTTCTGATGCTGCTATGCTGGTTTCGATTTTGTAAGAGAGAAATTCATTTAGATACATTCATATATATTGATTATGAGGTAATGCCAATGAAACAGGGAGATGGGGGAGAGTGTCATATGCTCAAATCGAAATAGTTTGCATAACAACTTATAAAATTTTAATGTTTATGTGGTATCATCTTGATAATTAACTGGATATGTTACCCCCACAAGAAAACCTTTTTTTTAAGATTATATCCTAAAATTAATCATGTCAAGAAGAGGTTATTTCACTTGTTATTAAGCTCATTACTCCATCTTGCAGGTTTTAGAAGACGTTATAGCCATACTAATGCTGCTGAGGCAAACACCTCTTCAGCATCCCATGCCTGGAGTGATGGTGTGGCATTATAGTGGACGATCTTGTGCAAGATGTTTGCTGAGCACCACCATGGAGTCCTCGAGTGCCAAGAGCACCTAGGTGCTCGCACTACCTCATGGCTCCTCGTAGTTTGCATGTTTGAGATGCACGATTGGACATGTTAATGTAGTGGTTTTGGGCTTTTAATGGCTCTTGTTTTTTGAAAGTGCTTATACCCTGCAAAAAGCTTTGTATCGCAAGGACAAGTCTTGCTTGTTCGTTGAAATTTGCTTATACAAAGTAAATTTGTTTGAAAACAAAATGTAATTTATGGTTATAAATTTTGGATCATTTGAACTCTAGAAATAGAAAATTTCACGTTTAATCATAACTAAAATTATTTGGGCTACAAATTAACTGAGATTGAAAAACGAAGTGCTATTTTGTCCGTTTGTTGCTGCATATCGGATTGACCATAACGCTTATTCCAAAGATAAAAAAGGAGGTGAAAGGGTGACTTAGGACATGGCGTGAGGACATGGGCCATCAGCATTTAGCATTTCGAGAACTACCTGAACGGAGGCACCACCTAAGCACGTGTGGGTGAAAAAAAACCGGCGTAGGAGAAAAAACCGGGTCCTGAACGGAGGCACTATCTAAGCACGTGTGGGTAAAAAAACGACGTGAAAAAATCAGTGCGGAAGGAAAAAACGGCGTGAAATATCAGCGTGGGAGTGGGAAAAAACGGAGGCTAGGAGGCGGGCTGCGGGTGCGCTGGTGGGCTGCGTGCCTCGGAAGGGTCGGGTACTAAATAATAATCAGTACCCTAGGTACTATTTAGCACAGTCCTATATATATATATATATATATATATATATATATATATATATATATATATATATATTGTGTACACAGAAGAGATGATAGATATTCGTGTATATATATATATACACACACACACAATATTCACATATAATATATATTTAGTATATATACCTCGCCCGTATTTTCTTGCAAAACATTTTCTTGCTCATTTTCAAGAGCTAGGTATTGACTTCCGTCATCAACATCCTGTTCACCAGGATTGGCAATAAATTGAGTTCCGTCATTGATAATATTCATCATTTCTTCTTCCATGTTGTCTCCTGGGGCAGCCATATCTAACAAATTTAACAAATTTTAAGTCACATATATAAACAAGTCATATATGTACAATAAGTCATTTACAAATTTTATCTAAGTCATATATATAAACAAGTCATATATGTACAATAAGTCATATACAAAATAAATCTAAGTCACATATATAAACAAGTCATATATATACAATAAGTCATATACAAATTTAATCTAAGTCACATATATAAACAAGTCATATATATACAACAAGTCATATACATACAATAAGTCATATACAAATTTAATCTAAGTCACATATATAAACAAGTCATATATATACAATAAGTTATATACAAATTTAATCTAAGTCACATATATAAACAAGTCATATATATACAATAAGTCAATTAAAAATTTTATCTAAGTCATATATAGAAGCAATTCCCCCTAGCGAAAACGATGATTCGCCCTAGCGAGAACGGCGAATTGGTCATTCTCGCTAGGCGAATTGTCGTTCTCGCTAGGACAAATCGCGGCGTACGTTACTCCGCATATACAACACAACGGGGGCGGCGTTGCTCTGCATATACAACAACGGGGCGGCGTTGCTCCGTATATACAACACAACGAGGCGGTGTTGCACCGCATATACAACACAACGAGGTGGCGTTGCTCCACCTATGCAACAACGGGACGGCGTTGCTCCGCATATATCACATACAAACACATATACAAAGTCGGTGGTGACGATCGATGTACGTAGGGGGTCGGCAGTGATGGGCGTCCAGAGGCGGTGATGACGAGGGCGGTGTCGGTGGCTGGGCCGGGGTGGAGTTAGGGCCGGGTGGCGTCGGTGGCGGCGTGAGCGTCGTGACCGGGCGGGCCGAGGTGGAGTCGTCAGGGCCGAGCGACGTCAGGGGCGGTGGGTGAAAGTCCTATGTTTGGTGTTGGTAATTAGTGACAATGCCTAAGTACTAATCCTATGCCTAAGTTGTATGTAGCATATGAGGATTAGTACATTCCAAGGTTGGTGGCAAGTTGGACATGGTGATCATGATGGCCACACTTGGATTTGGATGCAACCCTACGTGATCAAGGCAAAGGTATATGCTTAAGGGTTGTGTTTTAGTAACCAAGACACCTAGTGGGTGTGGTTACATTATAGGATAGATAGCCGTACTATAAAGAGGGGAATGACGCGGCTATTGAACTCCTAAGTGCCTCTAGGTGTGCATTTCATAATCATATGCATTTGGATAGATCTAATATCGCCTCGAAAAATGATTGTGAAAATGCTAACACACTCACACATGACGAGATCACTTGGTGGTGTTAGCACGTTTGCGAAGGCGGTGGAGTTTGAGCGGTAGAGAGGGTTTGGGATCCTCCCTCCATCCTGCCGAGCTTGCGAGGCAGGATTCAGGCGTTTTCGAGGAATTGAAACGACTATTTTCCACTACGCCGGAAGTCTGGAAAAGAAACGGAGGCGAACGGAGGTCACAGAGGTGACCGGACGCGGTCTTTGCATGACCGGACGCGTCCGGTCAGTATTCAATGTCTGTGCGTTTTTCAGTTTGATGATCGGACGCGAAGCGCGTCCGGTCACAGTCGATCGGACGCGTCCGGTCGTCCAGGGAGCTTACTGGACTCTAACCGGACGCTGGCACTGTCGCGTCCGGTCATGTTTCTTCAGCGCGTCCGGTCGTTGTTTCGTTGAGCGCTGCTTAGGCGACCAGCGCGTCCGGTCATTCACGGGACCAGCGCGTCCGGTCGTTCGCAGCGCGTCCGGTCTGCGCGATGAGCGCGTCCGGTCGTTGCTTCGCAGTTAGCCGTTGGGCGACCGGCGCGTCCGGTCGTTTGGACCAGCGCGTCCAGTCAGTACTTCACGAGTTAGCCGTTGGGCGACCGGCGCGTCCGGTCAGTTGGACCAGCGCGTCCGGTCAGCACGATTTCGGCTGTTTAAGTTTCTAACGGCTCTATTCGAAGGGGTACGTCTATATATACTCGTTGGCCGGCTCAAGGCTCTCTCTCTCGAACATTTGATATACTTGTGAGCACTTTGAGCTAAGCAACTCTCCTCCCACTCATCTCTCTTGCTCCTTTGCATATTTGAAGTGAGATTGAGTGATCCAAGTGCATTTGCATTGTGAGATAGCATCTAGTTGGCACTTGGTGGTTAATTTGCTGCGGGATTCTTGTTTCTCTTGGTGGTTTCCGCCACCTAGACGGCTTTGAGCAGCTTGGAGGCGTTGGCAAGAGTTGGTGATTGTTCTTGGCCACCTCCGGAGATTGTGAGGGGTTTGTGCCTACCTCGACGAAGCGCCAAAGGCAACGCTAGTGAATTGCTCGTGTCATTTGCAACCTTTTGCCATTTGGTAGGTTCTTGTGGTGCCTTTTGAGAGGCTCGGTGTGAGACCGATTAGCCACCGAACCACGTGGTGAAGAGGGACACAACGGGGACTAGCGTGCCGGCAAGCACGTGAACCTCGGGATAAATCTTCGTGTCATCACTTTCATATTGTGATTGATTGATCCCGGTGTTCGGTTATCTTGGTATTCATTGTTGATCATATTGGTTGGCTCAATACTTCGCATGGTCTCATATTTAGCAGTAGAATTCCTCTTAATGCAACCGGAAGCAATTGAGTCATGAGCACGTGGTGGTCATGGGACTTTAAGTGTCCAAATTTCTTCTCTGGCACATTTATTATACCCTTTATATTCAAGGAGAATCCAAACAGTACCTTGATGCTATCTAGGTATTCAAACAAGTTGTCCTTCTCTTCTTTGCTAAGAGTGTAGCTGGCGGGACTTAAGTAATGGCGTCCATCATCTGTCTTCTCTGGATGCAGGTTGTCTCGTTCTTTCAAACACTACAGGTCCTGTCGTGCTTCAATTGTGTCTTAGGCTTCCCATACATGCCCATGAAGCCTAGCAGGTTCACACAAAGATTCTTCGTCAGGTGCATCACGTCAATCACGCTGCGGACCTCTAGGACTTTCCAATATTGTAGCTCCCAAAACATGGACTTCTTCTTCCACATGGGTGTGTGACCGTTGGCGTCCTTCGAAACAGGTTGGCTGCCAGGTCCCTTTCCAAAGATTACTTTCACATCATTGACCATATCGAGGATGTCCTCACTAGTTTGGTTGTGAGGCTTGGTCTGGTGGTCTGCCTTATCTTTAAAATGCTTGCCTTTCTTTCTTACAGGGTAATTTGCATGAAGAAATCGTCGATGCCCAAGGTACATGACCTTGCGACACTTTTTCAAGAATATACCTTTCATGTCACCGAAACAGTGCATCCATGCATTATATCCCTTGTTTGATTGTCCTGGAAGATTACTTAGAGCAGGCCAATCATTGATTGTTACGAACAACAATGCTCGCAGGTCAAAGTGCTCTTGTTTGTGCTCATCCCACACATGTACACTTGTTTTGTTCCACAAAAGTAGAAGTTCTTCAACTAGTGGCCTCAGGTACACATCGATGTTGTTGCTAGGTTGCTTTGGGCCTTGGATGAGCACCGGCATCATAATAAAATTACGCTTCATGCATAACCGGGGAGGAAGGTTGTAGATACATAGAGTAATAGGCCAAGTGTTGTGACTACTGCTCTACTCCCCGAAAGGATTCATACCATTTGTATTTTAAGCAAACCTTAAGTTTTTTGCGTCACTTGCAAACTCGAGGAAATCTCTATCGATTGCTCTCCACTGGGACCCATCAGCAGGGTGTCTCAACATATTGTCTACCTTACGGTCTTCTTTGTGCCATCGCAACAACTTTGCATGGTCTCTGTTTCTGAAAAGACGTTTCAAGCGTGGTATTATAGGAGCATACCACGTAACCTTGGCAGAGATTTTCTTCTTGGGATGTTTGTCTTCAACATCACCAGGGTCATCTCGCCTGATCTTATACCGCGACGCGTGACATACAGGGCATGCATCCAACTTCTCATACTCTGTACCATGGTAGAGGATGCAATCATTAGGACATGCATGTATCTTCAGGATTTCTAATCCTAAAGGGCAGACTACCTGTTTTGCTTTCGTACGTAGTGCTGGGCAATTTGTTATCCTTCGAAAGCATCTTCTTTTGGATTTTTAGTAACTCCGTGAATCCCTTGTCAAATACACCATTCTTTGCCTTCCATTGTAGTAATTCCAATGTGGTACCCAATTTTTTCTACCCCGCATCACAAGTTGGGTATAGTAATTTCTTGTGATCCTCTAGCATGCGGTCAAACTTGATCTTCTCCTTTTCACTTTCGCATTCTTTTTGTGTGTCACGAATGGCCCAACCAAGATCATCCACGGGCTCCTCCTCTGCCCCTACCTCTTCTTCAGCTTCCCCATTGCAGTATAATTGAAGGCACCATATTCAGCAAAAATGTCATCATCGCCCCATTGTTCTTCTTCACCTTCTTCCATTACAACTCCGGTTTCTCCATGCTTCGTCTAACAAATATAGTTTGGCATGAAACCCGACTTGAATAAGTGTGAATGAAGAGTCTTTGAGTTAGCATATCCCATCGTATTCTTACATATGGCACATGGGGCAGCACATGAAACCATCGCATTTGTTTGCCTCGGCCACACGTAACAAAGAATGCACGCCGTCCATGAACTCTTGGGAGCGACGATCAGCATTATACATCTAATGCCGACTCATCTGCATTACATGACACAAATACCGTATTAAAACCTAGAACATAATTAGTTAATTATACAACATGCATGTCACCACAAAAGCTATAAATTTAAGAAAACCTCGCTACAATGTAGACAATCCCAACTACCACTAAAAACACTAAAGCTAAAATGCACTTCAGCAGCACAAGGATTTCGCGACCAATCCCAACTAAAACAGACAGATCCTCTGTTTGTTCAACATCTTTGGGCTTCTTCGGCTGGATCACTGCCTCATTAGCCGCCATATCTGCCTGTTGTGCAAGATATTTTTGCACGAGTTCAACATACTCTTCCTCCCAGTAGAAGCCTGAACATCCAGTGGCATCCCACTGAAATTAAAACAGAAAATTAGAACTTTAATCACAACCATCATGAAAATAGGTATAAACTAACCATAGTCCATCAAATACGATAAAATAACTAACATTGCGATCCGGACACTTGTAGAAAATACGACCCTAGTTGGGACCCTCCTTCTTCACTCGGTACTTCATCACAATCTTCGTCTCATTACGACACTTGCCGCATGCAATGATTGGGAGGCCCGACCTAATTCGCTTTGGAAACCCATGAGAGGCCGAGGACCCGGAAGCAGGTGACATCTACTCTCTATACTCATTTTTTAATACACTATAAAATTCTCATTTTATAAACAAATAAAATTAAAAAAACTCTAAAATTCTCTATATATCTAAACAATGAAGTGTGCTATGCATGCTACACATGAACGGTGAATACTAGTTTTTAATAGCTACTTTAACCTTCCTTCATGCAAATATGCAAGCTTGAAGTGATTTTAAGCTCAAATTGCTTACAAATGAAAAAAACCACAATATATATATATATATATATATATATATATATATATATATATATATATATATGGTTCTTTATTGTGGTTTTTTTTTCATATATATATATATATATATATATATATATTGTAGGGAACAAAATGAGATAAGACAATGGTGAAACATGCGAGTATGAAGTTGGTAACCATTAGAATCGAAGAATCGACGGAGGAATCGAAGAAATCGACGGAGGAATCGAAGAATGGATGGAGGAAGAGCAAGAACACTGCTTAAATTTGAACTGAAGCTCTCGGGCGGGCTCGGGGAAAAAGAAGACGGCCGGCGGGATTTATAAGGGGACCTTTAGTCTCGGTTGATGGCTTTAACCGGGACTAAAGGTCCCTTTCCAGTCCCGGGCCCTGCCACTGGCTGGGACAATATCTTTACTCCCGGTTGATCCACCAACCAGGAGTAAAGGTCGACCTTTAGTCCCGGTTGGTGGCTCCAACCGGGACTAAAGGTCCCCTACAACAACGGCCTAACGCAGGAGCCGTTGGGCAGGGACCTTTAGTCCCGGTTGGAGCTGTTGTTGCATGGGACCTTTAGTCCCGGTTGGAACCACCAACCGGGAGTCTCTCTAGTCCCGGGTGCAATATGTCCCAGGACTAGAGCCTGTTTTGGCCCTTGGATCAAAGGTCTGTTCCGTACTAGTGACCTCTATAAACATATCATCAAATTCAAAGGCTGTCGGAGGGTAGCATTGTAGTTGTAGCTCTTTGACTTCAACGGTGTAAAAATACTGCTCTCTCTGTTTCATCAAATTATAAGTTGTTTTGACTTTTTTAGATATGTAGTTTTTATCTATTACATTTAGATGTAGTAGTCCATCAAACTGTGTGTTGCACGGGTCTTTATTTGATTTTTTATTTAGTTGAAAATTGTTGTGTGAAGCAGGCAAGTTATTCTCAAGACACAAATAAATTATAGGAAAGACACATGCTCTACCGGCCCATGTTTTGAATATTGAACACAATAGATATTAAAAGAAAATTATGCAATTGTAACTTGTTGATTTCATTGTGTCTGTTAGCTCATTTTTTATGTCTGAGTTTTGAGTACTATCGAACATTATATGGGTGTGTGTGCGGCGGTTATTATATTATTCAACTGTGTACAAAAAATATTAAAATGTAATCGTTGGTTCACCGGAAAAAGAATTAAGATAGCATGATTGAGCGTACTAATTGATCTTGGCAACATCCTTGCAGGTGGTAACACTGAATAGATGGTTTACTGTTTGTGTGCAGGAATCAGAAAGGTACCCCACGGGACATAGGGGTGGATCTAGCGGTGGCATGGGAGGGGGCTCAAGCCAGCACCCCTTTACCACATGGGACATAGGGTGGATCTAGCGGTGGCATGCGAGGGGGCTCAAGCTAGCACCCTTACCACATGCAAAACATGAGGGACTGGTGGGCACATGTAATCAAACCATAGGATCATAGCAATGGCAAGGAACGAGCAAGTCTGACTGTTTGAAACTTATGGAAAGAATGTTTCGGCTTGTTTTCGACGATAAGGCGCGCTCACAACAAGAACACCTAGCTAGAAACGATCCAAAATAACTTACGAACTGCTACAACTGGTAGCACAAGAGGAACTGTAGTTTTTGTTCTCGACCTTTTTTCGGTTTTTTTTTTCTCTCTAGTATTTTTCTTTTTCAATTTCTTCATTTCACTGTTGGAACATCCATGTAAATAGCTATTCCTTGCTTTTTTTTTATGAATTCAGGAGGGCTTTCCCCCTACTGTCCTTTATTGAAACAAGAGCAAGAGCTTTACAGGTGGTTTCACGATACAAAGAATGTAACGAAAAAATAGCAAAATTATACAAAGTCTTCTAGCCATTGACTAATATGTGAATGGTAAGCAGCCTTTGCTCTAAGAATAACTTGAGCAAACTACTCCTTGAAGATGACTTTACAGCGCTGGAGAGAAGGTTGGATGCCCCTGAAGATGAGATCATTTCGAGCTGACCAAATACTCCAACACATAGTAATTATAATCTCCAAAGCAAAAGCACAATGAAGCTGAGCTCTGAACATGACATTATGTCAAAAGGATCCATCATCTGAGGAACCACCAGACCCAGAGAAGCCCAACAATTCTGTGCAAAGGGGCATATAAGGAATAGATGCAAAACAGATTCTTCAGTAGGTGAAGCTGCACATAAAACACAATTGTAATCTTCTAAAAACATGTTTCTTCTTCTCAATAGCTGCCTTGTGCTGAGCCTGTCTCGAAGTAGAAGCCAGAAGATGATCTTTCGTTTATACTAGCGAATGAATAGGCAAAGCACCTGCCAATATGATGGCCAAACGGACGGCCCCGTCCTGGCACTGTTCGGCACGACACAACTCCCTGCTAGCCATGTTGTGCCGCCCTCCGGGACCTAGCCATGCTATGCCATGTCAACGGGCAACGGGCACGATGGCCCGCCGGGCCCATGTCGGTCCAAGGTCGCTGCAGTCACGCTGTCACTGCCATGCCTCGCGCAAGCCATCCAAGGTTTTCATTTTCGGAAATTAAAATTTATCGGGGGTCATAGATAAAGAAGATAAACAGGATATATCGAAAATATCGGACTAAATTCAAATAAAATTTAATTTGAATTTAAGTAAATTTAAATAAATTTAAACAAAATTTATACGAAAAAGATAGATTATTTCTTATCGGCACCTATGGATAAATAGGATATATCGGAAATATCGGGATATTTCGGCCGATAAAAAAAAACCATGAAGCCATCTCGCCACACCGTGCCTCCGTGCTATCGTGGACGCCGACGTTGCGAACATGCCTCGCGCAAGCCACCGCGCCACCGTGCCTCCATGCCATTGCGAGAACACCGCCATTGTGAACGCCGTCGTCGTCCTCGGATGCACCGCCAGTCTTGAGCCTCTCGCCGCCGTCGCCTCCCTGCACGATCGCGCCGCCGCTCCAGATCCAGTGGATGTTCTCTAGCTGGTCGACGGCGGTGGATGCCGTCGGCACCGCAGCCGCGTATATGCGAGCATACGTGTCGATGGCGGTGCACTTATGCTATGATGAGACAGGCACGGACGACGGACGGTACGAAATCTTCCAGGAGTCCGAGTGTCTGTTGACGACAACGACGTCTTATAGGTAATAGCAAACTTGTTGATTTGGATTATCCTTGTCGGACCCTCCTAGCAATTGTCCTGTTGTATTGTACCACGATCGAGTACGTACATACTACTACGTGATATGCATGTCTTGTGTTGGCTTCTCTGCTGGACGATCTAATTAACCAGCACATATGACGAATTTTGACCTGACGGCTTTGCTCCTCTGGCTCGGCGACGCTTTTCTGATCATCGCCACAGTCGCCGTCTGCTGCTGCTACTATGGTCGACGACGCCGGGACCGGGAGGAGGTCAACGACGACCGGCGGTGGCATCATGAGGCAGCGGCAGTGGCAGCATCCCACGCGCAACCGGCGCCGACGGCGGCCGCGGTGCAGATGGCGGCCATGGCTGTGGCCCTGCTGAACCACGTCACGCACCCACGCCAGAACGTCCGTGATGATGGCGGCGGCGATGATCATCCGTCGGCGGCGGCGGAGGACTGCGCGATCTGCTTGAGCCAGTTCGAGGACGGCGACCTGTGCAGCGTCATGCCCGGCTGCCGCCACGAGTTCCACAGGAGCTGCATTGCCAAGTGGCTCAAGGCGTGCAACAACACGTGCCCGTTGTGTAGGGCTCAGCTGCAGTGGGATGTTGCTCATGACATGGTGTAGATACAATGGATGCCCCAAATGTTGTTGTTTCGTGCTTCAATTCCTCCGTCGTAATAAGCTTGAGCTTCCTAGTTTGTCTCGTGCTTCTTATGATCTTATCAGGCAGATATACATATTCTTATAATTTGCTCAAAAACATACATGTGACATTTATTAATTTTTGATAGTGGGAATTAAAATTTCATGCTTCCTACATTTCAGTCCCCTAAATATTGAGCGACGCTCAGGCGACGGCGTGTGCGTCCTTCTCCTCCCCGCATGCGCAACTTCCTCCTTTCCGGCGACGACGTGCACGTCTTCCTCCTCCCCGCACATGCATCTTCCTCCTCTTCGGCGTGATGGTAGACGAGGCAGTGCCGCCGTTAGGGTTCCGATGGTCTTAGAAGGGATTTGGGGGGGGGGGGGGGCAGACCGGCCAAATGATGCGGATAGTGGGAGGGTGGCCTTAGGGTTCTAGCGGCGGAGGAGGAGATCAGACCAGGTCAAGACAGGGGGCGACGATGGCCATGGCGACCGCATGAGGGGGGGAGTGGAAGAAGGAGGCCGCTGCGGGCGTAGTAGGGTCTCGTCGGAGCTCTGCGGCCATGGACTCCGACAAGACCCTACCGCGCCGCGGCGGGGTGTTCGGCAGCGGCGACGGTGGGGTCTTCGGTGGCGAGAGCAGGAGAAGAAAATAACAGGCTGGTTGGCTAGAGGAAGAAGAAGACACATGCTCTGTTGGATTAGAAATAGATGGTCAGCATTCGTTGCCTGAATGATCTCTTATTTTCTGGCACAGGATAACAACGCCCTTAAAATATACGACAGGACTAGCGCCCAGATATCCAGATGGACGCCCGTATCCGGACTCTGGCGGCTGCTCTGTTTCCGCGCATAGTGAGCGCGGACCTCAGCTTGCTGCAGGGCCACCACGCGGGCATCGTGCTGCCATCGGGCCCAACCGAGGCCACCACCTCCACGGGCACCTGCGCGCTAGTCGGGTATGGTTTCCCTGCCGAGCTCAAATTGTCATGGAAAGGAGATGGAGGGAAGGGAAGGGAGGGGAGGGGAGGGGAGGGAGAAGAGGGCGAGGCATGTCGTGCGAGGAAGGCCGCTATATATAACGCCAACCACTGGCACCATTACAACATGTGCAACATCAGAGTAAAAAAATGTACAACACCAAATGTACTTTTGAAACATCTAGATAAAATATTTGCAACATATGTCTGAAAGCAGATGAAACACTTGAAACATGCGTGTATAGCCATTGCAACATACGTCTGAAACACGTGAAACACTTGAAACATAGGCTTGCAACATGCGTACATTGTCATTGCAACATATATATGCAACATCTGAATCTCAGATCTATTTTTGCAACATCTAGATGAATCACTTCAAACATAATTTTGAAACATCTGAAATATTTGAAACATAGTGTTCGCCGCGCGGCCACAGCCTACCTGGTGGAGATTAGAGTGGCAACGGTGGAGAAGGAGGAGGCCTAGTCGACCAGGCCGCCCCCACGCCGTGCACGGTTGCAACACCCTCGCTAATGCTGACAGTATGAACCCATCGGAGCTGACTAGCCGGGCAGCGGCAGCATGGGGACGGACGTGGCCGTGCCTATGTGAGTGGGGTTGGGGGTGAGGGAGGAAATGGGGCGCATGACACAACGCAAGATGGAGCGCAGCACGGGATGGGGGAGCCAAAGTATCGTGGGCGGGATGGGGCTTGAGCAAGCAACGGCTGAAAGCAACAGCAGCTAGCGCGGGGTGGGGCGCGGTGTCAAGGCAGGGATGGGGATAGAGGCGCCGCGGGGAATAGAAGGAGCGGACCTTGTTTTTGGCAGGAGCATATTTGGACGGGAGTCATAGGACGGATGTGCTATCATTATTGTAAAATATACTCCCAGTGTATATTATATTTCTAAAGAAACGAATTCAGATCGTTCACGCACGGACTCATCAGCAATGAAGCACCATGCATGCTCCGGAAGACGGAAGAAATAAACGAAACAAGAAACGCTTGCTACAACCTACACCATCTCCTCAGCCGTGCTAACAGCAGCAGCAACAACCTCCTCCTCTCCCGCCGGTGGCCCGGCGACAATGGCGGTCGCCCTGCAGATAGGGCAAGTGGTCTTGCCCTGCCAGAGCCATTCAGCAATGCACCTTCTGTGGAACGCATGGCCGCATCCCGGCATGACGAAGCGCCCCTCGCCGCGGGCGTACTCCGCAATACATATCACGCACGAGCATGACGACGACGACTGCCCGCCCTCGCCGCCGGTGGAAGCTTCTTGGTCAGGCAGCGGGAGGTACGGGACGTCGGGCACGCTGTCCAGGATCCGCTCGGCGGCGCTGGCGCTGCGCCAGCTCCGGAAGCAGGCTGCCAGCTCGGAGACGGCCAAGTAGAGCAGGCAGCCAGCGAGGTAGATGAGCCCGAAGGCGAAGGTGTAGTAAAACACGGACATCATCGTTGCCCAGTTCATGGCGGCCTGGCGGCGACACGGGTCGCGTCGTCGCCGACGATCGACTGACGAACGGCGGTGGCTTCTCGATCTCCGATCCCCTCTTGCTTGGAGTTTGGGTTGTGCAGCACTGCAGCGTTGATACGATGAAGCTACGTACTGTACTAGGTAATTAATAAGGTAATTATCGTTAACTGTTTATAAATATCAGGAGACCTAGAATATATATATTTATTATATAATTTTTTAAATAATATTTTTTAATAATTAATTGCAAATATAGAAACTGTTGTACAAGAATTTCACATATAATACCCTGTATCGGCATCTCGGAAGCCGACAGGCCATCCAAAGTGCTATGTCAGCGGCTGGAGCACCGACAGGTACTGTACTAGGTAATTAATAAGGTAATTACCGTTAACTGTTTATAAATCTCTGGAGAGCTAGAATATATATTATTAATTATATATGTTGGAGTGAACGAAGTCGATACATTAATTACCACTAGCCACTTGTGCCCGCGCTTCGCTGCAGGTGACGTACTTACGACATATTTTGTTCGAATTTCCTTTTTATACGAACAATTTTTTTCCTGCCCATACTTTGCTGCGGGTGACTTGCGACATATTTTGTTCAATTAGTTTTTTTTTGCTACGAACAAATTTGTTCCTCTTACCATCATTATATGGGTAAAAAATTATCTATGTCTAGGTGCATCAGACACTTCAGTCTATTGCAATTACTTATTACAAAAAGCTCATTAATGTCAGCAGTCTCAACTACTCACTTCGCTGCAATAATGAGCATCTGTTTCCAGCAGGCATGCATGCATGCATATGCACATGCGACTGCATGCATATGCACACTCTCACTCTATGCATGCATGCCTTAAATCACTGCGGCCATACAAATGAGGTTTGGTTAATTAAGTTAACCAGGCATACAACAGCCCGAAACATCATGTATTAACGCAAAGAACGAAATCAATAGCATGCCTTATACATGGAGCAAGTAAGATTAATCTGCTAAAGAGACTTCGTTGGCATTGAATCAACTAATCCAAATTCCTAATGCACTGGTTAGACTAAGGCACCGTTTAGATGCCAAAAATTTTGCCAAAATTTTCAGATTCCCCGTCACATCGAATCTTTGAACACATGCATGAAGCATTAAATATAGATAAAAAATAAAACTAATTACACAGTTTAGACAAAATGGACGAGACAAATCTTTTAAGCCTAATTAGACCATGATTGGACAATATTTACCAAATAACAACGAAACTGCTACAGTAGCGTTTCGCCAAAAATTTTGCCAACTAAACAGCCCCTAAGGTACAATAATTACCTTTCAGAAAAGGTAGAGTGACTACGCTAAAAAACGGTAGAGTAACTGCACCATATAATAAAAAAAGGTACAATATCTATACTAATGGACCAGTCACCCATACACATTACGGTAACTATCCCAACAAATAGTGAGAGCGAGAGTTAACTTAATTGGGCACACATGGTTTAACACATACGGAGCATTACTTATTATCATGTCGATGCAACCATCAAAATTACTACTCAAATGACACAGGAGATATTACTCGAAAGACAGAGACATGAGCGTGTGGGAATTAAATGTATGTGCTAATGCTATAATGCATGCATGCGTGTGTGCATGTTTCAAGTTTGCATGCGTCCAATAGAGGTAATATAGTATCAATGCTTTCTTGGTTGGTAGAATAAATGCCTTGGATAGAATAAATGGCAGCCCCTTGAAGCGATAGAGCATGCTTGCCAGACTCATCAGACAGAAAATTTGAGGTGGACGACATACGTGGCGCTAAGCTAGAGGACCTGTCATCTGGACCGCTAGAAATAAATCATATGGAGGAGACAATAGAGGCTAGGTGGACACTCTCTGAGGCCGCCTTGACAGCTTCATTTTGTCATCGTTATGTTTTTAGTGAATGTGGGATGCTGTGATCATTTTTAGTGTACACATGATATGGTGATTATAAATTAGGTAGTGGGGGCACATTTTGTCATCGTTATGTCAAGAGATCCAATAACCGTGTTGTATATAACCAGGGAAACATTAGTAAGTAACAAAGCCCAGGTAATATCATTCTTATTTACTATTAGATGTGGCAATGGATTACCGTCCAAATCCAATTCCCCATACAAAATGATTAATGCCTAATGTAATCCAATGCAATTCCAAGTACAGTTGCCCATACAAAATGATTAATGCCAACAAAAACGCAGCCTGGTTGTATTGAGCAGACCCCCGTTTGAATCTGCAGGGTAAGAACAAAAGCAAGTAGAAAAGATAACTCCATTCTAAGAAAAATCATTATAGTCACTGTAGTTGTGAACTAAATAGTAGGTGTCATTGGTGCGGACAGATTAATGTCGTGATCTTAGATTAGTCACAAGAAAGCAAAGCAATAAGCTTGCCTTTTTGTATGGCTGTTTGTAGTTTGCAAAGAAGAAACACCTGTTAGATATTATGGGCTTGGCCCATTTATTTAATATCTCTATTAAACTCTATGGTCCGTACATGTACATTAATGGTTTTATACCATATGGAAATTTAATCGAGAGGCGACTCTACTTAAATACTTGATCATTGATCGATCTATTTGAGAAGTAAAAGTGAATCACCTCGATGCCACACGCGCGCGCGCCGCCGCCGCCCGGCCCGGCCCGAGCCCGTGGGCGTGGCCGACGGGCGAGGCCTTTATTTTTGAAACTTCGTTTCTGTTTCCTGTGACGAATTGATTGGAGGTTAACTCCCGTGACTTCTGCCTCTCCGTCTCCGTCTCTCCCACCGCAGAAGGGAGATGTGACCCCTCGGTGCCGTCGACTTCTCGTCTTCTGGCCTCTGCCTATAAAACAAATCCTCCCCTCTCGGTTAATCTCTCTTGGCGAAGTACACCATTTTCCAGCAGCACAAGTTCTTCCCGTTCCACCTCCGGCGAGCACCAGAGATGGAAGAGTAGGCCTCCGGAACGCGTCTCCGTCGTGGGCTTCACCTGCTCGAGTGAAGACGGGCGATTACGTTTTTGGGGAGTGTCGGTGGTGGCACGACTACTCACTGGTGAACCTGTAGCGGTGCCTCTTCACGGCGTCCTTTTCTGCACTGCATCGAGCGGGACGACTACAACAGCAAAGCACCACCATGGCTTTTCCTGGTGCGAGCGGCTCCGCCGCAGGGTATAATCTCCTTCACCCTCTTTTGAATTTCATTATCAATATTATGATGTTCCTAGGCAATACTGCTTTCATATTCAACATGCTCTGTTTAGTTCATTTGGATGATTATGCTAGTACTGGTTATCTGGTTCCTTTTAATTTTGTGATCATCATGATCTTGATATTTGAGAACACATCTTTTACATTTGTGATCATATCTGTGATGCTTCAGCTATGTAAAACGATCATGTCTGTGATGCTTCAGCTATGTAAAACAATATTTCACATATGTTTTGGCTCTATAATTTGTCTTATCATCATGTTAACATTTGTCATAAATTGTTTCTGTCTTTTTATTCATGACTTCACTCTCCTTTTTATTGCGTTCTTTTTATGGATTAAAATAAATATGAAAATGCCTTATTTCTCAACATTCCAAAAACGTAATTTCAGGCCATTTTCATCTGTTGGCTTTGCGGGCATGCTAAAGCCTACGCCGTTTGAGGGCACTCACTACAAGAGGTGGCGTGAGAAAGCCCTTCTGTGGTTGTCGGCCATGCGCTGTGGTCATGTGCTCAATGAGCAGCCTGCTACTGTGAGATCCGATGAGGATGAACAGGCTTGGGAACATGCTGAGACCATGTGCAAGGCTGCACTGTTGAGCATCATCAATGATTCTCTAGTTGATGCCTACATACCACTCCTGACTGGCAGAGCTGTGTGGGAAGCCCTTGAGGCCCGGTACGGTCTTTCCGACGCCGGTTCTGAGCTGTATATCATGGAGCAGTTCTATGACTACAAGATGGTTGATAACCGTCCTGTAGTCGAACAGGCTCATGAGATACAGGGACTGGTGAAGGAATTGGAGCTGTACGGCTGTCCTCTCCCTGACAGGTTCGTGGCAGGGTGCATTATTGCTAAGCTGCCACCTTCCTGGACTGATTTTGCTACTACCTTGAAACACAAGAGGCAGCAGTTTAGCATTGCTGAACTTGTTGGCACTCTTGATGTTGAGGACAAGGCAAGAGCAAAGGATGTTAAGGGAAAGAGCAAGGGCGGGAATGGTGAGGCGACTACTAGTGCACATGTGGTGCAAAAGTTTCGTCCTAAGCCACAAAAGAAGAAGCCCCAGCAGGAGCTTAAGCAGAAATCCACTACCTTCTTCAAGAAAGGTAATAATAAGAAGATGGGATTAGACAAGGCAAAGATGAACTGCTTCACTTGTGGGAACACTGGGCACTTTTCTAGAGAGTGTCCTGAGGCTAAGTGGAAGCCCCCACCAAAGGCGAAGATAGTCAACACCATTGAGATTGATGCAGACGCTGCTGGGTATGGTAATTTATCTGCATTTACAGTTTGTTCCTCACCTGATTGGTGGGTTGATACAGGTGCAAATATACATGTGTGTGCTGATAAGTCCTTGTTTTCTTTTTATCAGTTCGGGAGGAGTGGAGCCTTGCTGATGGGGAATGGTGCTCGTGCTGGTGTTCATGGTGTTGGTACGGTGGATCTGAAGCTTACTTCGGGGAAGACCGTGCAACTCAAGAACGTGCATCATGTCCCCTCAATAAGGAAAAATCTTATTAGTGGCTCTCTGCTATGTCGAGACGGTTTTAAACTTGTGTTTGAGTCGAATAAATGTGTTATGTCAAAGTATGGAACCTTTGTTGGAAAAGGCTATGAGAGCGGAGGCTTGTTCCGCTTGTCTTTGGTTGATACTTTACCTCTTGCAGTGAATAATGTCGTTAATAACGTTAATGTTGAGATGAATGTTTGGCATTCTCGATTATGTCATGTTAATCTTGGTTGCATGTCCCGCTTAGCTGGTTTGAATTTAATTCCTAAATTTGACGTTGCCAAAAGCTCCAAATGTCATACATGCGTTGAGGCAAAACAACCTCGCAAGCCTCACAAGGCAGTTGCGGCGAGAGAGTTGGCACCACTTGAACTCATCCATTCCGATATTTGTGAAATGAACGGAATTTTGACAAAAGGTGGTAAGAGATACTTCATAACGTTCATAGATGGTTGCACTCGATATTGCTATGTGTACCTAATTAAAAACAAAAGATGAGGCATTACATTATTTTAAAACCTTTAAAGCTGAGGCTGAGAATCAACTTGAAAAACATATCAAACGGTTGCGGTCCGATCGCGGGGGAGAATATTTCTCTAATGAATTTTCTGAGTTTTGCGCGGTGCACGGTATAATTCATGAGAGGACACCTCCATACTCACCACAATCCAATGGGATTGCTGAGAGAAAGAACCGCACTCTAACTGACTTGGTGAATGCCATGTTGGAGACAGCTGGTTTATCTAAGGAATGGTGGGGTGAGGCAATTTTAAACTGCGAATCATGTCCTAAATAGAGTGCCCACAAAGAACAAAGAAATCACTCCATTTGAAGAATGGGAGAAAAAGAGATTAAATATTTCTTATCTTCGCGTTTGGGGTTGTTTTGGCCAAAGTGAACGTGCCAATAAACAAAAAAGCGAAAGCTTGGACCAAAAACTGTAGATTGTGTTTTCCTAGGCTATGCCATTCATAGTGTGGGCTATCGTTTTTTAATAATAAATTCTAGTGCTCCCTGATATGGCTGTTGGAACGGTCATGGAGTCTAGAGATGCCACGTTTTTTGAGAATGAATTTCCAATGAAAATAGGTGCATCTAGCATGTCTAGTCATGATCCTGTTCCTGAACTTCATGAATCGAATATACACGCTGATGATAACACCCATGAGCTTGAGCAAAATCCTGAGGAGGATGATAATACTGTCACTCGAAGGAGTAAGAGGCAAAGAGTTGCAAAATCATTGGAGAAGACTTTATTATATATCTCGTGGATGGCACTCCCACAACTGTTTCTGAGGCATACTCCTCTCTTGATTCTGACATGTGGAAGGAGGCAGTGCAAAGTGAGATGGACTCCATTATGTCCAATGGGACGTGGGAAGTGGTTGACCGTCCATTTGGTTGCAAACCTGTGGGCTGCAAATGGGTGTTTAAAAAGAAGCTGAGGCCTGATGGTACAATTGAGAAGTACAAGGCTAGGCTTGTTGCTAAGGGTTATACACAGAAGGAAGGTGAAGATTACTTTGATACTTACTCACCTGTTGCTCGATTGACGACCATTCGTGTGTTGCTATCCCTGGCTGCCTCACATGGTCTTCTCATTCATCAGATGGACGTTAAGACAGCCTTCCTAAATGGAGAGCTTGAGGAAGAGATCTACATGGATCAGCCTGATGGGTTTATTGCAAATGGTCAAGAGGGTAAAGTTTGTAAGTTATTGAAGTCCCTGTACGGCCTAAAGCAAGCCCCCAAGCAGTGCCATGAGAAGTTTGATAAAACTTTAACATCAGCCGGCTTTGTTGTGAATGAAGCTGATAAATGTGTATATTATCGGTTTGGTGGTGGTGATGGTGTGATACTATGCCTATATGTGGATGATATATTAATATTTGGCAACAATCTAAATGTGATTAAAGAAGTAAAAGTTTTTTTTGTCGAGTAACTTTGAGATGAAAGACTTGGGAGAGGCTGATGTTATTCTCAACATTAAGCTTTCAAGGGAGGAAGGAAATGGTGGGGTAACTCTTATGCAGTCTCACTATGTGGAAAAGGTCTTGAACCGATTTGGGTACAGTGAGTGTACGCCTGCTCCTACTCCGTACGATCCAAGTATTCATTTGAGGAAGAATCACAGAATTGCAAGAGACCAATTGAGATATTCACAGATAATTGGTTCTCTTATGTACCTAGCTAGCGCAACCAGGCCTGATATCTCATTCGCTGTAAGCAAACTGAGCTGGTTTGTGTCAAATCCGGGAGATACTCACTGGAATGCTCTTGAGAGAGTGCTGCGCTATTTAAAAGGGACAATGAGTTACAACATTCACTTTTCCGGGTATCCGAGGGTACTAGAGGGTTATTGTGATGCTAATTGGATTTCTGATGCGGATCAGCTGTATGCCACGAGTGGATACGTGTTTCTACTTGGAGGTGGTGCTATTTCTTGGAAGTCTTGCAAGCAGACTATCTTAACGAAGTCTACAATAGAAGCAGAACTGACCGCATTGGATACCGCTAGTGCTGAGGCAGAGTGGCTCCGTGATCTCCTGATGGATTTGCCGATTGTTGAGAAACCAATCCCATCAATTTCCATGAACTGTGATAATCAAACTGTGATCACTAAGGTAAACAGTTCTAAGGATAACATGAAGTCCACAAAGCATGTGAAGAGACGTTTGAAGACTGTCAGAAAACTGAGAAACTCCGGAGTAATTGCATTGGACTATGTCCATACATCAAATAATCTGGCAGATCAATTCACTAAGGGTCTATCACGCAACGTGATAGAAGGTGCGTCGAGGGAACTGGGTTTGAGACCCACATAGAGCCATCAACAGTGGTAACTTATCCTATGTGATCGGAGATCCCGTGAATTAGGATGGCGAAACAAGCTGTTGATTGACTGAGGGAGAGACCCTTAGATTATAGCTCAGTTCGTTGGAGATGCATCATCTCTCCAATACTGTTAGGCAGGATGATTAAGTTCTTAATGTGATCCGAGCGGCTTGGTATAGCGGGGATGTTGTCCTACAGAACATCCTATAAGGAACACACCTATATGAGCTCGATTGCTAGTCACAATCTATGAGATGTGGGTAATCTCTAGATGCTCATGAAAAGGCCTCGAAGTGTGACTTATATGCTTCAAAACAGAGGGAAGGTACTTGGCAGCCTAGTATCAGTTAAGGGGCTATGTGAAACTCATCTCGCACAAAACTGTCAATTCAAGGTTCTGTCCATTGTTCAGTCGTGGATGGGTGTAGCTAGCTTTCTAGATGGATGTTCAACTTAACAGTCTCCATCGAAACACTGGTATATAAAAGGAATGTGGTTCTGAGAACTTCAAACTGCGTACCCTAGAGTTTGGTGGGGATTGTTAGATATTATGGGGCTTGGCCCATTTATTTAATATCTCTATTAAACTCTATGGTCCGTACATGTACATTAATGGTTTTATACCATATGGGAATTTAATCGAGAGGCGACTCTACTTAAATACTTGATCATTGATCGATCTATTTGAGAAGTAAAAGTGAATCACCTGGATGCCACACGCGCGCGCGCGCCGCCGCCGCCGCCGCTCGGCCCGGCCCGAGCCCGTGCCCGTGCCCGTGGGCGTGGCGAGGCGAGGCGAGGCGGGCGGGCGAGCGGACGAGCGAGGCCTTTATTTTTGAAACTCCGTTTCTGTTTCCTGTGACGAATTGATTGGAGGTTAACTCCCGTGACTTCTGCCTCTCCGTCTCCATCTCTCCCACCGCAGAAGGGAGATGTGACCCCTCGGTGCCGTCGACTTCTCGTCTTCTGGCCTCTGCCTATAAAACAAATCCTCCCCTCTCGGTTAATCTCTCTTGGCGAAGTACACCATTTTCTAGCAGCGCAAGTTCTTCCCGTTCCACCTCCGGCGAGCACCAGAGATGGAAGAGTAGGCCTCCGGAACGCGTCTCCGTCGTGGGCTTCACCTGCTCGAGTGAAGACGGGCGATTACGTTTTTGGGGAGTGTCGGTGGTGGCACGACTACTCACTGGTGAACCTGTAGCGGTGCCTCTTCACGGCGTCCTTTTCTGCACTGCATCGAGCGGGACGACTACAACAGCAAAGCACCACCATGGCTTTTCCTGGTGCGAGCGGCTCCGCCGCAGGGTATAATCTCCTTCACCCTCTTTTGAATTTCATTATCAATATTATGATGTTCCTAGGCAATACTGCTTTCATATTCAACATGCTCTGTTTAGTTCATTTGGATGATTATGCTAGTACTGGTTATCTGGTTCCTTTTAATTTTGTGATCATCATGATCTTGATATTTGAGAACACATCTTTTACATTTGTGATCATATCTGTGATGCTTCAGCTATGTAAAACGATCATGTCTGTGATGCTTTAGCTATGTAAAACAATGTTTCACATATGTTTCGGCTCTATAATTTGTCTTATCATCATGTTAACATTTGTCATAAATTGTTTCTGTCTTTTTATTCATGACTTCACTCTCCTTTTTATTGCGTTCTTTTTATAGATTAAAATAAATATGAAAATGCCTTATTTCTCAACAACACCTACAGAAGATGAGGAGACAAAGGGCACACACAAAATCACTGTGTTCTTAGTGGAATCTGGAAGGAAACAATAATCTGTCAGGTAAGGACCTCTCCAAATGAACGAAATCCATAAAGCATAAATCAAAACAATGAAATGTGCAACATTTACACATCGATTGTTCATTCTGGATAAGATGTAAAACCATCATGTGGATAGGGTGTTATTAGAATGATGTATTTTATAGACCAGTTTTATTTCCAATGCGTAACATGGGCAATCAGAAAGCACAAAGAAATGGGAAAGTTCAACAACGATTAATGAGAGAAACCAGCCAACCAGAAATGGCAGATCACCGTATCCCATAGGTAAACAAAGGTCATAAGCTACATAATGTTCACTGGAGCAGAGACCTTTCGCCAACTGTGCAGTAACGGTGATGGTCTTTCACTTTTTTTCTAACAACTTGCTGTATGAATAGAAAATTCTTGAAATATTCTATAATCACCTAGATACATTAAATACATTAACCCAGAAGGCATCACAAGCTATTATAGGAACCACAAATATGGTTATTCTAAAGGCATCATAATAGAACTAACCTTGGGTTTGGTAAAGACATCTCTTGATCGACATCAGGCTATGTGGGTAAAAAATGCAATACGAAATCACAGTTCCCCCTGCAATAGTTGAGTAACTGCATCTGCATGTAGCACATTGAAATTGACCAAAACATATTGGGACATCTTTTTCTTTTCATGATAGAAACTATGTGAAAGCTTAGTCAACGAAAGGATTAAGGTTAAATGCATGGTTATTCTTCCAAGATCAGTTGGTATAAATGGTATAAAAAAGGTCAAAGTCAACATGGAATTGTACCCAGACAGCCTAGCGATCCATTGCTTTGTAAATATTTCAGCAGGATTGAGTCGAACCTAAGATCATTACGGTGGTAGCATAGAGAATAAACCATGGAACAATACACACTCATAGCTAACTCGAGGTGGGACTGTACCATGGACAACAACATCATCCGTAATTATACAAAGACCATGAAAACCAACAAAAGAGTGAAAATAGCATCTGCGCTAATAAGATGACTAAAGTATATTGCAGATACAGAATAATTGGGCATCAGGAAAAAAAGAGCTTAATACAATATTGCCAATGGGCAGCAATACAATATTGCCAATGGGCAGCAACACTGTGAAGTCAAGATCTCCCCCACAGTGTTTTCAGTCAAAAAAAACACTGTGAAGTCAATATATTGAAATGGGTGAACAAAGTGAATTGTTCTGATTTGTATATGTGATGTCTAGAAACCATAAAAAAGTCAATGTCGTAAATATATCTGGAAATATTCACTCAATATGCTAAAGCAAATGGTGCAGGTCAAGGAAATCTGCTATTAAGTAATTGGAAAGACCATGAAGAGAACTGACATGAGCTATTTGAATGAAGCTGTTAGCTAGAAAAGGCATTAGGCATATAAAAAATGAGCTCATGACCTGTACAGGGCCTAAGTATCTTAATTTTTTTTAAAAAAAGATGAAAATCATGAAAAGTGGTCTGAAAAGGCAATGTTATCAGTTGGGCAAGGGATAGTCTGTACCTGGAAGACATCAAAATATAATTTCCTGTATCATTTGGTGCTTCCAAAATGGCACTCTTGAGAGAATTTTTTTTTCATGATCAGGTTGGACAAAGCATAATAGCATATAATCTAAGATTAGTTGTGCTATGAAATGCCAAGGAGGCATGAGCCGCGACAATTAGGTAAAGCATGCCATCATAATCATCCACATGATGTGTGACATTATTCTCCAAAGTCATACATGGGAATTTAGAAGAGTATTGAGGCTCAGGAAATAATTATCACTGGTATAGAATAGCTTGATTTGATCCGGTGTGGATCTGCAATGCACTGTTGGGAAGGCAACACTTATGGGAGTGAATTTAATGGTATGATTACTCAAGATTAATTCGTCATTTGCCTAACCTTCTTTTCTTTGTGGCCATTCCCTCCCAAGAAAGGATGCTGACACTTACTTAGATGGCTGATTGCCTGATTCACTTCAAGGAAAGGAATGCAAGTTACATGGTCACTCTTAAGTATGAGGGGAGCAAGTTAAGGGAAAAATACACATGCAAATAGATGATAGAAAAGAGGGGTATAAAGCTGTGAGAACAGGGGAGACCTAGTAATGGCTGATGCCTGAGTGATGCTGAGCATTGCACGATAACCCTATCCACATTGGAACATACCGGCGTGAGGGAGGAATATATGTGTCACTGTACATAAAAGAAACATTATTAGATGAAATCAAAACAAAACAGCATGTGCTGGACCAGTATGTAGACTGACTGGAAGAATAAAAACGAAATTCCGTGCACAATCGAGGGCTAAATGGGATCTGTAGAAAGAAGAGCGGCGAAAGGGTTTGAGGAAATAGTAACTTTTTGTCGCCCACCGGATCAGCGACGGAGACCGACGACTCTGCGGTTGTCGACGTAAATGCAGCGGTGATGATGGCAGCGTCGGGTGATCCAGTGCTGCTGCGAGCGGGCAGCTGGTCATTGCCTTATGGGAACACCCAATCTGCCGGAAGAAGATTTGGGTCATAGAGTTGGAGCCAGTCGATCTGCCAACAACGAAAGGAGAGGGTGAATTTTTCTAGAACGCGAGAACGCCAGAAGGGGACACGCGGCATATGCTGGTAAGCGGACGGGTCGGGAGGCGGGAGGCCTAGACAGTTAGCTGGAGCGCTTCCTCATTTGACCGAACACGCGGCCGTTGCTCATAGACGTACAGGAGCCGGTGGCGCTCTCCGGCTTTCAAATAACCTGTGGTTGAGGGAGTCCTTATAAATTAGTATTCTCTCTGTCTCGGAAAGACTATAGTTGTAGCATTTAATTTTTTTTCAAAAAGACCGTAGTTCTAGCGACGTGTCATGGCCTGACTCGCAGAAGCTTATCAGGATCCATCCTGCCACAGTACGTTCAATAAAAAAAAATTAAAGTAACTTTAGTGAGAACGCATGGACAGCCTCACCTCCATTCGTTTCTCTCATGTACAGGCGCTAGGACTGCAACTCGGACTGGAACAGGCCTTGCGAAGGGACATACGCTGGAATGGATCAGACATTGGTTTGCGTGCTTACTCCTACAACTATGGTCTTTTTGAGACGGAGGAAGTACTCGGAAACCAAATAATCCAGTATCGTATGATACCAGTTGCAAAGACGGAACTTGCAGTTGCATATGCATCGCTGACGTACGGATGTACAGTCGACATCATTGCGGCCCGGGGGAGGAGTGGGCCGATTCTGAGTACTTGTTGGACCATGCTAAAGCAATTGCATGGCATCATGATGAACTTCAACCATACTACTATGTTCCTTTTCGCTCCAAAAACATATATAGTATATGTTATACATGTTATTTACGGGGCAGTACTAGTAGGCGCACGCGCATGCCGACTCTGCCCGCTCGCTATCACTTCTCTCTGTTCTTCTTCCTCGCGATGGCTCCTCCCCCGCCCTCCACCGCTAGTGGCCCCTCCGCCACTCTTCCTCCCCATGTGACTTTCTCCTCGTGCGTTTCTCTCTAGATCCGACGTTCATCTTCCTCCTCGCCCATCACCTTGTCGTCCACCACCTTGTCGAGCATGCTAGGGTGAAACCCTAGCACGCCCGTGGCGACCTCCTTCTTCTCCTCCTCACTCTTTCCACTGCCATGGCTACAGGCACGGCCCCCACCCCAACCTGGCCCGGCCGCCTCCGCTGCCACCAGAGCTCTAACACCACCCTCTTGTTGTCCCCACCACCTGGGTGGCCTGCCTCCCCCAAGCCCCTTCTCTTCTAAGCCCAATGGCGTTAGTGAAGAAGAGAGGAAGAGTCGTCGCCGCCGGAGTTGATGAAGAAGTAAGCACACAGGCGGTAGTAGCGCATCAGACGGCCACGCATGCATCCGGACGACAAAGAGGGTGTGCGCGCCAAGCAATGAGAGCATGCACTTGTAAATTAGATTTCCCGTTTATTTATTTATTCTCCATTGGGCGAATTGAAACATATAGTAATCCTCAATATATTTCCAATAAATGAAGTTAGATCTCAATGCCACGTCACAGTACAATAAATAAATAGGACGACGGAAAAATAATCGGTGAGAACCATCTCTACCACGACACCATGTGGGTGTATGGCTGACTCGTGGCCCATGAGGCAACTAATTCACCATGTGTACGTTTGAAATGATAGTGCACAGTCATCACTATTAGTTTGATCTCCATTGGACTTGGCCCAACGGCCTTGTCTGGGCCCTAATCTCGCGTCCTGATCGGGGACGCCCAGCCCAATGACGTGGCTAGTGGGCCCCCGTCGCGCAGTGCTATAAATAGGAGGTGGGGGCCAGTGGTTAGGGTCACGAGGTTCTGTAGCCACGTCGCCACTGCTCCACCGCTTCACCGCCCGTCGCTGGCAGCGCCTCCCTGATCGGTAGGGTTTCTTGGTGGGGTGCTGGCGGCTACAGTGAACCTCGTGACCCTAACCACTGGCCCCCACCTCCTATTTATAGCACTGCGCGACGGGGGCCCACCAGCCACGTCATTGGGCTGGGCATCCCCGATCAGGACGCGAGATTAGAGCCCAGACAAGGCCGTTGGGCCAAGTCCAGTGAAGATCAAACTAACATTCTCCCCTTGATCTCTCATCACTTTCTTCGTTCTTCAATTTCTTATTCAAAATTTCAATTCATATTTTCCTCCCTTCTTTTCTATTTCATCATAGATTAGCGCAAAGGACTGTCCCATCGTCACAGCAATTAGTACCGCTAGACTAACAGCCACAATACACTTCTCCATTTTGAAATGATACTTTCTTTGGGCCCTTTGTTGTCCGGGAATCATAGGCTATACCATAAAACCCATGTCGACTGTGCGTTCTCTGAACACACTGGGTGGTAAGCCTTTATAAGCTGATCTGCAAGTACTTGCTTTTTACTTATACATTCGAAAGCTTTTAAAAGATTCCGGACTTTCTCCTTCACAACGTCTAACTTCATGTCAATGTGTTTGGCAGCACACTTGACCCGTTGTCATAGGAGTCAATCACTTCAAATGGCAGTTGCTGTTGTATACCATTACCAATTCCGGGTATAAGTTAACCATTTCGCCTGTCCTATAAGCCTCATAATAAGTTGTACTATAGGTATGCATCATTGATGACACCATAACTGTTTCTTTGGAGCTTTTCCATAATAAAACTCCAACTGCGAGAGTTAGCTACTATGTGGGTTTCACTAAACATCTCGCCGAAATTCAACATTCTTGTACCCACAACCATTTGAGAGTACTTGTTCTTTCTTAGTCATCATGAGGCTTATTAAATCTTTGCACAATTGCAAGACATTCTAAATCTCCATTCCAGTGATCTATATCTGGACTGGACTTTCTGCCAAAACATCCCAGATAAATGAACTATGTTAGGGTAATATCATACTGGTGCACTCATTAACCGTAATATCATAGTTGTGCACTCATTAAGCTTTCAACAGCTGAAGCATATGGATCCATATTCATTTGATCAATCTCATTTCGGTTCTTGTAACACTAGAATTCTCAAAATTATTACCCTTGACTATATGAACAGGCGTAGGGTCACTTGCATGCATACTTTGTTTCTTTACAATCTTTTCTAAGCATGTCTTTGTGATAATCCTAATACCCCTTTCATCTGTCTCGGTGAATTTCAATTCTTATAATGAGTGTCATTTCACCGAGAACATTCTTATTGAATCTCGAGGACAAGAATTGCTTCACATATAGTAGATTGACATCACTACTAGCAAGTAAGGTGTCATCCACATATACAGTATTAGGAAATGAATTTCTCATTCTATAACTTTGTACAGATACAATTGTTCTCTCATTCTCTTTAACCCAAAATTTCTAGTTGACCTTTCAATTTGAAATGCCACTGTTTAGAGACTTGCTCTAATTCATAAAAGATTTTAACATGTGGCATCCCATTCGTTCGTTCTTTCTTTTCATGACAAAACCTTTAGGTTGTGCCATGTAATTATTTTCATACAAATCCCATTGGGAAATGTTGTCTTTACTTTCATCTCAGATCGTGATGTGCCACTAGCACTCATTGTAATCTATTCATTCTCTTGCGTAAAATCTTTCGATTCAAGTCGTGCTTCATATCTTCTGTTCCCTTTGGAGCCACATTTCGTCTTGTAGACCCTTTACAGCCTACTATTTTGGCTCCATTAGGAATTGCTTCTGTTTCTCAAACTTCGTTGGTATTCATCAATTTCATTTCAATTTCCTTAGCTTCTTGCCATTTAGACATGTTAACGTCTCTCATGGTTTCTTCAAATGAGGTGGATCACCCTCCATTTGAATTTCTTCATTAATATATATAACTTATAGTTATCAATAATATCTGATTCTCTTATTCTTTGAGACCTTAAGGTCTGCAGCTAATGGCATGACACTTCTTTCACATGGGGTTGTTGTTGCTCTTTCATCGTCAATCGATTCTATAGGATAACCAGATCATTGTTTTCTTATTTATCTTTTTAAAGGGCTAACAACATGTGTTGTATGAGTCATACAACATCAACATGGTGTTGAACATTTGTCGATCTTGAGTCATTGGAGTAGGCACTGGTCCCACTTCTCTTCAAGTCATAGATCTTTTCATACCATGCTCCCCCAGATTAATCCATCTCGTGTAAGGATAGCGTATCTTCAATCTTTCTTATTTTGGGTTTATTCTGTTAAAATCTATCTCATTTGGTGCTTTGAGCACCGTCTTAGTATTTCTTAGTCTCATTGCTATCTTCCTGTTGAACTGTAAAAGGTTTAGGAATTTAGCCATTTCTGTACTTAGGGGTATCTTTATTATGACCGTTGTACTCCCTCAACGATCACCTTCATCTTTTATAGATCACTTTTTCTCTAAATACAAAGCATATAATGGGGAATTTCTTTCAATTCTCTTTATGAGTTTCTTTCATTGTCTTTCTATCTTTCTTAATTCATGTCACAATCCTCCCCCTCGAAATATGGCTCAAACTTTTCTGCCACAATTTCGAAACCTTCATAACTCTTGTGAGTGAGAAAACTTTGATTACTTCATCCACATGATTACATCATGGAAGATGAAATTATTTCTTAATTTATATGGAAGTATGTATTCTTTTTTTTTCTCATTTCACTTCAAGAACTCAACAGAGTCCTACTTTTTCCTCATTTCACTTCAGAAACTCAACAGAGTCCTTTTATCAATACTTCTGTAATTCATGCTTGCATGTCATTCTTATCATGAGGTTCGTTTTTAACTTCTTTTGTTCTTAAACTCATACTAGGATAGCATAAGAGCTACCCTAAACTTCTCTCCCTGTGCGGGATACACATGGTCATCTCACTTTCTCCTGCCATGCAGGACAAGTGCTATGCCAACTTTACCCCACAACGTGGGTATTTTCTTAAAATTTTATGCCGTCATGCGAGACAATTCTCTTGTAGAGACATAAATGCCAGGATTGACTCATATTCAATTATCAAATTCAGGAATAAATTCGATATTCTTTAACGCACGTGCTTAATCCGACGTTGGTCAAATTAAACATGCATGTCATTCATTATAATTCATATCATGATGATAAAAACTGAAAATTAAATTATTTTTCATAGAGAGTACATAAAAGATATTTCTTAAACTAAACTCTTATTGTTCTATTTCTTTTCTTGGATCAATATCCCTGAAATCTTTGAAAATTATTTCTTTTCAAGCCACTCTTAAAGAGGACACAATTTCTCATGCAATGACCTACTTTCACATACACAATTTGTACTTAGGCCTTTCATCATCTGAGTCATAAGTACCCAGTGCTTTTCTTTTCTCTTTCTTTTCTGCCTTCCAGAACGAAAGCATGAAGATCTCTGTCTAAAAATTATTCAACAATAGTTATCAACATTAAACTCTGATTTCTTTATGTTCTATTCTATATCACCATTGGGCAGATATAGAACAAAACAATTTTCTTCTACATTAATTCTATATCACCGTTGGGTAGAAATAGAATAAATGCATAAAACTCATAGATAAAACTCATAAAATTTTCTATCAATAACTTTTGCTAAAATTAGCAACATCATGAATACAATATTCTTGTACATTAATTCCACATCATCGTTGGGCATAAATGGAATTAACATATGGAACAATTCAATTATCATTAACCCTCTTCAAAATTAAATTCTCCCGTTGGTTCGAATTTAATTAGAAGATCATCATCATCATCATTGCAGCGGAAAATCATCTTTCTATTTCATGAGCATTTCTTGATCTTTATCTATTCTCTGAAAAAAAAAATTACTCACTTTGATGCATAATTTATCAGAGATTCAAATTTCAACCTCAATCTCATAAATAAGCTTATAATATTGTTATCATCAACGTTGGTCAGAAAATAACAATATCATAATTTCACTTAAATCGTAATGTGAATATCCCTCTAATTAAAATTTTCTCGTTGGTTCCAATCTTAATTAGAGGATAAACTTTTCATCATTTTCTGAATAACTGTAACTGCTCTTCAAATTAAATCCTCCCGTTGGTTCGGATTTAACGAGAAGACAATATTCTTTTTCTTTGCAGCGGAAACATTAAGCAAAATTCTTAAAATAATTCCTTTTCAGAAGCATTTCTCTGTACTCATCTACTCTTTGACAATTTTATCCCGGAGGATGAAAAATTGACAAAGATTTAAGCATATTCTTTAAATGAAATCATCATAAATTTGCTTCTGAAAAAAAAACAATTGACTCTATTACTTGTTCATTTCGGCTTGAGGCCCAACTCTCGCGGCCCGAGGCCCAGCTTGCTGCGCGTGCCTTTTCTTTTCCCGCGGCCCAGCTTGCCGCGCGGCTTTTCTCTCTGCCCGGCCCAACGTAGCAGCCTAGCAGGCCTATCTCGCACGCGCGCACAGTGCTCCCCCGCGCCCAGGCCTTAACCTGGGCCTGGGCCGGGATTCCTCGAACCCGCCTGGGCCGATTTCGGTCCAGTCGCCCTAAGCCGTCGATCGGCATCCGACGGACGAGCGTCGATCTCGGGAGATCAAAAACGCGCCACCGGCAGCTCCCCATGAACCCTAACCTCGTTTGCTTCTTTACCCTTCTTGCTTACCGCGCCGCGTGGAGCGATGGCCCATGGCCGCGGCGGCCGCCGGCTGCCGGAGCGGGTCCTCGCCGGCTGCTCTCCCGACTTTCCTTTCCTTCTATTTCCTTTCTTTTCTCCCTCCCCACACTCTCTTAGCCGCAGCCGAGAAGAGGGCCAACGACGGCGGCCGTGGTGACTGACCGGAGGAGGGGGTTACGGCACCGTCGTGGCACCCCTCGCCGGCACGCGCGTGCGGCCGGAGCCGCGCGCGGCGCCGTCGAGCGGCACCGCGGTGGTGCCCTCTGGCCGGAGCCCGCTGCTCCCTTTCTTCTCTGAGCCCGAGCCCATGGCTCGGCTGTCTTTCCTTCCTGCGCGCGAACGTCGGCGGTGAGGTGAGTCCAGGTAGGATCTCCCCACTCCAACTTCTTTCTTCTCTGTGCTTTTCTATGGGCTTTCTTTAGGGTTAGGGTTAGCTTTTCCGAATCAAATTCGGTTTTTTATTTTCTTTTTTTTTCTTCTTCTAACCCCCTCCCCTTTTCTCTGTTCTGACCCTGTCCACCGGAAGGTGGTTCGGATCCTTCCCGCTGACGACGGTCAGCGGTGATGACCGATGGCATGGAAGCTCCGGTCCTTTGTTTTTCTAGGGGTTTGAAACTGTCCCCTTTCTCCTCTGATCTGTTCTTCCCGTCGCCACCCGATCCGACATCGGGCAGTTAGGTTAGGGTTCCATTAGGGTTTGCTATTCTTCCGAATCGAGTTCGGTTTCTTCCTTTCTTTCTTCTAAATTCTTCCCCAATTTAGATCTACACACTAGGTAAAAACCTCGCTCCGGTACCAATGTTAGATGCTTAGGACCTTTCTAGGTGTAGATCAGTCGGTAGGTTCTTGTCTATTTGGTATAAACAATATCATGGTGCATAAATCCAGAGAGGGAGAGAGAGACTAAGAGAGAGAGGAAGGTACAGACCGTCGGGCTTGACGGAGAGGAACCAGCCGTCACTGAAACACTGGTGAAGATCTGCGCTAGGGCAGCGACGGGAGGTGAAGTGGTGGAGCAGTGGCGACGCCGGTGGAGCTTCCCGTCGCTGGCAGCGCCTCCCTGATCGGTAGGGTTTCTTGGTGGGGTGCTGGCGGCTACAGTGAACCTCGCACGTCGCTGCCCTAGCGCAGATCTTCACCAGTGTTTCAGTGACGGCTGGTTCCTCTCCGTCAAGCCCGACGGTCTGTACCTTCCTCTCTCTCTTAGTCTCTCTCTCCCTCTCTGGATTTGTGCACCATGATATTGTTTATACCAAATAGACAAGAACCTACCGACTGATCTACACCTAGAAAGGTCCTAAGCATCTAACAATCACCACATCCCGGTAGGGATGGTCCTCAATGAGTTTTTTCCTAGACGAACGCACACGTCAGCAGCTCTATGCATGGATATGCATGCTCCGGAAGAAATAAACAAAACCGAAACACTAGCTACACCATGTCTTAGCGACGTAGCTATGTTCTGTACTACTAGTAGGTAGGTAATAGCTGTTAACTGTTTATAAATCTCAGGAGAGCAGCATATATAATGTTGGTTGGAGAGAGAACGAAGTCGATACATTAATTACCATGTCCGATTCGGATGCATATATATAAATTACTCGGAATCCAAATAATCCAATATACTGTACGAGTACGATACCAGTTGCAAAGACGGAACTTGCAGATGCATCGCCGACGTACGACTGTGCCATCGCCGGAGTACACAATCGAGAATCGTTGCGGCCCGGGGGAGGAGTGGGCCGATTCTGACTAATTACCGGGCCATGATATAACGATCGGCATCGTGATGAACTTGGCCCAGGTTATTCTAGGGGATTAATAACCTCTAAATAAATCAACAGCACACTATAAAAAAACGATTTCAGAAGATACGTGATGTGATTTGCAGAGGTGGGTATGTTAAGCTACCGCACCTATAAATCACCTAGAGGCCGAACGTGCAAACTCCATTTGTGTGAGAGAATTTTCAATAGCTTCTCTACAAAAATATACTTGCCAAATCATTGTTTATTCCGAGTGGCCAAAATGAGTAGACAAAGCTTTTTTTTTGCCTTTCTCCAAGCATTGCTAATAATGGGTTCCTCAAAATTAAACTAGGGAGGAAAACCTCATGCCGTGGAGAGAAAAAAACAAGGAGAATTTGGATGTTAGGGAGCGTAGAATGACGTGGATATATATATGTAGAGTTGCATGAGAGATTTAGATGTTATTTATAGAATTCAAATGGGAACTGTTGGATGCTGGTTCTTTCCTTTTTTTGAAAAAAACTTTTTTAAGTTGAATTAAAAAACTTTTGGAGATGTTCTAAATTGATTTAGAGAGTCTGTGCTCCTAATAGGCTCACGTCTGTTGATAAAAGACCTGATGCCCATTAAAATACCTTAGAAATAAATAGAGCCCCTCCAAACCATGTACCGATCCCTCCGCCTTCCCACTCAACTCTCTCTCTCTCTGTCTCTCTCTCTCTCCAATGTCTCCTCCGCCGCCTCAAGCTTCAACCCACTCAGTAACAATGATCACGTGGGGGTGTCCTTTTGACCAGGGTGGGTGTGGATCTGATACAGGGAGGTGTCTCCTCCTTAACCTTGGCCTCTGACCTGCGCGGGACAAGCGGGGCACAAAAAGGATCTTCTCTCCCACGCACTCATAGGGTGGAAGGGCCTGGCCGTCGCCTCAACGTCTTCCTAGGCGGCGGTACCAACACCGAAATGACTTTGTGGTGGAAGGATCGCGCGGAGCTAAGGGACTACGTCTGGGTTAGCAACTCGAAGAGGACAATGGTAGAGTCCAAGTGGCTTTAAGGTGCCGATGAGATGATGGTGGATGAGGGTTGCGTGTGTGTGGCATCCGAGGATGGTGAGAATATGTTCGTGGTCTACATGGATCCGAAGTTGACACGCTGTCAACGTGGAGCTCTATCGCGTCTACCTTCCTATGCCAACATGCATAACGCATACTGTGAACACGTTCGATCTCTTAAATCCCAATGTGGACCTCATTTTCATCCACGACTACTATCTCTAGGCAATCCCTACCATCTTCGGCCACAAATTGTCATCGACGGCGTGGGCAGTGATGAGCTCAACATCATGGCTCCATGTGTTTGTTTTGATTTTTTTCATTGATTTCCAGAGGTAGGTGTCCCAAGTCACTCACCTCTAGAACGAAGTAATGTTTTTCAGAGGCAGAAGGTAGCACCTCTTGTGAAATTCTTGATTGTAGCACAGACACCCTTGATAGAGGTGGGACGCACAACTGTCTCTAAAAATTCATTTTTCCCATTCAACAAAATGGTCTTGCCATTGGTAGTATTCACTAAATAACGATGATGACGACTGTCTTGTATAATATACGTATCTTCTTAATAAAGAGTAACGGCAGGTCGGCAGTGCCCTCCCACAAAAACAAGAAAAAAGAACACGTTTTGATCGAATTTGATGGATATGCATTGTTGAGCGAAGCTGAGTCACGATGATCGACAACGGTTACGTAGAAGTTGCATCGATTTATACATATGTATATATCCTAGCAAGCAATATGCATGCAGCGTTGACCCTTAATTTGTACTACTACTGTTCTAATCTACGTACTAGCCTACAAGGAAATATATATATATATATATATATATATATATATATATATATATATATATATATATATATATATATATATATATATATATATATATATATATATATATATATATATATATATATATATATATATATATATAACTATTACCCTATAGTTGGCTACAAAATAACTTATTCTGTAGCCACTTTGAGTTACGATAATTGCTATGCTAATTTACGAGATTATAGTAACTCCTTACTATGTGTTTTACTAGAACATTATGGTAAATATCCTCATGTGTTATAGTAATTCAACTATCGTAAATATATACTGACATTGTCGTAAATTAGTATATAAAATTATCGTAAATAGAGGTGGCTACAAAATAACTTATTTTGTAGCTATATATATATATATATATATATATATATATATATATATATATATATATATATATATATATATATATATATATATATATATATATATATATATATATATATATATATAACTTTGCAAGGCAATGCAACGTGATCATCAATTAACATGTGGGGTACTTTATTACGTTTGATTGTTATTATTTGTCTGCTTAATTCGCCACTTGTGCTAGCTAAACCGAGCTATTAAAACATGATGGCGGCTCTAGATGATCCACTGTACCACACACCCACTACAATGCATGACTGCCGTTTGATGCTACTTTTGGAGTGTGGTATAGTGTTAATTAAAACATGATCAATTACTGAACTAATTAAACTTTAGGAATAAATTAAGTTAACCAAACGGGTGTACTAAAAAGAAGACTAATTTTTAGTCCAATCCAAAACTAGCTGTTAATTAGTCCCTCTCATCAGTAGTCCATGCATCTATCTATGTAAATAGAATAAGATTAAACTTTACTCACCCAAACTTCAGTTGGACTAATAACTAGTTTTTATTTAGGTGATCCAAACATGCTTTTAATCTGCATAAACTAGTAACTCTTTAATGTGGATAAACTAGTAACTCTGCCATGCAGACGTAGGGCGTCTACTAGCTAGCTCATCAAACAATGCAAGATTCTTTTCAAAAAAAAAAAACAATGCAAGATTCCCTCTCGATCTATTCTAGCAGTGTAGTGCCATGTCGTTATCCTCTGGGTTCCTTCCTTCCTGCGTCCCTGTCGAATTTGGATTGTTTTCTACTTTCCTTTATAGCCGCGTGCGGAGACTTTAGTTTGATTGTTTCACATCTTAAATAGTAATTACCATTGGTTTCCCATGAGCAGCTGTTGCCGCAGCTTGTGGTATATACTATTAAACACTGTATAAAGTAACGGAAATGCTATTGTGAGGGCGTCCGTCCGTCCGGATGCTCCTTGACTGGCCTATGAATCAGCCCAACGAGCCTGCCCCTTCTACCAAACTAACTGGACGCTTCAACGATTTCTATAAAAATTGGACGCTGCAACATTTCCTCACTCCGCCTCGCAGTGTTTTCCACCGCCGCATTGCGCTGCCCGCTCGCCGCGGCCGCCTCCACCGCGTTGCCCAGTCGCCGCGACCGCCTCCACCGAACCGACGAGCCTCCTCATCGCCGTCAGGGTCCGGCCGTTCGCTGGTGTCGTTGGCTGGCCGGGTTAACCCAGCAGCAGCCTCATAGGTGCCATGACACCATGTGTGGCTAGGCAGCCAGGAGAGGGGTTTGTCGCTGGCTAGGCCCAGGCCAGGCGCAGGCGCAGGCGTAGCTGGCCGTTGCCGGGCCGCGTGACCATCCTTGGTCGCCGGCTGGCTGGAACCGATCGTTCCCCGCTCTCCTCTACGTCGCACGGAAGAAGGGTGAAAAACACATGTTGCAAGCGTACATTCCAAGTGTTTCAGATGTTTTAGAGGAATATTGTAAGTGTTTTAGATGGATATTACAAAAGTAGATCGGGAGGTTGCATATGTTGCAATGGTTGTACACGTACGTTGCAAAGCGTCTGTTCCCAATGTTTTATTTGTGTTTTCCGACGTATGTTGCAAGTGTGTTTATTTGGATGTTGCATATGTTTCACACATATGTTGCAAGTATTTTACCTAGATGTTGCATATGTTTGCAATGTTTTTCAAGCTTTTTTCAGGTGTTTTTTTTCCAAGTGTTCCAGAAACATGTTTCAAGTGTTTAATCTGTCTTCAGACGTATGTGCAACTGTTGCATCCGGATATTTTAAAAGTAGATCGGATGGTGCACATGGGATGAGCGTGGGGAGCGGTAGGGGGTGCGTGCGGTCCCCGACCGTAGTCTGGTGGCGCGGGCAATGTTCAGTCGGTGTGGGCCCCGTGTGGGCTCGCAAAACGCAGGTGTGCTGACGCGAGCACGGGGGCGTGGAGTGTAGGTGCACGGAAACAGAGTGTCTCGCGGGCGTCCTCCGAACGTCCGGGCGCTAGCACTGCCGATAAAGTAAGGGTCTGTTTGGATCCATTAGTACTAAATATTAGCTAGGTAATAGCCAATAGTTGCTAATTTTTAGCAAGGTACCGTTTGGATCCACCTGCTAATAGGTGATTGGATAGTGAGTTGAAGATGTATATGAACTATTAGTATCTATTAGCAACTTTAAACCTACTAATGAAATTAATACTTAGCAGCCCTCCCACTAATAATTAGCAAGTTTATTAGTAGGTTTATTTAAATTTACTAGTAATAATTTTAGCTGCTAATTTTTAGTGCTAATGATCCAAACATACACTAGATATACGGCGCTGTTAAAACAGGCAGCCGAACATATCCATTGTCAGATTGGATTACTGTATGTATACATTTTTCACCAGGGAGAAGAGAAGAAATGGCATGTGATGTCTCTGTCTCTTCACCCTTTTGTGCGCTTGTCGTTCTCGTTCGTTGTGTGTGCACTGCCAACTGCTCCTGCTCCAAACGACAATCAGACTGAGTTGTCAATTCTTGTGTGTTGCTGCAGCAGCAGGGGTAGGAGTATCTCCGATTGGCTGCCGTTTAGCCTATTATGGCGATGAGCATCCGAGTCATCGGTGATGAACAGGATGCCATCCTCCCAACAAAAAGAAATGGAATCATTGCCCACACCGGAATAATGTGCGGTTGCATACGTGGCAGTGACCCATCCAGAAGGATCCCAACAAAAGCACAAAACGATAATTAAAATGTGTATATATAATATATATGCGTATAATTGCTGGTGAGGTCAGGTAGGTCCTGTGCATGTGCAAGCATTATTCGGGCGGCGAGCGACGTTGCCCGGCCGCCGCGCCACCACCGTATCATCCCTGAATCCATCCAAGATAATTGTTAAGCCTACAAAAACCAGGACCTCAATTTAATTAATACATGTAGATATCTTGCCTTGAAATGCGTACGTATATACTCTGCATAAGTCAGGATGTAGAAATTATTAAATGGAACAATATAGGAAACATGTACCACACGAAACTGGTGAATTGAGAGATTGTATAATACAAAACGTACAGAAAAGAGTAACGTACACCAGTACATTGGCTTCTCTAGCTTAATCAGTAGCAATATTCATAACAAACCAAAAACCTCTTTGAGAAAATAAATTCCACTAGTATGTAGTCGACATCTCTCCCGTTTATTATTCAAGACAAACATGTAGAAAACTATATATATGTATATATATTCCATCACCTGGCTATTATAAGCATGTCTCAGTTTTACCAAGTGGTTGCTCTTAACAAGCGCCTCAATTGCAATCTTTTGAAATGCACCCGTGTGGTCATATAAGATTATTCATTCCTCAGATATTGGTTTCTGCTTGGTGATTAAGATCTTACTAATATCCTGGGAGACTTGGAATGAGTGAAATGCGCATGTTTTCAACCACAAGGAAATGCCAAACAGTAGGCTTATGACAAAAATCAAGGTGGCGGGGACCTCAGATTTTGATAGGAACAGAACACCTGACGGATCTGAACTTGCGGCAGTAAGACTTTTTTTTGTCCTCCGACTCGAACCAAACAGTTTTTCTTTTGTTTTTATTTTTGGGCTCCCATTTTGGATTTTGTAACTTTGCAGGACACTCATGGAAGTCTTCTCCTAACATTTTTAATGTAACATGCAACTCTCCTACCAATTTGTTTTAGAGAAAATAAGGACCACAAGTTGCTTTCATGATTGATCTTTGCAAAGTACAAGACATCCGATATATGAATCAAGCCACACCTATGGACCACATCAGGTATTGTTGGGTGAAGGAAACATATACCACATGCATCCTAGAATGAATTGAGCCATCATTTTGGACAAGATTCATTGTGCTGCCAGTTTAAGTTAATAAAACAAAATTGAACCATAAGTGATAGAAACAGGCAGCATCGAAAGCAGAAGGTAAACCACCTGGTCGTACCCATTGTAGGAGGTGAGTAGCTCTCACATTGCTCTAGGAAGCAAAAAAACTTGGGTGCATATTTCTTCTTGATATATAAAGTCATAGTTCCTTCAATGTTGCTCTAGTTTTTTTTTGTATAACACTATCTTGAAGATAAAGGTTTCCTGTTGAAATGTTGTAACTCATCTAGCTGGTTTCAATGGTGATTTCCATTTTCTATAGATATAACAAAAATTTGGTTTAGTCTAAATGTTCAAAGTAATTCATTTTAAATCAGAAAATATGAAACTAATACAAAAATAAAAAAAATATAATATTTCTTTTTGTTGTCGATTTGGACTTATTTGGATCCTACGTGTTCTTGTTTCCATTGCTTCATTGCTCATCACTTGCTTTTTTTTTGAATTATCATTTCATGCTTTGCTTTATTTGATCACATTACATTATTAGTTTATTTCATGATGTTTGAGACCCTGTTTTTTTTATGAAACCAACTAATCATCCATTGACATAAATCAAAGTACTAGCGATACATTGACAAAATAGGATCTGTATATGATGGCTTGCCATATGTGATGTTGGTGTTATCTTCTGGATCTTCTATGTAACATGCAACTCTCCTACCAATTTGTTTTAGAAAAAAAGTAGATCTTTGCAAAGTATAAGACATCCGATAGATGAATCAAGCCAACTATGGGCCACATCAACTATTGTTGGGTGAAGGAAATATACCACATGCATCCTAGAATGAATTGGGCCATCATGTTGGACAAGATTCATTGTGCTGCTAGTTTAAGTTAATAAAGCTTAATTGAACCATAAGCGATACAAATTGGCAGCATCGAAAGCAGAAGACAAACCACTGGTCATGTCCATTGTAGGAGATGAGTAACTCTCATTACTTTAGGAAGCAAAAACTTGGATGCACATTTCTTTTTGATATATAAAGTCATAGTTCCTTCAATATGTTGCTCCAATTTTTTTGTGCAATACTATTTCAAAGCTAATAAAGGTTGTTCGTTGAAATATTATAACTCATCTAGCTGGTCACCATGATGATTTCCATTTTCTGTAATTAATTGCATGTGATAGTGCATTGCTGATGTGGATAGCTTGCATGTTAAGATATATCTCTAGTGGAGTTTAGTATTATAAGAGATATAGATATAGATATAGATATAGATTAACAAAAAAACCGGTATGTTTAGTCTAAAAGTTTAAAGTAGTTCATTTTAAATAAAAAATTATGAAACTAGTACAAAAACTAACTCTCAAAAAAAATTTAGGTCCTTGAAATATTGTGTCATCTAGGTACAAACGAGCTTCAACCAGCCCACATGTTGGTCCCTAGCGCTCCATCTACTTACTCACCCTCTCTCCACATTCCAATCTAGTGTGGCATCGCATCGCATCGTAGTCATCAACTAGCCATCTCCATCCCATGCATTCATCATCATCCACATTAAATGCCACGACATCATCAGTAGTGGTTGCAGCAAGAGACCAAAGTTAGTGCTCGTTAGGCAAAAGTGGTACTTACTACAAAAATAATTTTAAGAGAATGAGTGCTTGGCCATTAATTTCCTGCCTCAGTCAAGAATGATGTGAGGATCCAACCGCTGTGGCATGTGGCGTCATGATGTGGAGTATATCGGGTCTATATGGATCTAAGTGACATACTATATGACATGTTCACATACCTGAATTACACATAGAGACAAGATCGGGAACCTAAAAAATATCATTTTAAAAGTTTGAGAACTAGATGTTGTTTCATGATTGATCTTTGCAAAGCTTGATGCATCCAATAGATGAATGAAGCCACGACTTTGGGCCAGATGAGGTGTCATTGTGTGAAGAAAATATACCACATTCATCCTAAAAACAAATGCAGCCACCATTCTAGACAAGATTCATTGTGGTACTAATTCAAGTGAAGGAAACATAACTGAATCATAAGCGATAGAAAATAAGGGTAGCATCGAAAGTAGAAGACAAACAAGATCTCATTGTATCCATTGTACAATATGATAACTCTGTTTTGTTGTGGAACTAAGAATTTACATGTACCCCTGGATCAGATAAGTCATATATATATATATATATATATATATATATATATATATATATATATATATATATATATATATATATATATATATATATATATATATATATATATATATATATATATATATATATATATAGTCCATAACTAGCTACAGAATAGCATATTTTGTAGCCGGGCAAAAACTCCTGAGCCCGACCAGCACCAGCGCACCGTCCCACCGGCTTATCCATTCACGCTGCCGCTTTGACTCAGCTCGATCTGGTCCCCTCCACACTGATACAGAGGCCGTGTTTAGTTCCCGAGTCGGGGCGGCCGACTCGGGACTGCGCTCTACAGTGTTCCAGTCGTCGGAACACTGTAGCGTATTTTGTTTTTTTATGCAAAAAATTATCTAAAATTGATTAATTAGATTCAAAATGTTCGTCTAAGAAAGTACAACAAAACTGTATAATTAGTTTTTGATTTTATCTACATTTAGTACTCCTTGTATTTGCCGATATTTTGATGGGATGGAAAATCTCCTTTTTACATAGTGAATTTTGGGGAGAATCGGAAACTAAACAAGCCCAGAGTAATGCATGCAACTGATTTATTGCTCCTCGATACTGCCATACCTGACCTGGCGACGTGTCTCTCATTTTCCTATTCTCTTTCTCTCTCCTCACATGCGGAGCTCTCCAAGAAGTAGTGCCACAGGATCCAGTACCTCCGACGAGCATCCCGCTGCGAGTGGCGAGCCGCTGCGTTTGGGGCTGCGGTGTCGACGGGTCCCGCGCCGTCACACCCCTTCCGCCGGATTGGCGCCGATGTGGGCGCGATGCCACCCGCTCGGCGCGCCCCTGCCCCAGCCGGCCACCTCCGTCGCAGATGCGCCTCCACCTTCCCTGCGCGGTGGCGGATCCCCAACTTCCCGGCTAGGTGGCGTCTCCTCCACCTTCCTGGCGGCGATCTGCGTCCCCACCGCGACCGGCGGCGGCCCTGGCCCCTCCGCGACGCGACCGGTGGCGGCCCTGCTCGCCCGCGTTGCGACAGGCGGCGGCCCCGCTCCCCCGTGAAGGCGACGCCGGGCTAGGACAGCCGCTCCCTGTCTTCTCTCGTCATCTCCAGCGCAGTGCCCTCCCCGTTGGCCTGTGCGCGTCCTCCTCGTCGACTCGGAACCGTGACCTAGCCACGATGTGATGTATCAGCTTGGTCGTTGGTGGCTCATCGGCCGTACCTAAGGCGATTCGTCTTTATCGATGCCCATCGTGCCCTCCGGTGAGTGTGAAATCCCCAGGCGGATCCGAATCATTCTCCTGTTTATTTGTTCATCCGAATCAGGATGATGAGACGCACAAATCCACATCCTTATTCATTGTGAGATAGATTTCTATTTATTGCGAATCTGATTACTACTTCACCATACGCATATATTTTCATTTACCGTATTTTTATTTTTCTGATCTGGTAAGCCAACATGTCATGAAAGAACCATTTTTTTTTAATGTCACCGGGGGGATTTGGTCCCCCACCTGAATATATTTATAGAGATTTGCCCAAAGCGGCAGGATAGTTTTACAAGAGCTATAGCAGCTTTACAGGGGATATACACACATGGATTAGCCTTGCATTGCTGAATCAAATGTCACACACCAAGCATCGATGACCGATCTTTTTTGTGGTTTGAGCCTACAGCGCCAGAGTTGTGCCTCTTTCTTGCAATCAGCAATGAGCTGTCGCAATTGGGGAGCTTCATGATGAAAGACGACAACATTCCTTCATTTCCACAACTGCCAGGAACATAAGGCAAGGAACATTCCAAACTGCTCTTTCGGAATATGATTAGGGCAGGTCGTCTGATGAAGTTCAGAGGTTGGCCGTGATGGTGGAACATCAACACCGACGGCTGTCCAGAAGGAGACTGCAATGGGGCATCCACTGATGATGTGCTCTGGATTTTCATCTCCCTGATTGCAGACTTCACAAGTCGTAGAGTCCACAATCCTTTTTCTGAATAGGTTTGTGCGGCACTGAATACGTCCCTGAACAAGGAGCCAGACGAACAATTTCACTCTTGACGGCGCTGCCGAGTTCCAGACAAACACCGAACTTGCATTTGGTTGGCAATCACGGGATTTTAGCATCCTGTAAATGGCCGACGTGTCTAATCTCCCCGGCGCTATACAGAATGGTGAAATCCGCTTGTCCGACTCATTTGTGAGCACTGTATCTCCCATAATGCATCTGATTTGTTGTAGTTGATCAGCGGCTTGGCTTGATAGGCGACGAACGAAGTTTCCTTCTAGGCCAGACTGCATAGCTTGAGCGACTGTGATTTCCCGGTCTTGACAATGTGAGTACAAAGCCGGAAAATGATCACTGAAGGCATCCTCCCCAGTCCAGACATCATTCCAGAACAAGGTGTTCTGTCCATTTCCAAGCTCAACCGAGGTAATTGCCTGATACATAGGCAGGAGGGTGCGGAGTACCTCCCAGTGTGTTCCATGTAAGTCCCCCTTGAGCATTGCAATGCACGCCCGTTGCCTGACCCATTGAGCCCACGCCGAACTGTCCGCGTTGTGCAGGCGATGTATGAGTTTCAGTAGTAGACAAACATTCTATGTGCCCAGATCCTTTGTCCCCAAACCTCCGAGCTCCTTTGGTGTGCAGACCCGCTGCCAGGCAACTAAGCACTTGGACCCTGCCCCATCCTGTGAGCCGGCCCAGAGAAAGGCTCGCCGACGTTTATCCATGCTCGCGATGACCGCTGGCGGAAGACAGATGGAGCTCATTACATAAATTAGTTGGTTGCCCAACACCGAATTCACCATAACTGCTCTTCCCATGGTATTAAGTAGTGAAGCTTGCCAGGATGCTAAGTACCTATCAGCTTTGCCGATGTAAGGGGCAAAAGATGACACCGACAGTTTAGTGGCAGAGAGAGGCAGCCCCAGGTAGGTTTGAGGGAAACCTTCCTTCCGACACCCAAGAATCTCTATGCCGTGGTTAGTGACAGACTCATCCATGTGTATAGGAACTGCAGTACTTTTATTGTAGTTGATGCTTAGGCCCGTTGCAGCTGCAAATTGATCGAGGATTATCTTCAACTGAGAAACAGCAGAAGGGATACCTTTTAGCAGGATGAGGGTGTTGTCTGCGTATTGGAGGACAGCACAGGGCGTGCCTGACTCGATCGGGTGAGGGATTGCTGAAAATTCCCTTTGAATCATTCTCTGAAGTGTTTTAGCTACTAGCAAAAAGAGGTATGGCGACAGGGGGTCCCCTTGGCGAAGGCCCCTTTTGCAATTGATCCATGGCCCTGGACAGCCATTCACAAGCACGGCTGACTTGGATGAAGAAAGGATCGTTCTGATCCAATCTATCCAGACCTCTTCAAATCCCCTTGCTTTGAGAATAGCGAACAAGCCCTCCCAGTTCACCGTATCAAAAGCTTTTGCGAAGTCGAGTTTAAGCATCAGAGTTGGAAGTTTGCGCTTGTGACAGACCTAAACCAGCTCAACAGCGTATACAAAGGTCTCCGAGATGGATCTTCCTTGCAGAAAACCTGTTTGGTTCAAGTCAATCAGAGCTGAAATCTCTTGCTGCAGTCTTGAGGTGAGGATTTTTGCCAAGATCTTGACGCTGCAGTTTTGAAGGCATATGGGCCTGAAAGCATCAACTGTCACTGCACCCGGTTTCTTAGGCAGTAGAACCATGTATGATATGTTAATCCTGTCCAAATCCACCTCTCCTTGGTGAAAACTGTTGAGGAATTTTAGCACTTCATTTCTAATGGTCCCCCAAGCTGCGGAGTAGAACCCTGGGCCGAAACCATCTGGCCCCGGTGCACTGTGCTTGTTCATTGAACGCAGCGCCTTTCTTGCCTCTTGTTCAGTGAATTCTGCAATTTGGCTTGAGGGTCTTGGGCAGTTGACAAACAGATCATTCACGTCGAAGGACCAGGAAGAGGTCCTCCCGTGACCAATGATGGAGCCGAAGTACTGAGTAAGTGCAGCTGTCTTCCCTGCATGCCCCGTGATCTGCACTCCATCAACCTCCACCATTCTGTTAGAGTTTTGCCTCATGCGCATTGTAGCCTGAGCATGGTGGAAGAACCATTGTTAAGCCTGATTCTCTCATACGATTTGGTTGTCTATAGGAAACTGAAGTCAGATCATGCGAGTTAATCATGCCTTGTTAAGATGCCGATCCAGCTGCTCCATCCCGGCGACACCTGCATGGATCGGTCCGTTCCTTACCATTGTCAGCCAGTAGACGTTGGCGAGGGAGAAGTCCCCTGGCTAACTCTGTTCCGTCGACCAGATGCCGTCTCTGGGAGTAATGCTTCCAATTTGATTGTGCTGGAGTTACAAAGCAGACGACTGACCATGTTGGGCAAAACTTTCAGATTGTTGTGTGACGTCGATGTGCATGTAAAAGCCTGATTGTATATGTTGGAGTAGTAGTGCTAGTGCCAGATCGAATGTGCAAGCAAAATAATTCAGATTGTGTCAGTTAGAACTTGAAATATTGGGCTATGCATTATAGTAAATTTGACATCATTTTCTGCCTGTACTTGTTCGCCATTGTGGTAATTGATATGATGTATAGCCTCAACATAATTGTCGTATTGAGGCATTTGAATTCTCGTAACTATTTTGTAGTAAATTCAAGTCACTATTATAGCGAGTGGTTTACTTGCAATAGCTTGACACAAAATTGTGGTAATCCCTATACTAATTCTGGTAACGAGCCATTATCCAAATTCTAGTAACTACTTTATGGTAAATGCATTCGTAACTGGCCTGGCAAATTACTGAATTGCTGCAGGTCATTTAGAACTACTTTATGGTAAATGCATTCTCGTAACTGGCCTGGCCAACGGCTGTCTCAGGTTATCGTAAATATTCTATAGTAAATTGAATATATATCCGATCTAACCAGCCAAAAATTATCGTAACTATTTTTATAGTAAACTGTGGGGACCGGTTAATAACTATGTGGCGTTAATTAGGCACCGCATGCAAGACAAGGCTCCGCATGCATATCTGCGGTAATTATGCATGGGCCTACTGCCGCATGCAAGGCGGATGCTCAGCGAGTTGCGGTTGCGTGCGTGAATGCTGGTGAGCCTGATGGTCTGGCTACAAAAATAAGTTATTCCGTAGCCAGCTATAGAGTATACTCTCTCTATTCTGTAGCCACTTTCAGTTACGATAATTGCTATGCTAATTTATAAGATTATAGTAACTCCTTACTATGTGATTTATTATAACATTATGGTAAATATCCTCACGTGTTATAGTAACTCAACTACTGTAAATATATACTGATATTATCGTAAATTAGTATATAAAATTATCATAAATAGAGGTGGCTACAAAATAACTTATTATATATATATATATATATATATATATATATATATATATATATATATATATATATATATATATATAGCGTTTTTTCTATTCGTACACGTAGCTACTCGGACCTTTTAGTACGCACGGGAGGGCAGCCAGCTAGTCCTGCGGACTAAACGGAGGTCTTCAGGGGGTGCTTAGCGGGTCTAGCTAACGGGTAACTTCCATGAAAAACAGATCTGGTTTAAATTGTTTGCTTTTGACGTTGGGTCGGCATGCAATTGATAACTTCCATGAAAAACGGATCTGGTTTAAATTGTTTGCTTTTGACGTTGGGTCGGCATGCAATTGGGTATTAAATAGTAGTATGTGTGTATACCTAATAATTTTTTTAGAAGTATGGTTGCATATTTTATTAAGGAAATTTTTTTAGAAGTATGGTTGCATACTTTATTAAGGATAACGAGTATATATTTCTATACTTGTATTTGGGAGCATATCCATATACTTAGAGGATTATATTAATGTATATCTTTGGGATTTTTTTAGGACTGTAGTATGACCACATACTTGTTTCCTGGGAGTATGTGTACATACATGGAGTGTAGTATGAGCACATACTTGTTTCCTGGGAGTAATCTGTACATGCAGTATGCGTTCGAGCAGAGTATGTCAACTATTTCTAATTGGAAACAAAATCAATGCAAAAACCTATATTCGAACAGAGTATATGAACTAATACTAGTCCAAGATACTATAGTAGTATGTAATATTATTTGAACCAAAATAGTATGAACAGATACAAGGAGAAAATGTCGAACAACATATAATATACCACTTTAGAAAAATGTAGAACAATGTAATGAATTGCCGCTACTATAATCTGAAAAAGTATCTAGTGGTACAAACATATCCCAGAAAGTATGAAGTGATACCTCAAAAGTAAAAAAGGAAGTATCCGAGGATACTCGAATCATCAATTGATGTTTTGATCTCATCTGAAAAAGAGTATCAGATGATACTCTCATGTACCTATAGATAAAAGAAAGAAGTAACATGATGACACTGATGCAGATCCTCTCCTGGACGATCGATGTACTATTCTTTGATCAGAAAATAGTACGAATTAGGGGGGAACACCCCAAGATCCAGAATTTGTTCCTGGTCATCCGAGAGGAAATAATCAAAGTTCGTTTGAGTAATTAATGTATAAACTCCTCAATTTTGATGTGTATCAGATCAGATTTATTTTACCTGCCAGGTGCATGGCAAAGTGGTGATGAACCGAAAGCGGGTTTGCCCTCCCCTGATTTACATCACCGAGATAGGGGCCGCTGCCGTCAACGCAGCCAGAGGGTCGGGGCCGCCGCCGTGGACGCAGGCAGGAGGGTCGGGGCCGCCGCCGGATCAGTCGTTGATGCGAACAGGAAGGAGGCGCCATCGAAGCACCTTCACGGCCACCATCCGCTGATCCATATCCACAGCGGCACAGGGGAAGGGGCTCACCGCCGGTCCCGACACTGCGGTGTGGGGGGCCACGCCGCCGCAATGGGCCGCAGCCCGAGATGGCATGGCCGCGCCGCCACCGAGTCGCTCCGCTGCTCGGGCCGCCATCCGACGAGCTAGCCATGTCGCCGACGGGGAGCATCGTGCGAGCGGGGCGAGCCGCACCGCCGCCGGTCTGCATCTGCACGAAGCGAGCCGTTCGCGGCTGGATCTGATAGAGGAGGGGGGTCGCCATCGTTGCCGGATGATGGGAGCAGGGCCGTCGCCAGTCGCCGGGTAGCAGGGACGCCGCCACCTGCGTACGATGAATGTGCTGAGGAAAGGGGATCTCGGGACTGGAACGGGAATTTATCAGGGAAGGCTATATCGGGTCCACTGTCCGCCCGCCCGATTTGTTTAGCAAGCCAAATAACGACGTCATCGGCCCGTTAGTGGCTGGGCGGTCGCGTACCAACACAATCAGGCCGGAGTAGCTACACGTGTATATATATATATATATATATATATATATATATATATATATATATATATATATATATATATATATATATATATATATATATATATATATATATATATATATATATATATACACACACACACACACTGGTAGCAAAGATGCCCGGATGTTGCACTTAATCAAATCTTAAATCAAATAAATTATAAGGCCTATAATAAATGCTAGTGTAATAAATGATTAATCTCGTATTCAAAATTGGTAGGACGCTGACTTAGTTTAAAAGGGTGTCTATTGTATCACATGTTGGTTTAAAAAAAGGATGAAAGACCAGCTATACACACCCACATGTGAGGGTCGGACCAAGTGACGGAAGAGTGGTGATAGATGAGCGGGGAGACAATAAAGGACAGAAGAAAGAAATTTAAATTTATCCTTTTAATATTAGATATAGATTATTACTCGACGTTCCTCTTGCATTGTTCATGTTTGTGGATAAGAGAACAAATTACTAACAAATGAACTATTAGAAGGACAAAATCAAAATTTACACCAAAAAAACATGGTTTTGATGTTAACAAAAGTTTTTCTATTCATTATAAAAAGAACAAAAAAGGGTCGGTTTCCATTTCTCTAGCTATATATAAACTGCAGCTCATGAAGTACATACTAAAATTTAAAATTACCTAAGGAAAAGACGGTATAGTTAGCACTCCTTCCATTCCAAGACGTTTTGCCTTTTCTAGGTAATATATACCTTTTATTATACACTTAGATGCACACTATATCTAATAAATACATATAGTAAAAGCAATGTATCTAGAAAAAACTAAAATATCTTTTAGTTTAGAACGTAAGGAGTAGTTATTATTGTATATCTAGTTAATGCGACCATACATCATGTTGATTTTGTTGTATGTTATACACATTCTAAAGTTTTTGAGCATACTAGATATACTTTTAGTAGCTTTAGAACTTTTCATTTTAGTTTCTGTAGATACAATAGATGAACGAATGGTTGACATGATATGAAAAAAAAAACGTAGGATTATTGAGAGATATGCAAACAGAAATAAAAGATATGCTTTTCAGGTTTTAGAAGTAACGTACTCCATGGACATTAATATCTCTTAGGGAGTATATAATAAACCACGATTATCCCAGCAAAAGAAGCAGACAAATATGTGAGCTATGTACACGCACCATGTTTTGTCGCCGTGCCAACTGCCTACTGATGGTGTTGAAACTAACGAGGATCCCACAATGCCTACTAGACAAACAAGGTTACTGAATCGCCACCACACAAGATCCATGCGCCACGTAGGTATGAATCATCTGGAGACTGGTCCAATCAATTCCAAGGTCCATGCATGGTCCATGAAACAGGCTGCCCTGGTGCCCCCCTCCCTAGTCCCTACCTGACTCAGCAAAAGGATGAGATCCTCACATCAGCCACTGGTTTATTATACTCCATCCTTCCCCTTTTAAGTGTCTAGATTTTTATGTTAAACGAATTGTTGTTAAGTTTAGCTACATTTATAAAAATATACTAGTAACACTTATAATCTTCAAAAAATATATTAATCATTAATCTCTAATAATATTTGTTGTACACCATAAATATTAGTGATCTATTTTATATATTTGGCTAAAATTAAGTATGTTTAACTCCTCGATATGTGAGAATGACACTTACCAAAGAAACTGAGCGAGTACTTGAAAAATCACACATCATCATAACAAGGGAAAAAGCAGCATAACAACTTCCTTAACGTTGGACGGAGAAGAAAAAATGGAATTGGAGAGATGGCCAGGTGTGGAGGTGGCTAGCAGCAGCTGTTGCATTGCAGCACCTGTGAAGATTATAAGTGTTACAAGTTGGTTACAAGTTGGTTGGTTGGTTGGTCCCACCTGCCAATCCCAACTCAATCACGGCAGCGGCAGGGCCATGCGCTAGCAAGCATATCCGGTCGTGTGGTGCTGTGATGCGGTGCGTAGGAAACGCGACGGCGGAGACCGCTGCGCCAGCTGCAGCATCCAGGGTCATTACCGTCAAAATCAGCCACCCGGTTAGGCCGGCTAACCCTGTTCACCCCTGCTCCGCCTCCGCCTGGTATAAGAGGAGCCTCCTCTCCTCATCGTCCCCGCATCGCATCCTCCCCCACCCCTCCATACCAGAGGAACTCAGGCAGCAGCAGCAGCAGCATAGTCTACCAAAACGTGCAAAGCTCTGATCTTGTCGCCTCCCCCGCAGTCTCCTCTTCCTCTCCGACCGTCCGTCCGTCCGCGGCCGCGCCGTCTCAAGGTGAGCAGAGCAACCGTCCATCCGTCTCCCTGCCCTGCCTCCCATTGCAGTTTCAGATTTCAGTACTAGTTCGACGACGCCGCCGCCGCCGCTCTGTATCCTAGCAATCCGTGTCGATTGCAGGCCAATGGCGGATGTCCAAGGAATCTAGCGCCCCCTCTGGTAATCCGTGTAGATTTAGGAAGCCTGTTCTTGATCTCCTGTTCGGACATCGGTAGGTATACGGCCGTGCACTGTGTAGTGCATTCTTACGGCGTCTAGGCGTTTAGGTTTGTAAATAAAAGGCGAGATTTTTGCTGGGTTATTGCCCCCTGATGAAGAATTTCGTCGCCACTTGCTTCCCCTGAAGTCTGAGCAAAGTTCTTGTCAGATGTGGAATAGTTGAACTCTGAAAGTTGGCATCTTGTCACGGTTGCCATGGATGGCTTTACTCTTTTTAGAATGCCATATGCAGATGTGCTGGTGATAATGTGATATGCCTCACTATGGTGGCCTTGTTTCTTAAGCAGAGTACCTCTGTTTTATCTTATTAGTTCCCCACTATTTGTAATCTTCTTACTCATTCCAGCAGGGAACATTGTATATTGTATTACTAATAATACACACATAGCGTGTTTGCTTTAGTGCATTAGGTCTTTTTTTCTTTCTCTGTAAACTGTGAAGCATTTATTTGGTTCTTATTAGTCGGTTAGTCCTTACTTCAGTACCTAGGTAGCAAAAAGGTGTTAGCTTTTGGGCATATATTTATATCCTGATGCATTCATTGCTGAATCTAATGTTTCTTTTCTCTTGAGCAGATAACAGAAATCACAACAAGTTAAAGCCTCAGGGAATGCTGAAAGATGTGCTTTCATAAAAGAGATTTCTGTTGCAACATCAAGGATCTTGCTGCTCCGCAAGGGCTGCTGATCTGCTCAACTCTGGATGACCTGACCTGCATCAATTCCACGCCGTTCAGACTGCGACACGACCAGGCCATAAGAATTCTGTTCACCATCATGGATCATGACATGGGGGAGGAGGGATAACTCTTTGTGGTTTGTGCAGTCCACCTGATTGGCAGCCAAAAGTGTAGCCCTGTGAATTGTGATTGCTTTTCAAGAAAGATATGGAATCGAGAGGAAAGATTTTGATGAAGCGGTATGAGTTGGGGAGGCTGCTGGGGAAAGGCACATTTGGCAAGGTGCACTATGCAAGGAACCTTGAGTCCAACCATAGTGTTGCTATTAAGATGATGGACAAGGACAAAGTGCTCAAGGTCGGGCTTTCAGAGCAGATAAGGCGGGAGATCACAACGATGCGGTTGGTGGCTCATAAGAACATTGTTGAGCTTCATGAGGTCATGGCGACACGAAACAAGATCTACTTCGTCATGGAGTATGTGAAAGGTGGCGAGCTCTTTGACAAGATTGAGAAGAGTGGCAAGCTCACAGAGGCCGTTGCACACAAGTACTTCCAGCAGCTCATTAGTGCAGTGGATTACTGCCACAGCCGAGGTGTGTATCACCGGGACTTGAAGCCTGAGAACCTGCTGTTGGATGAGAATGAGAACCTGAAGGTCTCGGATTTTGGACTGAGCGCACTTTCAGAGTCGAAGAGGCAAGATGGCTTGCTCCACACTACCTGTGGAACTCCAGCATATGTAGCTCCAGAGGTGATCAGCAAGACAGGCTATGATGGTGCAAAGTCAGACATCTGGTCTTGTGGCGTTGTTCTGTTTGTACTTGTTGCTGGTTATCTTCCTTTCCAAGGCCCAAACTTGATGGAGATGTATCGTAAGATACAGAATGGTGATTTCAGGTGCTCCAGTTGGTTTTCACACAAACTCAAGAAGCTGTTGTACAAGATCCTGGACCCCAACCCAAACACAAGAATTTCAGTCCAGAAGATAAAAGAGTCTACCTGGTTCCGAAAAGGACCTGGGGAGACCCATGCGGTAAAGGAGAAAATTCCAAGTGAGAATGCCACCACAAATGCTGCTCCAGTACTTGCTATGAGGCACAAGAAGAATGTTCATGAAGATGTGAAGCCCCTGGCTGTCACAAACTTAAATGCCTTTGAAATCATATCTTTCTCCACAGGGTTTGACCTCTCTGGTCTATTTATCAGAAAGGAGTGCAAAAAGGAGACACGATTCACTTCTGATAAGCCTGCCATGGCCATCATCTCGAAGCTTGAAGATGTTGCAAAAGCACTGAATCTCAGGATAAGGAAGAAGGATAATGGTGTTGTCAAGATTCAAGGGAGGAAGGAGGGAAGGAATGGTGTCCTTCAGTTTGACACAGAAATATTTGAGATCACGGCATCCTACCATCTCATTGAGATGAAACAAACAGGCGGTGATTCACTTGAGTACCAGAAACTGTTGGAAGAGGACATCCGGCCAGCACTGAAGGACATAGTCTGGGCCTGGCATGGAGATGATCAACAGCAAAAGGAGTAGTACCTTTGGATGTCTCAGTTTTGTTCCCAAAATTTGTTAGATTTTTCATCTCAGAGTGATTCTGTTCGACATATGTGTGTTCTTTTTTTAGTAATTGCATTCTCTTTCTGTGAACCATTCCGTTGCGCAATAATTGTTGAGAGGCTGAGTTGTCCAGTCGTTCCATTCTGAAAACTGTTTCTGTCCTGTAATGTGTAATGGTTGTCCCTATCAATAATGAAATAATTGCGTTTGATCCTTTAAAAAAGGTTGAGCTTTCATGTACTTCTGTAATAGCTTCGTTTGGTGCAATGTGCCAAACATTTGCTAGAGATATGCACCTCATCACTTGCATATGGAATCACTTGATTACTTGATTTTAGCCATTCCAGCACATAATAACAACAGAAAGAACTTCCAGTAGTGATTTGCCATTGCTTCAAGAATACTTCATATGTTCTCTTTTATTTATTATGTTTGAGATTAAAATTGATTGAACCCACTAAATCTAAAGAACCGATCTTTGTTCTTATTTGGCTCTTATTTCTTCTCTCAGAGTTTGTCAACCACAATTTTAAAGAAAATGTTTTGCATGTCAAACGGGTGGTGCTGTGCTCTGTATCTCAACTTACTTGCCAGTAGATTAGCTTTTCAAGTGGGGAATCAGCTAGTAACTCTTTGCCACTTGGTCAGTCTGCATATTCATAAATAGCGATAACTTGGAAAAATCGGAATTAGACAAAGAATGACATAGAGGTACTACTTTCATTGTAAAGTAGCTAAAAGAAACAGTCTGACAAAGAAATCAAGGTAAAATGCACTCCACACAAAAGAACATATGAAAAAGATGAAACGCACAACACATGTGGGTAAGTCTAATCTTCAGGCAATGATTGGACTCCACTAGTCCACTTGCACTATAAAAGAAGAAGTCTCCATCAAATGGGACTAAGGATAGATCCACTAACTCGTTTTTCACATTCTTAATCAACCAAAGATTCGTCTCCATCAAATGGGATTAAGGATAGATCCACTAGCTCGTTTTTCACATTCCTAATCAACCACCGGAATGACTTCCCTAGTGGATCAAGAGTCGATCCAATCTGATTAGTTTTAGCTGACCAATTACCGCTATGCCAAGTTGTGCATAATTATGGGATAAACTGTTTGGGCTCCTGATTTTAAACATCTGAGCTTTTGCTGTTGATGCCATGTATCTCCAGTTCTCCACAAACAAGAGACAAAAGTGATGATATAGATAAATATTTCCTGCTTTCAGCATACAAAGTTGAGTTGTTCATCGTTTTTCCTTTTTTTCTATGGCTTTGCTCGCTCATCTGCACAGCTGTTGTGTCTGTGGGCAACAGGCAAAGAAGTCAAGCCGATTGATACTTTGACAGCAACTGACAGCTGCTAAACATGCGGCACCAAGTGCAGTTGAAAAACTTCTATGAGCAGATAATTATCAAATATAATCCTTAGATACTACTTGCGGCACCAAGTGTTGATTAATTAGCTTCCATCATGCATGGATTGGAGCATAATGATTGGTAATTAGGTGTGGGAGTTCCAGAGAGTGCTACTGCTTGCACGACCTTCTTGTATTGAACTTTGTACTGGAAATGTAGCAGAAGGTGAAACTGGAGGTTCAGATATATGTCACGGTGAAACTAACTGAAAACCTTAGCATCTGCCCCACATCCCAAAAGTCTAGTTTCAGAGCTATGTGTTGTCAGACAGTCTATACAGATTAGAGCCCTAAAACAGAGGAATTGAGACCTAATCATCCAGAATGTCAAATGGCTCATTTACTACATCCGTAGCCAACCAGGGGAAAAAATAGGTTTATGATGCATAAAATTATGCAACTAAAAAATATTATCCGCTCACTAGCTTGATACACACGTATCTTGAATGCTAAGAGAACAGGCTGTGAAACCAAATTATCATTGAGTAGAGATCATGTTACTGCAACACCTTCAGAAGTTGGAGCTGGTCCACTGGGAGATAAACCAGGAAAGACTCAAAAATCTATATTGGGTCCCATCAAGATGGCGTGGCGTGGAGTGGAGTGGGGAAAAAAAGACGATCGCTGATATATACAATTGCCTTCTAGTCATGTTACTGCGTATTTCGAAGGGAATGGATGGCAGGCTTCAGTAGCGGTGGTTGCAGAACTGCCGCTTCAGTCTGTTCTGTTCTGTTGAAGCCAACTCCAACATTTCATTTTTACTTTTATCATTCTGCTCTGCGTCTGCGTCTTGTGCCGCTGCTGTAGCTTACAGTTTGCTTCTGCCCCCTTCACTTGCGTTTTTATGCAGGTATTTATATACATATAGTTATTATAGTTATTAAACATGAGACTTTGGATGCAAAATTGCTTGTGATCATGAGTCTTCAGATACAAAGAATAATGCACAGAATTGCAACATTCCATTGTACAAGTTGCCTATAAACCATGATATTTCTGATTGTATCCATGTTAATCCCTACAGTATAGCTTTTGTTTGTGATTTCATCAAGGTTAGTATACTGAGAAAAGCTTTCCTCTATCAAGGGTTAACGGAGATGCTACTCAACGCTGAATAGTGAATACCGTCCATCTCCAGACAATCAGGCTAATTCCATCTCTTCTCATCAAGAAAACATCTCAGACTAGTACAGCAATGGAATTGGTGTTGTTAACAGGGGTGACACTAATCCAAAATAACAGTTCACCAGATCAGATTATTAGGTAGCAACTCACCAGTAACATGCTACCATGATGAGCCTTCTTGCTTTTCAAGCAGCATGACAAATACCAGAAGCCCGACAGGAAGATCGCAAGAACAGTAAGAAAGCTGAACGCCTGTTGGAAGATATCGCCAACAGAACATCACTTCAACAGCAGAAAGTTGAAGACTAGCAGTCCCAATATCAGCCAGCACGAGCGAACACAGACAATGAAGTTTCTAGATTTCAGCTACCCACATTTATTACATACTCCAAGTCTCACATTTAAGCACTGATAAGCATGGTTTAAGTTGAAAATTAAAATCGTGCAAACTTTAGCCAAAATGTCATGTCCGAATTCCCTACTCCCAGCATTGACACCCACTTACAGTTACCACAGTACACAAGGCTGAAACACCAACAATTCTGCACATTTACTTCAGCATATATATATATGATCAATCCCCTTCTATGTTACATTTGCCACCGTAGTATACATTAGCACCCACACGTAAGGACAAACAGGATTGTGCCAATCTTCGCCACCTCTGTTGACACTCAATCAGCAACAACAACAACAACAACAACAACAACAACAACATAGCCTTTTGTCCCAAGCAAGTTGGGGTAGGCCAGAGATGAAACCCAAAAGAGACGAGAAAACAGGGAGACACATAAAGGGACAAAAAGAGCACAAGACAAAAAGAGGTCACGGTTCAGGCACGTTGATTGCCAATCTCCAAGCGCTCCTATCCATAGCTAAATCCTTGAGGATATTCCACTCCTTAAGATCTCTCTTAACGGACTCGTCCCAAGTTAGTTTAGGTCGACCTCTACCGCTCTTTACATTATCGGCCCGCTTTAGAACTCCACTGCGCACCGGCGCCTCAGGAGGCCTCCGTTGGACATGTCCAAACCATCTCAACCGATGTTGAATCAATTTCTCCTCAATTGACACTCAATCAGCAAAATACAAAATAAGTTATGAACATTCTGTCACCGGGCCTTATCAGATTCTGATTTTGCCGGTTGTGCAACAAGGGTGCGCCAGAGGTACCGCCCACTTGCCATGTCCACCATAGTCCAGAATCCGGTTTTCACTGCTGATCCAACCTAGATACATGCAGAAAACAGTCCTTGAGATTCTGAACCAATTGTTATTAAAGGCACCATATTGTATCTTTCAGATTCGCACACAAGGGAAACAAAGAGCTGATGGTTTAAAATTTGAACCAAGAATTAGTTTGATCATCGATCATGCAGGGGTTTATAGTTACATGTTGCTTAACAACATATGCTTTTTCATGTGCACGATGCGACTGTTTAAGCACACAAGCCCACTCAGCTCATGTTTCTACTTAGTTAATTTTGTAAACAAATTGAGATGCATGATCTGGAAAGTTTATAGCATGATCTTTTGACGGAACAGAGGACGGTGGGAGTGTTGGGCAAGATGACAAATGTTTGAAGATCGTATGAGTTTGAAAAACAGTGGGAGCGTTGGGCAAGATAGCAGATGTTTGAGTTTGAAGCTCTAGTCAGTTTCAAGGCTACCAAGCCTTGCTAAATCAAGTGGCATAACTTTTTTCTCCCTGAATTCATGATAGCTGTAATAAGTGTAAGCCATTCCAGGCAGACCATTATACCATTATATTGTTTGTTTTAAGTTGAGCAACTGTTATCTTTACTTCTTTTGAACAGAAAAGTTGACCAAATGTATCTGCGCTAATAAGGTACTTTATGAACGGCAACAAGATGGCAGATGTTTTGGAGCTCTAGTGAGTTTCAAGGCTACCAAGCCCTGCTCAATCAAGTGGTACATCCCCCTCCCCACAGTCTGCAATTGCTCTTATCAGTGTAAGCTATTATACAAGTCCCGTAGTATAGCAGGATTGTTTTTCAAAGTTGGGCAAATGCAACCGTGCAGGACTAGCATATTGTACATCATTGGCAAATCAGTGATAATTGAGTTGTTCAAATAAGCCTGAAATTCATCTAGAGGAGTGGTTCAAATAAGCCCGAAATTCATCTAGATAATGCCATGATCCTAGTTTTGCAATCAGGAATTTGTGAGCGGCGCCGTAGCAGGCAAGATGCTAAGAATAGCGGGGGTGGAGGAGACAGCCAGACACCCAGACACCCAGACAGGTGACACGCGTTACCTTGGAATGGAGGGGGACGGGGCCCCTAGGGGAGCCCTTGCCGTCGGTGTCGGCGTTGGCGTCGAAGTGGTCGGCGGGGTCGGCGTTGAGTCCCCGGAGCAGGAAGAAGCCGGCGATGGTGGCGGAGAGGAAGATGAGGATGACCCGCAGCGGGCACATCTCCTCCGCCCCGTCTCCTTCCCTTGCAGGGGAACAGAACGCAAGGAAATGGATTGAGGAAAGGCGGCGCCTTTGCCGGAGGCGGCTGGATTTGGAAGAGTTGGTGTGGGTAAGTGAGTGGGTGGATTAGTCCGCTCGCCCTCCCGTCGTCTCCTTCCCTTGGTGGAATTTCTTTTGACCTGTCCGTCCGTCCGTCAACCGGTGAGGCTGCAATGGGATCCCGGCAGAGGCAGGAGCGTGCCGGAGGAAGAAGCCGGAGGAGGACGGGTCGGGGACGGATTTGTTTGTGCGACGACGAGAGAGAGCGAGAGAGAGGGGATGGGAGGAAGAGGAAGATGAACAAGAGGAGTCGGTCGGGCGGGTCGCCACAGGACAGAAACAGGCCCGTCGGTCGGGCCGTCGCCGTCAGTCTTGCGCGAAGCCTTGCGGGGCCCACTTGCCAGTGAAGGCGCCGCGGGACGCGGTGGTTGACGCCGTCTCCGCGGGCCCCACCTGTCGGCGGATGGAAGCTTCTCCAGGCGTGCAGGCACGACGCCGACGCAGCAACAAACGGACGGAGACCGGGCTTGCCTTTGGGTTCGCACAGTCAGCACGTCTGTCTGTCCAAGTCAAAAGCAACGCACCGGTGCAGGGGAGGGGAGGACGCTGTTTTTCTCTCTCCCGTCCTCCCTCTAGATCAAACCAGCGTCTCAGCAGTCGCATTAGGCCTGTTTAGTTCAAAAAAAAAATATTTTACAAAATTTGTCAGATTTATCGAATCTTTGACACATACATAAAGCATTAAATATAGATAAAAAAATAAAACTAATTACACAGTTTAGACGAAATAAACAAGATAAATCTTTTAAACCTAATTAGACCATGATTTGACACTAATTGCCAAATAACAACGAAATTTGCTACATTGTCATTTTGCAAAAAAAAAAAAACCAACTAAACATGCCCTTAGAACAAGAATAGTTGAGCTTCGTTTATAAGATGGTATGCTATCCACTACCACTTGCACAAAAACGACCTACATATATACTGCTACTTAGCACAGCCGAACAACCACCTTCAAACAAATCAGTCACATATAGGCAGGCGCCATTGCGTTGCGCGTTGCCAAAGCGAGCTGTGTCAGTGTTAGCGCCGACTCAAAACTCCACCTGTGCAGGACAAGTCCCCATGCCCATTTTTCATTGAATCCCAGAGTTCATGCGCCAACACATCAGGTGACAGTAAGTTTCACATGATGCAATGCATCAGGTGGCGAATGTTAACAGGTCAGGTGACAGTGCTACTAAACAAAATGACCCCATATGTTTTCGCATCAAGGAACATGGAGCCTTATCTCCTCGCTAAGTAACCCCCTGCAACACTCAGAGGGTAGGCAAGGAAGTCTTGGCTCAGACATCCTCCGTTTCCTTCTACAACGAGGTTTGTGCCTGCTATGCTGTCTCTTTTTCATTGAAAGACCACACGGACTGTACATCAGTACTTGTCGAGCAAAATAAGCCTCCACCACCACCAACAGGTGCGCCGGACCGCAATGAAAAATGACCACCACCTTCCTGGGCTCCATTCAGCGACAGCTCCTTCCTGCATATATAATAACCCCAACAAAGTTATCAGATCCAGCATTTTCACTTTATCAACCAACGATGATAGTATGAATGTATGTTTGATGATGACATTACTACCAAAAAAACATTAATTCAGATTAGATATGGATAGTCGAAATGTTTTGTCAGGCCTAACACAGAAACCAAGCAGTGTCATGCAGACAACCACCCAAAGGGCACAACCCATGGTAAAAGTGAGAGAATTCAGGCACCCCGGTGCTATGCAGACCAAATGAACTCAATTTCAAGCTAACAGATTACAAGGCGAAACAAGCTAATTCAAACGCCAAAAGACCGGCCCAACTAAAAATCAATCAAAAATCTTGTATCTTCAAACCATAAATAGGAAAAAAAGTTTAAACTTCACAAATGGGATGGCGCTGGCCGTGTGTTCAACTAGTTATGCTAAGTTTCCATCAGCTTGGAGCCTGTTGATAGGTCAAGTGCTTCTGGCCTGTAGGAAGTAGGAACCTGATGGTCTGTCATACTACCTGAGTATTCAAAAATGACTCAAATGAACTAGTCATGCTAAGAAAACTGATAAGCCAATTTTCATGTTCCCTTGAGCCAAATTTCTGTGGGTAGCAGCCCACTTGTGTAAATTGTGTGGATGCCTCTCCTCCTACAGACATCGCCTTGTCTTTGAATCCTCCTGGAACTCTAGTTGTATCCTAACTGGACTAAAACTTTCATCTCACATGGACTAGGCTGCCTGCTCTTGCATCACAGCACCATTACATATGCTTTTTAAGTATGAAGGAGCCTGCCCCAACCATAAAAAAAGGTAAAAGTTACCACCTTTAAAAAAAATCTTCATCATATGTCAAAGTAACAATTAAAACTACGCCCAATAATTAACAGCAAGGTCAAACAGGATGCAGTAACTAAACACCACTAATGAACAGCATTTCCAAGAATCCAACCACCTACAGTGCAAAAGTTCAATGCTATCAAACTACATATTTCAGAGAACATAAAAGTTGGCTCAACAGTTGCTCTCCATAAATAAAGCCATGCATTCCTATGTTCAAGGGTTCTGGGTTCTGGCCTTGCACAACCCATAGCAAATATTTAATCATCCATTTTGGACTTTGGCGTCAGCCAAGTTTCATTCAATCTCCAGCTCATATAATCGCATTTCTTGGACATAAGACCATCCCAAACTTAGACATAAAAATGAAACTAGAACACTCGCTATCAACCTATACGTATCTCATCAAATTGCATGCAACAGAACAGCTTGGCCTGCGTGATTTTGCGCCATCTAAGTCTAGCCCAATGTTTTAAAAAACGCAATTAAACTTCGTTTAATCTCGATTAAACGCTAAACGGAGGCCCAACGTCTCGTTTAGGGCCTAGGCGCCCAATTAAACTTTGGGCGTGCCTAGATGCTGTGTCTACGCGCTAGGCGGCGTGTAGGCGGCGCGGACGCGTGAAAAATCGGCGCTAGGCGTCGCTGGTCGGGTGGGCGGCGGCCGTGCGCGCGTGGAGAACGCGAGCGGGAGAGGGCACGCTCATGCGGGAAAAAAGCGCAGGCTGTGGGCGGGATGCACGCGGAAACAGAGCGGGCGGGAGGGATCAGATAGGTATGGAAATTACTCCTCCTTTCCTTTCCTCACGCACGCGAGGCCGTGACCCGCCGCCGCTCTTGCCGCTGGTAGCGAGCAAAGCCCCTGCTCGAGAAATCGCACAGCTTGGAGGGGGATCGAGGCAGCACATCCAGGTGTTATTACTTAGTACTTACTACTAATCTTGCTCCCAGCAAGAGGTATGATCACTGTTATTACTTCTAGTTGTGTTATTAGTACTGATTTTGCTCTCAGCATCACAAAAATAAAAAAACAAAAATGTTTAATCAGGTTTAATCTACGTTTAAACTTTCTAAACTCTAAACCTTAGGCTAGCGCACGCCTAGCATCTAGCGTTTTTTAAAACATTGGTCTAGCCTCTAATTATGTCTCAAAAGAAGCAGCCCACACTATTTAAAAATACAAAAAATCAATGCAACCAATGGATGATATGAATGTAGAAGACCATGATGTTGCAGGAAGCATCCTATAAAATCAAGTGTTTAGTCTGCTTATCCCCTCCAAAACTTCTCGTTGTATAAACACAGAACCTGGGCAGTTATCAGACGCTTGAGTACCCCTGAGTTATTGAAAATAAAAGTTACTGTTGGAAAGCAAATCTTCATCAGACCACTAAATCTGAATAATACACTAAATGTTAGAGGAGCACATCATCAAGACCAGGGACAAAAACATTGGTTAATAATCTGATAATTCATGATCACCCATCTCTCCTCGGTTTCTGTACCCTTCTTTCTAATCACTTTAGACCTAGCAATGAATGTGCCTCTGAACTGCCTTAAGAAAAAAGGTATTCACTTAGCACATAATTTCTAGCTGGGCTGAAAGAAACCCATGGCCAACTCATTGGTCAACCGTGCAATTGTTGTAACATAATCTTGACTGAAGACACATTTAGTGTTAAGGTTCAACAATCACGGACAGTGGAATGAATTATTCAAAATGACCAGACATTCCAAGCTAGCTTATTCATTATGGCAGTTTGTCAATTCACCATCATCCTAATTCACGAGCAGAGTAGAACAGTTAATGCCATAACATCAATGAACCACGATCCATGAAAGTGAGAAATATCAGAAACGCACATGTCTGGTTAAGTGTTCCAAAAAGCTTTAGTCACTAGACAGAAAACAGGGGGGTGCCTAGAAACTAACTAGGATTATGCAGACACTCTAGGTATAGTATGTGGCAATTAAGCAGTAAGCAAGATGGTGGTGCCTAACATCTTAATACTGCAAAGACCAAAATTGGTGTGACTAACTCATGAAACATATGCAAAAAATAAATAAATAAATCTTGAAGCACCACTGCCCTGCCCCAGATTACATGTCTTTCTCATAAATAAGATCCACAGAGAACTCGCACCTAATGATTGGAGAATAAAGAGCACTGCTGCCTTAAATCTTTCAAAGAAGAAAGGATCATCCATACACACTCAGCATCACACACTCAATGGGTTCAACAATAAAGACGAGTATCAATTAAAAACTCAGCTATGCTAAATACCAAGATAATTCACTCTGCTTTTCGTAGGTCTCTAATTTCTGTACATATAAATGTCCTGGTTGAAGTAAGGAGTAATCCACAATCACACATGCAGATTTCACTCGTGTTTAACTATACAACAACAACAACAACATAGCCTTTTGTCCCAAGCAAGTTGGGGTAGGCTAGAGATGAAACCCAAAAGAGACGAGAAACAGGGAGACACATAAAGGGACATAAAGGGCACAAGACAAAAAGAGGTCACGGTTCAGGCACATTTAAGCAGATGTATCAAATGATTATCATTAAAAAAATGTCAATAATTTGGTGCTTAAATGTATGGATACATGGAACTATACTAAGCAGTTAACTGGAAAACTCGAATAACTCACACAATAGCATGAAAATCTAGCGTTGTCAACATCCGGGGAAAGGACAACAACTATTCTATAATGAGTTATTATACCAGGTTTCTAGCTCAAGTGAAAATTATATGATGTTCAGTGGTCATGAAAGCCTTTGTTGCAGCAAATTTTCTGAAAAGAAAAGGGGGATAGGAAACTACTTACTTGGGCCAAGGACCTGGTGGTCCAAAGGGGTGTTCACGTGCTGATTTGTTTGGAGACCCAAAAACCAAGTCATTGCGTAATTTCCCTGGTATTTCATGTGGAAGGAACAGGCTTGGTGTATCAGGTGGCAACTGCTGGAAAGGTGCTTTCTGCAGCCATGGATCACTGTCACTCAAACCAGTACCCAGGGGCCCTTTTGTTCCCCCATTGAAAAGATTGCCACTATAGTTTAATTTATTTGCCTGTTGAGGCCACTGATTCTGAGGGCCTTGGAGACCTAAACTTTCATGAACCAATGGCGTGCTCCACATTTGCCATGTGCCTTGCTCACTGCTAGCCTCAGGCTGAATAGGACCACCAGGCCTTTTTGCAACTAATAAGTGCAGGGGCTTGATAGGCTTTTCTTCAACCATACGAGATCTAGAGAGAGGAGACTCAATTGGTGAAGGCCTTCTATGTGATTTCTTGGCGACATCACTTGAGATGAATCCACAATCCAAGCCTGGAGGGAAGTTATCTAAAGACTCTGAAACTGGCCCAAGCAATGCGATTGCATCTGGATCATAGCATGGGTCCTCAAACTGTTCTGAATCTTCAAATACCGCAGATTCTGCATCATCATAGAAAGGCATATGTCCAGCAGGAAAATGAGGTAGTGTCTTATTGGGAGGTGCTCCATTAAGCGGTGGAAAACCTGGAAATTGCATGGACTGGCTCGAACTTGGCTTGCTATCCAGAGGAGGATACTGAGAGAGAAACGTATGACCATTGCTTGTTTGCGCTCCATTTAGTTCTGGCTTCCGATTCAAATCACGAGCTGAAGTTGTAGCATCAGGACAAGGGGAGACTGATGCTGAACGACTAAACAGCTGATGCCATGATTTTTTAAAGCTGGTAGGGGCTGGCTGCACATTTGGACTAACCTGCATATAGCAAAATACAAAAAGTGAAAGATTTAAGATGGAAAGTAAGGTAAACATATCTAATGCAATTGGTCCAGTAAAGCAATGCCCTTGTTACTCACAGGTCGATCAAAATTAGTCCATGAATTTCTGGTTTCCCCAGCTAAAGTGGATTTGGCTGCAGCTTGTGTGGCTGCATGCTGGACATCTCTTTTGGCTGCATTACCCTGGTCAGTTGCAGGAACTACGGGTCTGTTAACCTTGTGAACTTGAGGGGCAGGGGGCTGAGCACTTCTACCAAAGAAGGAACCACCGCCAAAGCCTCTTGACGTAGATAAGAAACCACCCGTCATACGGCCGAAGTACTTCGCTCTGCTCTCTACTGTCTTATTACTATGATTGTTAGCTTCAAAGTAATGAGGCTTATAACCCTCACGTCTGTCAGAGTCAATCTTTCTGTCGAAGGCTCGTTTCCTGTCGCCTTCTCGGCCCAATTGTCTATCAATGTCCTCACAATCTGAATTACTCTTGCTTGACCCTTTGTCCTCTTTCTTCCTCCTCTCCTGGCACCGCCTCTCTGCCTCCGTCCTAGCATCTTTCTCCCCAACAGGGGTAGCACTTTTGGACCGCTCCTCGGCCTCAGCTTTCTCATCCCTCAGCCTCCTGCGTTCCTCCACCAGCTTTGCCATCTCTTCCCGCTGCTTCCTTTCTTCCTCCTCCAGCATTTCCCTCTCCAGCCTCGCCAGCCTCTTCTCCTCTGCCTTCCTCCTCGCCTTCTCGATCCTGCTCTCCTCAGCTTTTCCCCCATTCTCCCCTCCCTTTGCCAACCTCTTACCATCTGGGCCCAAGCCCTCACCATCCCCTGACGATGTAAATCTGAAAATCTTCCTCAAGGTCCACCTCACTGTTGCTGTGAAAAATGAGAACAGCAGGTGCCATGAGAACCCCCAGAAGGAGGTACTGGCTCCAGCCGAGCAGCGCAGGTCGAGCCAGTCTCCACAATCCTGCACGCAAGGCCACCTGGAGGGAGCCTTCCCGGCCGAATTAAGGTCGAGCACGGGGCGCTTGGAGACGTGGCCGCAGTAGGAGCACATGAACTTGCCGCCGCCGGGGTTCTGGTCCCTGTAGGGGTTGCTGCAGTTGCGGCAGCGTCGGGTGGCGGTCTTGCGGAGCTTGTGGAGCTCGAGGGCGTGCGAGCGGCGCTCCTCGCGGAGGCGCGCGGAGCGGCGGGCGCGCCAGAGGGAGAGCCGCGGCAGGAGGATCTCGTACCAGAAGAGGGTGAGGAGGAGCACGGAGACGCAGGCGAGGCGCGGGGAGGTGACCTCGAAGCGGTAGGCTGCCGGGAGGAGCAGCTGGGTGGCGGCCCAGATGGCGATGAGCGGGACGACGAGCCACGGGAGCATGGTGGCGACGCGCCGGGACCAGCGCTGCACGGCGCAGAGCATACACATTGGGTTATCCGGCCGCCTCCGCTGCGCAAGCTCCCTGCTGGATCGCCAGCGCCGTCGGAGCCTTGAAGGGCGGTTGATTCGGTGGGTTGCTTGCTCGGCGGGTAATGCGGCGATTCGATTTGGGGGAAGGGGAGGGAAACCCTCGAATGGGGAGCGGAATCGAAGCGGGCGGGCCCTTTTTTTGCGGCGATGCGAGATGCGGCAGCTAGGAGGAGAGCGTGGGGAGAATGGATTCGAGAACGGGGAGCTGGAGGTGGGCGATGGCCATGGCGAAAACCCTAGCTTTTTCCAATCCCTTTCTTCCCTCTCGGTCGGCGACGGAAGGGAGACGAAGCAAACCGTGACCGTGAGAAAACCAGGTAAAGCCACCACGCCATTTTTTTTCTTTCTAATTTCTTTTCTTTTTTCCTTCCTTTGAGGAGAAGCCCTTATCTTCTTAATTAATCATTAAGCAGTTTGAGATTAAAGCTACAGTTATAGAATTTTAGCTTTGACACTAAAGTGACTGAAAACGATAAACATGACTTTAGCGTGAATGGTAACTTAACTTTAACAGTTCTAAAAAATAACCTAGACATATAGGTAGAGATAAAAAAAAAAAACTCAAATGCAAGCCATGTTTGGATATAGCTAAATACTCTCTCCATTCCAAATTAGGAGTCATTCCAATTTTGTTGAAGAGTCAAAGTCTCTCAAATTTGATTAAAATTATAGAAAGAATTATAAAGATGTATTATAACATCAAATAGGTAGATTATGAAAATTTAATTAATGAAGAATCTAATGGTACTTATTTGGTGTCACAAATGTTATTATTTTATATGCTCAAAAAAATGTTATTATTTTATTATATAAATTTAGTCAAAGATCAGATTGTGTCTGCTCAGAGAAAGAATTCCGGAATAGCTCACATCAAAGAAAAAATTAGAACAGGTCAACAAACAGATTTCAGTATTGATGATACAGATATGTTGTGGTTCAAGAACCGGCTAGTGGTCCCAAAAGTTCGGAGTTACGTCAGCCTCATTCTTGATGAAGCACATAGTACAAGGTTTTCTATTCATTCAGGGAGTAATAAGATGTATCAGGATTTGAAACAAAGATTCTGGTGGACTAAAATGAAAATTGAGATTGCTAAGTATGTTGCCAGATGTGATACTTATCGCAGAGTGAAGGTTGAACATTTGAAGCCCGCATGAATGTTACAACCCTTGCCCATTCCATCTTGGAAGTGGGAAGATATCAGTATGGATTTCATTACTGGTTTACCCAAGACCTCAAGAGGCTTTGATTCAATTTGGGTCATTGTGGACCGTTTGACTAAATCAGCTCACTTTGTATCTGTGAAGACTGACTATAGAGCATCTAGATATACAGAAATATATGTTGCTCGGATTATGAGTTTGCATGGAATACCCAAAACAATTGTTACCGACAGGGGTACTCAGTTTGTTTCACAATTCTGGAAATAATTTCAAAAGTCACTAGGTACTAAACTTCTTTACAGCACAGTCTATCATCCACAAATTGGGGGACAGACTGAAAGAGTAAATCAAATTCTGAAAGATATGTTAAGATCTTGTGCTCTTACCTATCAAGATCAATGAGATGAATGTTTATCATTAGCAGAATTCTCATACAATAATAGTTATCAAGAGAGTATCAAAATGGCACCGTTTGAAGCATTGTATGGCCGTAGATACAGAACTTCGTTGAACTGGTCAGAACCAGGAGAAAGATGGTTTTATGGAGTTGATCTGGTGAAGAAAACGGAAGAAAAGGTCAGGCAGATACAGAAGAGTTTAAAAGTTGCTCAGTCTCGACAGAAGAGTTATGCTGATAAAAGGCGTAGACCCTTGATGTTTAAGTGGGAGATTAGGTTTATCTGAAATTGTCACCCATGAAAGGAGTTACTCGATTTGGAGTCAAGGGCAAGCTTGCACCACGCTATATTGGACCATTCCAAATCATTGAAAAATGTAGAAAGGTGGCATATAGATTAAAGTTGCCTAAACAACTGTCAGCCGTGCATAATGTATTTCATGTATCCTAATTGAAGAAGTGTCTTCAAGTACCTTATCAAGTTGTTGATGTTGATGGAGTTGAACTTGAGCCGAATTTGACATATTCTGAATATCATGTCCGAGTTTTGGATCAAAAGGATCGTGTTACCCGAAGTAGAACAATCAAATGGTACAAGATACAATGGGATCAACATTCGGAAGAAGAAGCCACATGGGAATCAGAAGATTATCTATTGGAGAATTTCCCCGAGTTCTTTGCTTCTATCGAGGTTGTAATTTCTTCTTTAAATTGTAACATGTCATTTTCAAATCTTTGTAATGTAGAAAACCCCCTTCCTGTTTTGTAGACAAGTCTTGAACGTGTTTGTTTCACACGTTTCCTTTTCCATTACTTAACTCAAGGCTTTAAATCTCGGGATGAGATTTCTTTAAGGGGGAAGGGCTGTAACATCCCGGGTGTTATAGTTGCTAATTAATTTGCCATGTCATCATAATGCATTGCAAAGCATCCATGATTAGGTTAACCTTGTTATGCATTAACTAAAACGAGTTTACTTATCTAGATTGGATGTGCTTCTCAGTGGTGTGATCCGAACCAAAAACCCTAGTTTCGAATAGCACCGCAAATACTTAGTTCATGCCCTGCGAAATTTGAGGTGTGTGACTGTGTTATACACTAGTGTCAAGTGTAGGGTATGAGCTCAAGTGCAACCCATAAAATAAAGCTCCAAGTTTGAGTTTGAGTTGGAATCCAAAAACTTGTCACGAGTTTTCTGATTCGAATTTAAATTCCAATTTAGGAAAATGTTAAAAGAATTTCAAAAGCTAAATTGGTCAACCAAGAGTGGCATTTGGTCAACCATGTCATGCTGGTCCAAATGATGCCCTTGGATGATGGTTTGATCATTAAGTAATCACTAATTAAGGTAGCAACAAATTCCAATTGAAAATTTCCCTGAAAACCCTAAATTTCAAAACCCTATTTTACCCCTTTTTAAATAATTCAAAATCTAAGCAAAATTTAGGAAAAAAAAAATTAATACCAAGTTTGTAGAACTTTTCAAGGGCTACAACTTTGGTGTTTTAAGTTTTCAAAGTTTTAGTGTAAAATGTGGAGCAATTTTAAAAATAAATAAATTTCAGATTTGACCCCTTTTTGTCCCCAAACTCAAATTTCAAAATGGAGGCAGAATTTGAAAATGTTTTGAATAGCAAAGTTGTAGGTCTTGGCTAGATGTGTGTTTGGAGATTTTGAAGTTTCAATATAAAATCCAAAGTAATTTCTAAATTACCAAATTTCCAAAAAGTGTCCCCTTTTGAATTTAAACTCAAATTTCAAAATCCAGTTCGAATTTGAAAAAGTGTTCAATACAAAACTTGTAGAGCTTGAAATTCTGAAGATTTCATATCTTGGGAGTTTTTCAAGTTTCTACATGAATTTGGAAGTAATTTGAGAAAATAGTTTGGTTTTCAAAATTTGGGGGGGGGACAGCTACAGTGACGTCACCAATGGCGAACGGCCACCGCGCGGTATGGGCGCCAGCGAGTCGCCGTGGACATCCAGGCCCTTCGCGCGCGACCGGGAGCACCAGCGCGATGACGAGCGCCTTCCAGCGCTGTTGCCGCGGTCGTTGCCTATAAATACGTCGAGTTCACCGTGTGTCGGTTTTCTGTTTCTCTGTTTTACCATCACCGCCGCCGCTAGCTCCGCCGCTCGCCGCTGCCACCGTCAAGCCGTCTCCGGCCACGCAAATCACCTCACCACCACCGCCTCGCTCCAGTGCATCTCCCTGACCTTTCACCTCCACCTCTACCGCCCATATCACGCGGATAGCCACCGTCTTCCTCGCGCCCGGTCGGACCTCACCGTCACCGCCGCCCTCACGTGGCCAGACCACTCCGGCCTCTCCCCGTCGTCACCAAGAGCACCAGCGTGATCACTGTGAGCCACTGATGCTTTCTACGCCCTTAATTTAGTCGCTACTCGTTTGGAGACGCGTTTTCGCGGCTCACCGTCAGCCATGGTCCGCCATCGCTGTCGGTAATGGGTTGCCGGAGCTCGAGCCGAGATGTAGGTTGGTGAAATGGATTCCCAGGGTAGGATAGGTCGTTTTGGTCACGTCAATTAGTCGACCGACGCTGTGCTCGCCGGCCGACCACCGCGTGGGAATAGCTGAGCGCGCGGGAGAGAGCGGGAGAGCGGAGGAAGGTGATGACATGCAGGGGCCGCGTGTCAACGAGAGAAGAGGGGGAGAGCGCTGCTGGGCCGCGCGGTTACGGGCAAACGCGGGCGCGGGCGTGTCGCAGCTGGGCCGCTCGGCTGGGCCGAGCCAGAGTGAGCGGGGGAGTCGGCCCGAGTTGGAATTTTGTTTTTCTTTTTCAAAATTATGAATAGTATTGATATTTGTTTATTTCACTAAAAATTGTGTAGAGCTCTAAAAATCATGAAAAATTTTGTGTAAGCTTTTCAAGGTGTAAACTACCTAGGAAAAATATTACATACTAAATTTGATTACTTTGTGCAGGGTATTTAATTAGTTTCATTAAATATTAAATGCAACTTCTATGAATTTTAATAATTAAATTATTAATCCAAAAATCATGAAATTTATTTTGACACTGTTTTAGGTCATGTTTAATCCATAGAAAAAGTTTAAGCTTGTTTAGATGAAGTATGATCAAGTATTAATTATGCCCTAATTAATTAAATGTTAAATAAATGGTAAATTGATAACTTTAAGTGTTGTGTGCCCTTTTGATTGAGTGATGTCCTTAGGTCACTAATCTTTGGCACCTTAATTTCATGTTTGCGCTCATTAGTAACTTACTTGGTAATAAAAGCTAGTATCGCCTAAATTATCGCTATTAGTTAGTAGGTTTACTGTTTTACGACGGTACCGCGAAGGAAAGTTGTACTCAAGTCGTAAACCGTGGCATATCATCATCAAGCATCATGTTTATCATCGAGCATCATGTTAAGACATATTATATACTTGTGTAGTTCCCGCTTTTGAAGAAGTTGAGGTTGCCGAGCAAGCCTCTGGAGAAGAGTTGTCGTCGGTGGGTTCCGGACCAGAAGTTGGAGCCCTCGAGTCCGAGTCAGTCGTCGCGTCAGAGCAAGGCAAGCCCCGGTGCATTTAAACCCTACCTTGAGATTTATAAATCTTTATTATTATTACTATGATTTACTGCATTAAATAACTAGGAGTTGAGTGATAACCTAATTGCTCCATTATCATCCTTGATTATTGCGATATCACCCTTGATACCTGTTTTACTAAAAATGCGTAGTATGCTTCGCTATACTTATAAGTTAAGCTTTTTAAATGAATGTTTACTTGGCCATGACGGCATACTTAATGAATATTGAAATATGAGAATGAACTTGTAAGATCGGGCGGGGTGGTTTGGCCACTGCCAACTTGTATTGGGAGAGGAGTCCCAATGTATTGTTTCCGCCTTATCAGTTAAGGACCATACGTTGTTGGCCCTCGCGTCATGGAGTTTTTATTAGTACTAGCCATGTACCCATGTCGGGTAAAGCCCTACTTCGGCTAATCCATTACGAGAACGTCTAACCTCGCACTGAGAGTGGAGAGATAGCGAGAGTAGCGTGTACCCTCGGGGCTAGAATTGGGCCAGGTTCGAGGAGTACTGTGCTCTCGGGTAGCGATGGACACGTTTTGGTTTTGAGTTACTCGGGTAAGAGTTGATATATGCGAGATTCGGTTCTACATATGTCGTGTGGTTAGGAATCCCTAGCTGGGTAAATGAAGCGGTTCGAATCGTCGTTGCTCCACGAGAAAAGAGTCTTGGCCTTGCACCAACATCGTAGTTAAGAACTGGAATTGAAAGAGAATGAGATAGGTCTTGATGATAATTACTTTGATTTAGACTAGGATCACCTAGAGTTGGTTAATGAACCATTAATGGTAAAAGTAAAATATTGAAGATAAGGACTTACTTTAGTAAGCTTTTCTGCAAAAGAAAATTTGATTCTTGAATACCCATACCTTGATTCCCTAAAGTTAGTATGTCCTTGGAGTCTTTTTTAGTCGGGTAAGTCTTGTTGAGTACTCTCGTACTCAGGGTTTGTTAAACCCCTTGTTGCAGGTGCGGTTCATGAACAAGTCTGCTTTGAACCTTGTTGCATGACCGTTGTGGCTGAAGAAAGTGACGACGAGTAAACTGTGTGGCCTCTGGGTAAGGCATCTCGCTTGTGTGATGTAATAAAGTTACTATTAATACTTCTCTACTATCGGTTTGTAATAATGTTACATAAGGTTTGAGGTTTGGAAACTGGTTTGTAAACCTAAGTTATTGTAAGACTTCCGCTACTTTACTCTGTTGAATATTTTGAATAAACTGTTGTAATATTGCAATACTCCTGTGATTGGATCCTGTTCGGAGGAAAGCAAGCCTTTTAAGTTATGAGGAACATAAGTACGGCTGTCAGAGGTCTTTATGACAATGACAAGTACATGTGGGCTATCATAATTAGGAGGTTACGTGACACCTATGTATCAGACACCCAAAACTCTTATGTGTGCATGTAACCAAACGCAATGCCGTCTTGTACTGGCAAGCTCAACCCAACTTCTTTGATCCTGCATAGCCTGGCCATCCTGGCACAAGGCTTAGGTCTGCAACCAATCACGCCCGGAGTGTGCAGGCGTTTGATCCCGAGCCCCCCAGCCTCATTTGCCTTGCATACGTTGTCCAAGCAAACCAAGCACTTTTGCCCCGGTGATTTTGTCCGATCCATTCTAGAGAAAGGCACGTCGTTTAGCGTCCAAAGCTTCCTTACCCCCACAGGTAGAAGGAGACTAGGAGAGCTCCCGTAGCATATCTGCATATGCTGGCAGTCCGTCAAGCATAAAAAGTTCATATTCTGATGATTTTTTTATTTTTAAAGATTCTTTTTTACTTTTTACCATGGATACACCCGCGTCGCTACAGGTGTCAGAGTACTCGCGCATGTAGTGGATCCGCCCGCCGTAGTAGCCACCACCGATGTGCTTCCCGATGAATCAGGCTGTGTTTAGTTTATCGAATGTTGGGACATATACGTGCAGTGCTAAATATACATTGAAAAAAATTAATTACATAGTTTGGTTAAAAAACCATAAGACGAATTAACACATATGCTAATGACGTCTTAATTAGGCTTAATAAATTCGTCTCACGGTTTTCAGGTGAGTTATGTAATTAGTTTTTTAATTAGTATCTAAAAACCTCTTTCGACATTTCATAAAACATTCGATATGACACTAAAAATTTTTCTTTCACAAACTAAACAAGGCCTCAGTGAAGCCCTGAATCCACCGGCAGCCGCCAAGGTTTGTGCGCACGTGCGTTCCCTCCGGTACCGAGTGCTGGATGAGCAGATAGTAGTTATCCTAATCTAACTCGTATATTCTATTTCGGAGGTCGTTCCGTTTTAGCTATTAGAATGAAACATTCCGATACCAGCCCATAATAATAATATGTGAATATATATTATAGATAAATGTGCATATAAATATATACCGACTTAACTTATTCTTTCAAAATTCAAACACCAAAGTTCATACATGGAAAAATAAAATACATGCAGCCACGAACGTGATTGCCCAGTATTGCCCGGTATTAACCAACATTGACCGATATTTAACTCGGTATACGATTGCGGCTCTTCTCTACCGGTCTGGGTGCTGGTACGAGGCATTCTGGCCGTTCTACGCGGTACCGGAATGGAATTTACATCTATGCTCGTAATATCTCCCGGGTCTCTTCACTTGAGAATTATCTTCGACCGGTTTTAGCCCAAGTAGCCTCACAACTCAACCGAGTAGTGGTATTTCCTAGACTCGCCTGTAATAAAATTGAAAATATATTGGGGGGCCTGTAATTTACACCAGCTTTGGGCCTGTAATTAAAAGTATCGAGGCCCTGAGATTGCAGAATTCTGGGTGGCGGTAGCACCTGTTGGGCCCACGGTTTTCATGTGGCACGCAGCCTGGCCGGCTGGCCCGTTTAACAAAAGTTTTCTCGGGCGCGCCGCTCACAATCTTCGTCTTCCTCCACCGCTCAACGACTTAATGCCGCCACATTCTTTCACCCCCTGAATCAAAATCTTGGTGTCAGTTCACGCCAGCACCCCTATAAAAACACTAACACTCTTTATCATCCAAGCACACCCAGCTCAATCCGCTCTGAACACAATGTCTCAAGCTCGTATCCATCTCGTCATGGTGCTGGCCATCGCTGCCATTGCGGCGGCCTCCGAAGAAGAAGCCCTCAGCTCCACGGTCGTTCCCATCCCTCCAGTCCCAACACCTCCGGCGCCAACGCCGGAGCCGTGCTCATGTTGCGATCTATGCAACATAGTGCCGGGGCCGTTTTTGGCCGTGCCAGTCGGCGGGTCTTCGTCGTCGGCGCCCATCCTGCCCCCACCGCCGTCTCCACCGGTGCCGGTGCCGGCGCCGGCGCCGCCAGCGGCCGTGAACTGCGCCACGGCCACGTCGGGGCTGGCGCCCTGAGGGACGTTCCTGACGGGGCGCGCGGGTCCTCCTCCGACGCCGCAGTCCAGTTGCTGCAACGGCCTGGCTGCGTTCCTCTCGAGCGCCAGAGCTGCAGGGCCGGTCGCTGGGGCGCAGAGGCTCGGCTGCCTCTGCCCAATCATCCACGGCGATGTCAACGCCGTGCTCCCAAAGCCCGCCGACCCTGTCAGCATGATGTATTTTCCGGTAGCGTGCGGTCTGGCGCTCCCTCCGGAGACCATCGCAATCTGCTTCGGTGCGCCGTGCTTCCCCTTCCTCTCTTCTCCTCTGTCGCCCTCTGTTTTGGACAGTTTGAACTCGCTGACACTCACACTGACATTGAATGGGTGAATGGCTGCAGGACAGCATATGCCGACCATTGCCAATCTGACCTCAGGAATGCAGCAGGAACTTACTCATCCTTGAAGCCGATGATTCAGTCAGCAGCTACAGATATTTATAGATGAGCTAAGCTTTATTGTTATATTGTGTCTCTAGTATAGATAGAGGCAATATCGTATCTGAATATGTCTGATTTACTACAAAAGCGTCTGAAGTACTGCAAAAGCTTGCAAATGTCTGATGCATTGCAAAAGCTTGCCGATGTCTGATGTGCTAGTACCTTGCCAAAATCAATAGAGTCAAATTGCTCTTCCTTCACATCCTACTGAGAACATGAACATGAACATTATTACATGAACATGATCCACGCTTCTTTCCTTCTAATCCCTTCAATGCCCCATTTGGTGGCCCTGGGTATGTTCTGCTCTTGTTTCACTAAATTTGTCATTTCAAGATCACTTAGTGAGGTACCCTTTTTGTTATAGTTCTTAGGGGTTGTTTAGTTGGTGAAAAAGTTTGGGTTCGGCTACTGTAGCACTTTTCGTTTTATTTGATAATTTGTGTCCAATCATAGACTAATTAGGCTCAAAAGATTTGTCTCGTGATTTACAACTAAACTGCGTAATTAGTTTTTTCTTTCATCTACATTTAGTACTCTATGCATGTGCCGTAAGATTTGATGTGACAGTTACTGTAGCACTTTTTGGGTTCACTTTTTTGAACTAAACAGGCTCTTAATAAAAATGAATGTTTGAAACAGGAGTGTTCCACCAGGTGGTCGCTATGATCCAATTGGCCCACCTGCTGTTCCAGGGTTTGAACCATCTAGCAGAGTCGCAGAGTGCATCAAATTCAGAAAGTTACATATTTATTGCTGCTCAATGAGATTTAGATTTCAACTACACATTTAATTGATGGAGATCATCATATGTTTTTTTGTGAGCCCAGCCACTTGAAAAAAAAAATCTTACAAATTTCAGTGATTTCAGGACACTTGTATAACATTTTTTTTTTGAACGCAGGACACTTATATGACATCATTCATGCTTCTGGTTTACTGACTTAGATTTGTCGTCTACTACCTTCATAAGTATTTTATATCTTAGTTACATCGGTTGAGAATATAATATAAGATAATTTATACACTTATGGTTTCTGAAGTCCTGACTCATTACTGATAACAGGTTCGTTTTCTCACAAAAATTTATCACCCTAACATTGACAAGGTAAGTTACCTTGTGCTTCAACTTATGGTATTAGGCAATACTCCGTACTATACTGCTTAATTAATACTCACACTCCTACAGCTCAGTCCTGCCCTTCAGATTCGAACAGTTTTGTATTTCTGCTTCACTGTTTTTCTGTGTTGATTTCAGTCTGATTCATTTGGCGTTTTGCTTGCAAGGAGATCATGCTTATTTTTTGTAAGTACAGACCGTGTAACAGTTCCACTAAACAAGCTGGTATATGATTTCCCTCTCCCCCGGCCCCGGCTAGGGCAGCCTGGTGCGGCAGGCCGGCAGCCCCGGCGCCCCGGCGAGGGAGGCTCCCCGCGCGGCCGGTCCGTGCCCCGGCGTGGCAACTCCGGCAGCCTGGCGCCGCGGCAGGGGAGGGCCTCGGCGCGGCAGCCCCGGCGGCCCCGGCGAGGGAGGCCCTCGGCGCGGCAAGCCCGGCAGCTTGGCAAGGGAGGCCCCTGGCACGGCCGTCCCGTGCCCCAGCGCGGCAACCCCGGCACTGGTGGCCTCCCAGCGCGGCGGCGGCGCAGAGCCGGGTAAGGAACTCCTCTGCAGCCAGCTCAAGGTTCTGTTGTGGGGCAAGGTTGGTGGAGGCAGGAGGACGTGGTTCCACCCTTGAGATGTTGCCCTCTTCTTTCTCTTTGCATACCATGTGTTTGATATAATGCCCATGGCTGCCTGTGATTCTTCACAGGAGAGTAGGAATTTCAAGGTGGACGGTACAATGTATGATCCCAGGGATGGGAAGGATGGGAAAATTCATGACTGGCCTGCTCTGGGAGCATTGATGCCAATGTCATACATTCTTTGCATCAGTATGTTGCCTGACAGAGGCAGCTTTAAAGGTGAGGTTTGCTAAAACTTACACGCTATTCACATTCTGCTATTGTTATGATTTCCAGATCCTTATTAGTTAGGAGTATGTGGTATAACTCTAATTCACCAGTTTCAAAGATGACCATCATTCTGCAAACAGCCTATTATGTACAGTGCGATGATAACTGACAACTGAAAGTGGTTTTCTCCCATGTGTTCGTCCAATGAAGAACCATCTAGATTAAGCTAATATCTTTACAATCTTATTAACTAATGGAGTCCTTTCTAAACTACTGAGAAGATAAGAAAAAAAGTTTGCTTGCAGCACTGATTTGTTTGTTGATTGGATTTGAGATTTGTAGCTTCAGTTGATTAAAGAACCAAGTCCAGGATGTTGCATTCATTTATTTACTTAGAAAACCATGAATCCTAATTTTCCTGCATCCCTTATTCTTTCTGTAATTTTGCAGTTAAAGGCTCTTTTGGCTGATTCGGAACGAAGTGAACTTTTGAGAAGACTCAGCGAAGCAACTCAACATGACCAATTCCTCAAGAGACAGGTTATTTTTGGTGCTCTCTTTCAAATAACACATCATCAAATATTTGTCCATAGTGAACTATTTTCTACTTCTCCCAAATACTAAGCTACTGAAGGAATAGCCAACAGCGGCTCAATTTCTTAATCTATTGAAAACAGCATCTAGACATTTAATAAAAGGAAAACCAACTGCTCTGTCCAGTCATTGTGTTTGCAATCATGAGGTGGTCAGCGACATACAGTGAATTTGCTTTGATCAGAAACAAATGCATGTAGAACGTACCAGCTACTTTTAAGTTCAATTTAATTGACTTTTTTTTAGCAAAATCAAAGGATGTCTGCTTAACAAAAAAAGATAGAGAAAGCATAATTTAACAAAATAAGGGCTGTGGCAAAGCTAGGGAGAACACTGCCCAGGATTCCGAGTCCTGGACTTGAAATTCAACTCATAGCAGTTGCTCACAAAATATAATGGTGAACAGAAAAGCCTGGTTGTAGCTGTTGGTGATTAGGCAAAAGTGAAAAATAACTGAGGCAAGTAACTTTAGAAGACAAGTAAGGTCCTGTTTGGATCAAGGGGCTAAAGATCAGCGCTCCCCTTTTAGCCCTTGGGGATCCAAACAGGAGGGCTGGGGTGGGGGTGGGGGGTGCGGCATTAGCCCCTTCAAGGTGGGCTAAAGGGGGCTAAAAGGTGCTGTGGAGGACCCAAAGACCACCTTTTAGCCCAGGGTATACAAACACCCAAGAGGCTAATCTTTAGCCCTTGGGCTAAAGTTTAGCCCAAGGAATCAAATAGGCCCTAACTGAGACAATTGTTGTTGGGAAACAAGGCATCGTGTTTGTTAACTTCCCTTTTTTTTGTTTCTTATTACTTCTAGGTTTTGGTTGAGAAAATGGGTCTACCTGGAGGAAAGAATGGTCTGTCCTTGGATCTGTCTGATACATTAGGTAACAAATACTTGCTCTTCGCACCTTACCTAGGTTCTATATTTTTCCTCCATGGTGAGTGGTGCTTAATAAATAAGTACATCCAAGGAGTCTCACACAAGTGGACTGCAATGTTGTTTGTGACAGGCTGCTGCAAATGGTGGAAGAATGTTGCCAAAAGGATTGCTGCCCTCGAGTTTGATCACACAAGGAAATCAATTGGTGCCATTGTGAAAGCCAGTTCAGGAAGCAATACCCTGCTCGTGAAGGTATCATCCCCCTATTTCCTCATTTGTACTTAACGATTTTTCATGTACAAGTGTACCCCTTCTCTAAATATGATTTTCATTGGATCGCATGTTTGCTGAACTGGTATTCAGAGTGCTTGTATTCATGGCAGGGAGCTGTTGAAACTTTACTTGAGCATTGGCGCATGGTGTGGGTGCCACTGTTTGGGATCTCTCTTGAAGGTGGTGGCGGCGGCGGCGTGTGCTGTATGTGCCGTCGCCAGCCTGGAACGCGAGTCCTGCACAGCAGACCCAGGTGCTTCTAGCGCACTCTGCTTCCAGTTTGTCTTTCGTCATTGCATCTACTTCTGATGATTCTAATTCATGCTTTGCTTTCAATAGGCAAAGATGAACGAGATGGGCAAGAGGCCACAAAGGTTTCATGTGAATACGTCAGGCTTTGCTTCAATAGCAGTATGTTCAAGGATGCTGACAAGAGGCCTGGCCTGAAGCAGGGACAATGCAGGTCTACTGCTGCAGAGACAAGCGAGGATGCCAATCAGAGCACATTTCATAGATAGATGGGGTATCGATTTTTTTTCCTCAGCTGTTTTTTGAAATCTCCATGGCAGAAATACTTGAAATTATATGCTTCTCTATTAAAACTTGGACAGTCCTTATTTCTGTACCTTGAATTATATGATGACGCAACGATTCTTGTATACTTGGAATTTTGGTCTGCTTGTTTGTCATTATATAAGACTGGGATACATTGCTACTACACTTATGCACATGTACGCCAAATAAAAAAATAACTCTATGAGTTTTGGTTATTAGAAAACTATTTATCAAAGTAAATGATAGTTCAGCCATGGTGCATACAGTGCTACGTCATCTTCAAATGATAGATTCTCAAACAACACTGAATTGTTTCCTTTCTGTAGCCTGTAGGGTCCCTTCTTCAGAAAAAGGTTGCTTGTGCAGGGTTTCTCTTAAAGGTCAGTGCTTCTATGAATCTATTACATGAATATTGTTGCGTGCTTCACATGTGTGTTCATATAAAGTTGCATGGTAATCTTCCAGTGAACGCTCCGGCTCATTTTCTAGGCCATCGATCCTTCATGGTGATTACGAAAGTTTGGTGCTTTGCATCCTGTCTTCCTTTTCGATGATAAGAGGTTGCTCTGCTCATTCTTTTCCCTGCTGATGCAAATTCATTTCTATGTCCGTACACTGGATGTGGTTTTCCAATTGAATGGGCAGGCTAAAGTCATTGTACATGTTTCATAAAATATCATTTACATACTCAAAAGTCAAAACTGATGATTAGTCAGTTCTTAGCTATTTCATTTTTTTTTGATGGAAATCCAGGCAACAAGATATTGACTGGTAACGGACTTCTATTAGGAAAAAAGGTGCTTTGTGCATTTCCACTTCGTATAGAGAAGGCACTAATGCTATGCTATTACACACAATTCGGAATTGCATAGTAGTTTTCCTGATGTATGTGAAGGTCCACATTGGTGCTAATCATGTGTGTAGAACTTCTTAAACTGTTCATCTGCTATCCAAAGAACTAGGCTGCAAAGCAAATGGGCAACTCTGTACATTGTTGAAACCCATATTTTCTTCCCTACAAAATCAGTTTCATGACTTAAATGGATAATGCGTCTTCATTGTTTCTGTTCAGTAAGAACTGCATCTTTGCTCAGCCCTCAAATGGAACCTTGGCCTATTATTATTATTACATGGATAATGATCTCTGTTAGTTTCACATGTCTAAATTCAATCCTGGACTGACCCTATTGTGTGCCTTCAATTATATGCCGCCACCAATAAGAGGTGTTTCCAAAGCCTGTGCTTTTAGCGCCATCTTCTGATACAAGATCACACTCCCAAGGACAAGGTCTTGTCCGTTTGTGGATTACATTTCTTATACTTAATCTTCTTTTTGCTGCATATCCTTCATGACATTTCATCATTCTTCCATACTATTTTCATGTTAAATTCCAGGTTCGACATACAATTCTTGGTACATTCTGCTAATCTTTGTTACTGACATTATTCACAGTACTGCCACTCAAGCATTCTGTGAAATTAAATGGAGGTGCTGTTTTCCTACCCTGTTGGCCGTCCAGGTGAGTAAACAGGTCTTTCATTTTCATTTTCCCTTCCCTGTAATGATTTGTTACATGTTCTTTTTGAGTAAAATGTCAGATTCTCTGCCTTGCCATTATAGTCACCACAAAGTATATACATAGGGCCAGTGTGTTATCTGCCAATGATAAGAATCTAGCTACTTTAGTCATCACTGATGATAGTTTCAGAAAGTGCATAGCCCAGGCAGTGGGAAAACAATCAAATATTGCATGCTCTTTTATTGCTATACCCTTGAAAGAATCCCTCTTTGCTTTTTTTCATAGAAAAATAAACTCATCTTCTGAACACTGTATTCCTCATTCTGTTCAACGAACCTAATTGTCAGAAAAAGAATGAGATTCACTCAAAAAATGTTGCTACCTAACTTGCTGTCGGCTGCTACTTCTCCCATTATTCCTTTCTGAAAAGGACAAGATTCACCGACCTGCTGGTGTGCTTACTGAAACCATGCTTGCGTTGCATGATCTGTGTGTGTACATGCTGCTGGTGTTCGAGCTGTCTCTGCTCCAAACGCTATGTTGATTCTGTACTAAAAGCTGATAGGTACAACTTCAACAATCATGCATAGTCCAAACACATAATAAAACTCCTTGCCGGCGTACCAGCTGCAGCCAAGTTTACGTTAGTTAGTTACTACCTGTTGACAGTTTATGTTAGAAATTGATTTATTCATTCCTTTTTCTTGGTATAATGTATTTATTCAGAGACAGCTAATGACAGGTCACGAAAGTAAATTTTTTCCAGAAAGCTTATGGTGCCTTCAGATCAAGCCTCAATATCATTATTTGACCACTGATGCTTGTAACTAATATTCTCTCTTTTTTCCAAGCTGTGATCAGATACTTCCCAGTTTATATTGACACACACAATTGTTGATTCAATTCCCTGTAAACATTGGCTGCTATCTGCCATATTTAGTTGACAGCTCCTGCCTAAAGTCCAGTGATACTAATAAAGTCGTACATGTATTTACAATGGTCGATACCTGCTAAAAAAACTTACCAGTGTCACATTGTATGATATATGTTTATGAACTGCTATTAGTCATTACACAAATTAAATCTATTTGATGACATATTATGCACTGCAAGGTAAGTTTTTTGCTGTTCCACTGATGTGCATGTAATATATCTGTATTCAAAGACTTAAGTAACCTCCTAAGACCACTACTATGCCTATATAAATATATCGACCTATGTACAGTGATGACCTGTATTTGTACGACTCTTCCTCTACATAATATTTGTTTATATTAGTTAGCGTACAAAGTAAATTTGCGTGCGGGCACACGCCTTGCACTAGTTTGCTTTAGAATTTGGAGGACATGTCTGGTGACTGGTGCAACGGGCACGCTTCGTTGCATGGCCCCTGAGGTATTTACCTATTTCCGAGGGGAGAAAACAAAATTAGACTAGTGTTGGGACTTTGAAATACTGACGACTCTTATCTAGATTCCAATGAAACCATCGACAACCAGACTGTTATGACCGGCGCCCAGTATCAAAGGCGCCGGCGGCCCATTAGTGGCTAAGCCAGGTGCAGAAGCTAGCTAGGCGCAGGAGCTAGGGGCTAAAAGCCCATATTTATCTTTAATTATTTATTTTCATAAATTAGTAGAGCAATTCGCTATATATAGGAATTGTAATTCCCGTGGACAAATTAAGCAAGAGTAATCTATTTGCTCGGCTTCCCTTGGGAGCCGGGATTGCCCTAGCCGCCGCCTGTCATCTTCTCATCTCCTCTCCTGCGACCACGGCGCCCCGCCGCCGTGCCGCAGCCCTCAAACACCGTCCAACCACCACACATACGTACAATCTCCGATCAACTAGAGGCAAGGCGCAGGTCCGTACCAACCTGGTATCAGCCATGTCGATTCCTCTGCCCACCTCCACGGTGCCGCCGCTCGCTGCGACAGACCCGGCCGGCACCACCGCGCCGCTCCAGGCGACTGCGTCCACATCAGCGCTGGTGCCCAACCCCTCCCTGCCGCTGGGCGCCCCGGCAGCGCCGCGCGCCGTCTTCACACCGGAGCAGATGACGGGGCCATCGTCGACCTCAGCCACGGCATGGCTGAGATGCGGCTAACGATGCAGTCCGTCCTCAACTTCCTCAACCCGACGCCGCAGCAGTTCGGCGTTCCCCCGCATCAGCCGGCCCTGCCGCCGCCCCAGCACACGGCTCCGACCTCGTACCCCTACGGGATGCCCACCGACGCTGGACCATCGACCTCACCGCCGCTGCCATCGACCGGCGTTCCAATCCACCTCCTCCGTTTTCTGCCATCACCGTCTCAGATTCCAGCATGGGCGCTGGGCCACTCCAGCCCCGCCTACACGATGACTCCGCCCCTGACGCACGTTCCCGATCATGGGGCTCCGGTGGCGTCGGGTACCCTCTTCGGCGGGATGGATGGCACCCTCTTCCACGGCAGCAATGTCGTGCCCACAGCCACCAGCGCCCCAGGCTTCAACGAGGGCGGCCGCGAGGGCGGTGCTCCTGCATCTGCGCAGGGCAACGGGCCGCCGAACTTCCACAAGATCGAGTTCACGACATACGACGACTCCGTCGATCCGCTGAACTGGCTCACGCATTGTGAGCAATTCTTCCGGGGCCAGTTCACTCCGGCGTCGCAGCGTACCTGGATGGCATCTTACCACCTCACTGGAGCGGCCTAGACGTGGTACTACGCCCTCGAGCAGGACGAGGGTATGCCGCCGTGGGACAGGTTCAAGGACCTGTGTCGCCTTCGCTTTGGTCCGCCCATTCGCGGCACTCGCCTGGCGGAGCTGGGCCAGCTACCTTCCACTCCATGGTGGAGGAGTTTGCAGGCCGTTTTCAGGCGGTCCTGGCTCACGCCCGGGACATCTCCACCCGCCAGAAGGCGGAACTCTTCGTGGGCGGCTGCCTGATCACATCCGCGTGGACGTGGAGATGCACGACCCGGGCGACCTCCAGACGGCCATGTACCTGGCGCGCACCTTCGAGCGCAAGGCCACGGCCCTCGCAGCACCAGCACAGCGTGGTGCCCGCCCTCCCCAGCGGCCAGTTTCGTCGTCTCGCCCAGCCGCTGGGGGAGGGCCTCTAGCCGGTGCGCCCACTCCTCCTGCGCCGCCCCCGACCGGCCCCGCTACACCTGCCTGCTCTTTCCGTCGCTTGACATCGGCGGAGATGCTCGAGCGTCGCCGCCCGGGGCTCTGCTACAACTGCGATGAGCAGTACGTGCGCGGACACATTTGCCCACGTGTCTTCTACCTGGAGTCCTCTGATTACATCGACGACGACGTGTTCATCGCGGCGGAGGACGCCGTGGACGCCGCTGCCGAGGACTCCGCGGCACCACCAGAGGGAGCCACTGCTAATGCCTTGGTTGTCTCCGTGTATGCTCTTGCAGGGATCCGCACCTACCACACCATGCTGCTGCCCGTCATGATTAACGGGGAACGTCTCCTTGCCCTGCTGGACACCGGTTCCACCCACACCTTTCTCCAGGGTGCGGTCATGCGCCTCCTGGGGCTTGTTCCGCGTGGCGGCGACAACCTCCGTGTCACCGTCGCGAATGGAGAGCGTTTGCCGTGCGAGGGGATCGCCCACGACGTGCCCGTCATCATCGGCCGCCAGTCCTTCCCCAGCACATGTGTGGGCCTCGCCCTCGGCTGCTTCGACTTCATCATCGGCGTCGACTTCCTGGGGGCCTTGGGGCCCCTCCTGTGGGACTTCGATGGCCTCACCGTCTCCTTCCAGCGAGGCGCACAGCGCGTCACATGGTAGTGCGTGGGCGCCCCGGGGGCCTCGACACACCAGCATCGCCTGCCTGTGACCGCGACCGACCAGCAGCGGCCGCTGCTAGACCAGCTTCTACAGCAGCACGCGGCCATCTTTGACGAGCCGCGTGGCCTTCCGCCCGTGCGCGTCTACGACCACCGCATCCACCTCCTACCGGGGACCACGCCGGTGGCGGTGCGGCCCTACCGGTACCCGCAGCTCCAGAAGGACGAACTGGAGCGGCAATGCGCCGCCATGTTGGAGCAAGGCATTATTTGGCCGAGCACGTCGCCATTCTCCGCCCCTGTGCTCCTCGTCAAGAAGTCGGATGGGTCGTGGCGCTTCTGCATTGACTACCGCGCGCTCAACGACGAGACGTCCAAGGACAAGTTCCCGATCCCGGTGGTCGACGAGCTCCGCGGGGCACGCTTCTTCACCAAGCTCGACCTCCGATCGGGTTATCACCAAGTGCGCATGCACCCGGCGGACATCGAGAAGACCGCTTTCCGCACCCACCACGGCCACTTCGAGTTCTTGGTGATGCCGTTTGGGCTGTCCAATGCCCCGGCAACTTTCCAAGCCCTGATGAACGACGTCCTCCGGCCCTTTCTTCGCAGGTTCGTGCTGGTTTTCTTTGATGACATCTTGATCTACAGCTCCTCGTGGTCCGAGCACCTCCAGCACATCGGCCTCGTCTTCTCCGCTTTGAGGGCTCACGGACTCTACCTCAAGAGGTCCAAGTGCTCATTTGGGGCGCTCTCCGTCGACTACCTTGGGCACGTCATCTCCGTCGACGGCGTCGCTATGGACAGCGACAAGGTGGCTGCGGTCGCCTCGTGGCCGACGCCGCGTTCACCCCGAGGCGTCTGCGGTTTCCTCGGGCTTGCGGGTTACTACCGCAAGTTCATCCGTGACTTCGGTTCCATCGTAGCGCCACTCACTCGTCTCCTGCGCAAGGAGGCGTTCGCCTGGACACCGGAGGCGGCGGAGGCCTTCGACGCCCTCAAGAGGGCCTTGTCATCCGCCCCTGTTTTGCAGATGCCGGATTTCACTCGCGAGTTCGTCGTCGACTGCGACGCCTCCGGCGCGGGTTTCGGCGCCGTCCTCCACCAGGGGTCGGGCCCCCTGGCGTTCTTCAGCAGGCCCTTCGTCGCGCGTCACGTCAAGCTGGCGGCCTACGAGCGCAAGTTGATCGGGCTGGTGCAGGCGGTCCGGCACTGGCGGCCGTACTTGTGGGGGCGCCGCTTCATCGTCCGCACCGACCACTACAGCTTGAAGTTCCTGCTTGACCAGCGGCTTTCCACTATTCCGCAACATCAGTGGGTTAGCAAGCTGCTCGGGTTCGACTTCGCGGTGGAATACCGCCCTAGCCGACTCAACTCGGTGGCTAATGCGCTGTCCCGCCGCGATGAGGACACGGTGGCAGCGCTCACCTTGTCCGGGCCGTCCTTCGCCCTCTACGACGACATCCGGGCGGCCACTCGGGAGGACTCGGTCGCACGCGACCTCCTACAGCAGCATACATCGGGGACGCTGGAGGCACCCTGGGCCGCCGCGGACGGCTTCCTCCTCCATGGCAAACGCGTCTACGTCCCCGACCTGCAGGACTTGCGCCACCAGGTCGTGTCCCTGGCGCACACCACGGGGCATGAGGGCGTCCAGAAGACCCTCGTGCGGCTGCGTAGTGACTTCTACATCCCCGGCGACCGCAAGCTTGTGCACGCCTTCGTCCGCACATGTGCTGTGTGTCAACGCAACAAAACGCCCACGACACAGCCGGCTGGTCTCCTGCAGCCCTTGGATGTGCCTTCCCAAGTGTGGGCCAACATCTCCATGGATTTTATCGACGCCCTTTGTAACACCCCGGGTGTTATAGTGCTAATTAATCTGCCATGTCATCATAATGCATTGCAAAGCATCTCTATTAGGTTAACATTGTTATGCATCAACTAAAACAAGTTTACTTCTCTAGGTTGAATGTGTTTCTCAGTGGTGTGCTCCGAACCCGAAAACCCTAATTTCGAATGCCACCGCAAATACTTAGTCCATGCCCTGCGTAATTTGAGGTGTGCGACTGTGTTGCACACTAGTGTCAAGTGTAGGGTATGAGCTCAAGTACAACATCTAAAATGAAGCTCCAAATTTGAGTTTGAATTGGAGTCCCAAAACTTGTCACGAGTTTTCCGATTCAAATTTAAATTCAAATCTGGGGAGAAATGTAAAAGAATTTTTTAAAGCTAATTGGTCAACCAAGAGTGGCATTTGGTCAACCATGTCATGTTGGTCCAAATGATGCCCTTGGGTGAGGTTTTGATCACTAAGTAATCACAAATCAAAGTAGCAACAAATTCCAATTTAAAATTTCTCCGAAAACCCTAAATTTCAAAACCTTGTTTTACCTCTTTTGAAATAATTTAAAATCTAAGCAAAGTTTGGGAAAAAGTTCAAAACCAAGTTTGTAGAACTTTTCAAGGGCTACAACTTTGGTGTTTTGAGTTTTCAAAGTTTTAGTGAAAAATATGGAGCAATTTTGAAAATAAACAAATTTCAAATTTAATTCATTTTGTCCCCAAACTAAGATTTCAAAATGGAGGCTGAATTTGAAAAAGTTTTGAACAGCAAAGTTGTAGGTCTGGTCAAGATATACAACTTTGATGTTTGGAGATTTTGAAGTTTCAATATGAAATCAAAAGTAATTTCTAAATTACCAAATCTGAAAAATGTGTCCCTTTTTGAATTTAAACTCAAATTTCAAAAATCCAGTTAGAATTTGAAAAAGTGTTCAATACAAAACTTGTAGAGCTTGAAATTCTGAAGATTTCATAGATTGGAAGTTTTTCAAGTTGTTACATGAATTTGAGAGTAATTTGAGAAAACAGTTTGAAAATTTAAAGTTTGGGGGGAGCTACAGTGCACCGGCGAATCACACACCGGCAGCGCGCGGCATGGGCGCCGGCGAGCCGCCGACGTCGCGCTGGCCGCTTCCACGACCTTCCATCCTGCCACCGTGACCATAGGGACCGCTTCGCGCTCTCCAGCTGCTTCCTTTGCTTCACAGCGCTATAAAAGGACCGTCACCGCCACTGTCGCTGTCCAATTTCACCATCGCCGCCGCCACCGTCCTCATTCCTCCGACCAAATTCGCCCTCCCTACTCCACCGCATCCATCTCCATCTCGCCAATCACTCCGCCATCACCTTGCGAACCTGTTGCGCCTCTTGGTGTAGATGCTACCGCTCAGGATCGCCGGGGAACCGTCGTCTTCTACCTCGGGTCACCGCCGTTCCCGTCGAGCCCCGCCACCGTGGCCAGCCGCCTCCAGTGCCTCTCCGCTTCAATCGATCACGCCTCTGTGATCGTGGTACGCCCCTGATGCTCCCTGGCTAGTTAGTTTAAGCTTTGCACCTTTGTGTCGTCGAGTCGTCGGTCACCGTAGTTGCCGAGCCGCCACCGTCGTCGGTGAAGTGTCACCGGAGCTCGAACCGTGGGGCAAATTAGTAAAATGGAATCGTGGGGTGGTGTAGTTGGTGTTGGTCGGGTCAGTTGGTCGACCGAAGCCCCGGTCATCGGCCGGCCACCGCGCGGAGGTGAGTGAGCATGCGGGAGTGAGCGAGACACGGGAGGTAGGTGATGACAGGCGGGGTCGGCCTGTCAGCGAGAGAGAGAGGGAGAGCGGGCGCGAGCGGGCGGAAGCCGGCCGATGCTAGGCTGGGCCGCTTGCTGGGCCGCTCGGGCGAGTGCGGACGCGAGCGCGCGGGCGTGCGCGAGCGGGCCGCTCAGTGGGCCGGACCGCGGGAGAAAAAGAAAAGTCAGCCCGATTTCGTTTTTGTTTTTCTTTTTCAAATAAATGAATAGTGTTACTATTTGTTTATTTCATTAAAAATTGTGTAGAGTTCCAAAATTCATGAAAATTTTTGTGTAAGCTTTTCAATGTATAAACTATCTAGGAAAAATGTTAAATCATGAATTTGAATACTTTGAGCAGTAGAATTAATTAGTTTCATTAAAGATTAAATGCAACTTCCAGTAATTTTAATAATTAATTTATTTATCCAAAAATTATGAAATTTATTATAACACTGTTATAAGCCATTCTTAACCCATAGAAAAAGTTTGCGCTTGTTTCGATAAAGTTTGATCAACTTCTAATTATGCTCTAATTATTTAAATAGAAAATAAATGTTAATTTGAGAACTTTAAGTGTTGTGTGCCTTTTGATTGAGTGATGTCCATAGGTCACTACCCTTTTGTGATCTCTGGCACCTTAATTTCATGATTGAGCTCGTTAGTAACTTATTAGGTTAAAAGCTGGTATCGCGGGAAAACGTCGCTACTAGTTAGTAGGTTTTCTGTTTACGTTTGTACCGTGAAGGGAAGTTGTACTCAAATCGTAACCGTGGCATGTTATCATCAAGCATCATGTTTATCATCGAGCATCATGTTAAAGCATGTTATGTATTCGTGTAGTCTCCGCTTTCGAGGAAGCCGAAGTCGTCGATCAAGCTTCCGGAGAAGAGCGATCGTCGGTGGGTTCCGGACCAGGGGGTGAAGTCCTCGAGTCTGAGTCGGTCGTCGTGTTCGAACAAGGCAAGCCCCGGTGCATTTAAACCCTACCTTGAGTTTTACAAATGTTTTTATTCATACTATGGTTGACTGCATTAGGTAATTAGGAGTTGAGTGATAACCCAATTGCTGCATTATCATCCTTGATTATTGCGATATCGACCTTGATACCTGCTTTACAGAAAATGCGTAGTATGCTTCGCTATGCTTAGAAGTTAAGCTTTTAAATGAATATTTACATAGCCATGACGGCATCCTTAATGATTATTGAAATATAAGAATAAATTTGAAAGATCGGGCGGGTGGTTTGGCCACTACTAACATGCATTGGGAAAGGAGTCCCACTGTATTGTTTCCGCCTTATCAGTTAAGGACCGAACGTTGTTGGCCCTCGCGTCATGGAGTTTTTATTAGTACTAGCCATGTGCCCATGTCGGGTAAGCCTTACTGTGGTTAGTCCATTACGAGAACGTCTAACCTCGCACTGGGAGTGGAGAGATGGCGAGAGTAACGTGTACCCTCGGGGCTAGAATTGGGCCAGGTTCGAGGAGTACTATGTTCTCGGGTGGCGATGGACACGTTCTGGTTTTGGGAAAACCCGAGTAAGAGTTGATATATGCAGGTCAAGGACTTGCGTATGTCGTGTGGTTAGGAAGCCCCAGCTGGGTAGACCAAGCGGTTCGAATCGTCGTTACTCCACGAGAAAGGAGTCTTGGCCTTGCACCAACATCGTAGTTAAGAACTGGAATTGAAAGAAAGAATGAGAAAGTTTTTGATGATAATTACTTGATCTAGATTAGGATCACCTAGAATTGGTTAATGAACCATCAATGGTAAAAGTAAAATGTTGAAGATAAGGACTTACTTTAATAAGCTTTTCTGCAAAAAAAAAATTGATTCTTGATTACCCGTACCTTGATTCCCTAAAGCTAGCATGCCCTTGGAGTCTTTGTCTTAGTCGGGTAAGTCTTGTTGAGTACTCTCGTACTCAGGGTTTGTTAACCCCTTGTTGCAGGTGCGGTTCATGAACAAGTCTGCTTCGAGCCTTGTTGCATGACCGTCGTGGTTGAAGGCAGTGACGACGAGTAGATTGTGTGGCCTTTGGGCAAGACATCTCGCTTGTGTGTTGTAATAAAGTTACTACCGATACTTCTCTACTAATGGTTTGTAATAATGTTACATAAGGTTTGAAGTTTGAAAACTAGTTTGTAATCTATATTATTGTAAGACTTCCGCTACTTTACTCTGTTGAATAATTTGAATAAACTGTTGTAATATTGCAATACTCCTGTGATTGGATCCTGTTCGGAGGAAAGCAGGCCTTTTAAGTTATGGTGAACATAAGTACGACTGCCAGAGGTCATTATGGCAATGACGTGTACTTGTGGGCCATCATAATTAGGAGGTTCTGTGACACCCTTCCCAAGGTCCATGGCAAGTCAGTGATTCTGACAGTGGTGGATCGCTTCTCCAAGTACGCACACTTCATCGCCCTCAGCCACCCCTACACGGCCGCATCGGTGGCTCGCGCCTTCTTCGAGGGGATCGTGCGGCTTCATGGCTTCCCCACCTCCATCATCAGCGACCGTGATCTGGTTTTCACCAGCCACTTGTGGAGGGATTTGTTTCGCCTTGCAGGTGTTAAGCTGTGGCTCAGCACGGCCTTTCACCCTCAGACGGATGGCCAATCCGAGGTCGTCAATAAGGTGATCGCCATGTACTTGCATTGTGCGACCGGCGACCGCCCGCGCTCATGGGTCGACTGGCTACCATGGGCGGAGTACTGCTACAACACGTCGTACCACACGGCGCTTCGGGCGACTCCTTTCGAGGTTGTCTACGGCCGCCCGCCGCCTCCTCTTTTGCCCCATCAGGAGGGGGCGGCTGAGACGGAGGACGCGGATGCCATGCTCCGGGACCGCGACACATTCCTGGTCGAGGTCCGGGAGCGCCTCCTCCAGGCGCAGCAACACGCCAAGGAGCGCTATGACGAGCACCACCGGGCTGTGGACTTCGCAGTGGGCGATTGGGTGCTGCTCCGACTTCTTCACCGCCCTACCCACACTCTTGCGACGCCGGCCAAGGGCAAGCTCCGTCCTCGCTACGCCGGCCCGTTTTGCGTGCTGGAACGCATTGGAACGGTGGCATATCGTCTACAGCTGCCCGTGACTGCACGCCTCCATGATGTATTCCACGTCGGGCTGCTCAAGAAGTGGCGTGGTGATCCTCCTGCGACGACAGCGGTGGTGCCACCCGTCTCCGAGGGGCGCCTGCTACCTGCCCTGGAGATGGTTCTGCGCGCTCAGCTGCGCCGTGGCCATTGGAAGCTGTTGGTCAAGTGGCACGGCCTTCCGAATGATGCTGCCACGTGAGAACCTCTCGACGACTTCAAAGCCCTCTACCCTGAAGTCCAGCTCGAGAACGAGCTGTTTGTCGACGGGGGAGAGATGTTATGACCGGCGCCCAGTATCAAAGGCGCCGGCGGCCCATTAGTGGCTAAGCCAGGTGCAGAAGCTAGCTAGGTGCAGGAGCTAGGGGCTAAAAGCCCATATTTATCTTTAATTATTTATTTCCATAAATTAGTAGAGCAATTCGCTATATATAGGAATTGTAATTTCCGTGGACAAATTAAGCAAGAGTAATCTATTTGCTCGGCTTCCCTTGGGAGCCGGGATTGCCCTAGCTGCCGCCTGTCATCTTCTCATCTCCTCTCCTGCGACCACGGCGCCCCGCCGCCGTGCCGCAGCCCTCAAACACCGTCCAGCCACCACACATACGTACAATCTCCGATCAACTAGAGGCAAGGCGCAGGTCCGTACCACAGAGCGTCTAATCTATGAGCAAGGGTCTCTTCGACCGATAGAGGATGTGAAGCCCATGATCCCCTTTATTGTACTTCTGGTTATCCTACTTTATGCTATCTTGGTCTTGGATCGAGCTTACTCTGCTTGTGTAATGGTATTCCGGTATTCTTATGTAACTTCGTGAAGAACATTTATGAATTGTTATCATGTTGTTTATGTCAGTTCAATGGTAAAAAAGAAAAAGGCGTTACACCTGCATGAGACCTTTATGTCAGCTATTTGAGGAACTATGTTATCAACCTTTGAACCTTTATATTACTTATATTAGGATCTATGTTATTAATGTGTGAAGTTTGTAATCTCAAACATCTTGGCTTTGCTTTGAAACTTTATGTCAGCTATCTTAAGATGTTATGGTCGGCAAGATGTATAAGCGTCGGGCCAAGGAGCAAAGTGGCTGACCGTGCGCATGTGTTGGGTGCGGCGGTCACCACCGGCCACGGGCCGAGTCTTTGGGTTGAGTCAGTTGGATTAGATTTGTTTCGATTTAGAGTTTCCTTAATTAGAGTTTCCTTAATTATAGCTTCAGGAGGTTGAGTCCAATTGTATAAGAGTCATACTTTGAAACTTAATGGGATAGCCTGGGATTGTGTCATCTTGACACCCTTGGGCGCCTGGTGCCCTGATTCTCTCTCTCTCCGTCTCGTTTGCCCTAGCGCCGCCACGGCACCTCACCGTCGCCATCGCCAGAGCCATCCTCTCCACTCTCCACCATACGCACTACGTAGCAAGGCTAAGCGCCATACCAACCTGGTATCAGCTGCCTCGCTGCCCATGGATTCCGCCGCTTCCACCAATGCTCCATCGCCGTCGATCCCACCCGCCTCCACCACCATCCCCACGTCGGGCGTGTCGCTGCCCCTAATGACTACGACACCGCCCGCGCCGCCACACGAAGAACCTGGTACCTGGGGGCCGGGGCAAGCTAGTGCCCAAGTACGCCGGACCTTTCCAGGTGCTCGGCCGCATCGGCGAGGTGGCCTACCGTCTTCAGCTTCCCGCTGGCGCGCGCATCCACAGCGTTTTCCATGTCGGCGTCCTCAAGCCGTTCCAGGGTACACCGCCTTCCAGTGTGCCGGAACTGCCGCCTCTACATCACGGTCGTCCGTTACAGCGGCCGGTGCGCGTCCTACGCTCCGAACTTCGCCGCGGCGTGTGGCACGTCCTCGTCGAATGGGCGGGAATGCCAGTGTCTGAAGCCACTTGGGAGCCGGTTTCGGCGTTTCGCGAAGCCCATCCCTCCTTTCAGCTCGAGGACGAGCTGTTTCCCGAGGGGGGGAGAGATGTTATGGTCGGCAAGATGTATAAACGCCGGGCCAAGGAGCAAAGTGGCTGACCGTGCGCATGTGTTGGGTGCGGCGGTCACCACCGGCCACAGGCCGAGTCTTTGGGTTGAGTCAGTTGGATTAGATTTGTTTTGATTTAGAGTTTCCTTAATTAGAGTTTCCTTAATTATAGCTTCAGGAGGTTGAGTCCAATTGTATAAGAGTCATACTTTGAAACTTAATGGGATAGCCTGGGATTGTGTCATCTTGACACCCTTGGGCGCCTGGTGCCCTGATTCTCTCTCTCGCCGTCTCGTTTGCCCTAGCACCGCCACGGCACCTCACCGTCGCCATCGCCAGAGCCATCCTCTCCACTCTCCACCATACGCACTACGTAGCAAGGCTAAGCGCCATACCATAAGATCAATGTTATTAACATGTGGTAAGTTTGTAATAATCTTCAAACATCTTAGCTTTTGCGTCATGTTTTTGTTGCACTAATTAACCAAGACTTATACTGCTTGCATTCATAAAGTGGATAGTTTGCACATTTTACAGTGAGGCTGGACTTGTTGCCACTTGGCACTGCTGTATGTTATTTGTCAGATCCACTGTTAGAATGGGAGAAAACTTTTACATGTTACCAAGTCATAAGCAGGGAACTAGGGATCCACACAGCACATGTGTCTGTTCACTACTTTCAGAGCTGCCAATGTTTAAACTTTTACTGAAACTTTTTCATCACTAGTGGACATACACGTGCCCAGGCACGTGAACCGAAAACTATTCAATGAGACATTATAAAATCAAAGCCATTGTCTACAATTTGGATAGAAATTGAGATAGGAAACTCTTGATCACGACTATATAAGATTATTATGTTACAGTAGTTCAATGAGCACAAACATTCTTATCTATGACTCTTTGTGCTTCTAGTCATAACCATATTTGCATATAATAGTATTTTTTAGCCACAAGTTTTGAGTTCAGGTACACCATTAACATCAAAATATGATAGACTTGGTCTACAAGTCTTGTGTTTATCTAGAGTAGTTGGTGCCTACGTCAGCACCCTTATCATCTACTTTATCATACTTTAGCATCTACTTTAGTAGTTAGAATATACTCTAGCTTTCTTAAGTTCTAAGGATGCTACTCTGTATATATCCTCAATCTGTCATGGTTTATGGCAAGACTAATGAAATCTAGAAAATTAGGTCCCAAATCTGTGCTTTGGTTTCAATAAATGATATCTGGAGCCTAGTTCTACCCTAGGGGTCAACCTGAGAATGGGCCAAAATCCGGACCGCACCCACACGAAACCATTACATCGACGACCAGGCAGCCCAATCCGATCCACCCCACTGGTCCTCCTCTATAAACCACACTGATCCAACCTATCAATCTCTTGCACCTGAACAAAACGAGTGGATCTGTACTGTGAGCGAGTGGGGCTGTGCGGTTAGCCTGTTTCTCGCTAATTGTTAGCGAGTGTATCTGTACTCTATTTGGTAGGTAGCATTTTAAACATAAGGAAAGTTTGACAAATCATAAAATGAGCACGAAATTAAAAGGATCCAAAGAATTATAAAACTTAAAACCAGAAAATAATTTAGTTTATGAACTACACTAGGCATTTAACAAATCAGAGAAAAATCACATATTATTTAGCCTCCATATATTACATAAATTCAAGTCTTCTCCACCATATTTAGCCTCCATATATTACAGAATTTTGAGTATTTCACCATTGTTTTTGTCAAAAAAAAACTTGTGCTTCCTTCTCTTAATCTTCATCACCAGAAACATGCTAAAACGAAAACAACCAATGTTCCTGCAAACACAAACATAAAACTATCAGCTATTTTTTTTACAGAAATTCCATCACAAATGTTTTACAAGAAAAGTTTGTTATTACTGGGAATTTTTTTAGAGGGTTATTACTGGGAATTTTGGTCTACCTATCTAGTCAAACTAATCAAAGTTTGTTAAAGTGATTATCGATTAGCAGTAATATGGACACAGGTTGCAAGGAATTGTTCCACAGGCATGCATTGCTTTCTTTATTATCCTGATTCCTTCAAAGACAATGTCATTTTCAGTGCATGCACATATGTACAGTATGTAGGTATACAGAAAAGATACTGAAAAAGACAATGTCATTTTCAGTGCATGCACATATGTACAGTATGTAGGTATACAAAAAAGATACTGAAAAAGACAATGTCATTTTCAGTGCATGCACATATGTACAGTATGTAGGTATACAGAAAATATACTGAAAAAGACAATGTCATTTTCAGTGCATGCACATTGCTTTTTTTGGAATGATCAGTATGTAGGTATACAGAAAAGATAGATAATAATAGTAAAATCATTAGTAACAAAATACTAACCGTAACTGAGGGCAAAAGTAGTACAAAAGTATATAGGTTTAATTATTAACTGAAAAAACAATAATACAACTGATCTAGGTAGTTTATCACAGTACAATCTACAGGTTTAACTTGATCTAGGTAGTTTATCACAGTACAAAAGTATACAGGTTTAATTATCTAAAGCTGAAAACCTACAATCATCCCATCTTACTGGGCAAATCTACACAGCAAAGGTCTAAGTTGAGTATCAGACTGAACAAATACCTAAAAAATTGGACTGGTTAAAGTTCAACTACACATCTCATGGACTAAGTAGTTTATCACAGTACACGAAGGCAGCGATTAGATACACAAACAGAGCGAGCAGGAGAAGAGGAGCAGGCATACCTTAGTCCCCTGTGTCCTGGACAGCAGAGTCTTGCCGTCTTGCCGATGTTGCGCACGCTGAAGACCCGGCGGCGCCCTTCTTGGCTTCCGTCCTTACACACAACACACCGTCAGGCACGTGCTGCGCACGCTCAGTCCCTCTCCCCCGCCGCCGCTCCCTACCCACTGTCTCCCTCTGGCACGCCACCGTTCTGCCGCCGCCTTGATGGGTTTGCGGAATCGCGGCTCTGTGCTCGACTACGGCCAGCGGGGTGAGAGGAAAGCCGGTGGTTTGTGGTGGGTAGGGCGATGGAGTAGCAGCTAGCTAACCCTAGCCGCCATGGCGAGTCGAGAGAGAGAGGTGTCACGACTCGCGAGGGGAAAGAATCGAGAGAGAGGCGTCGGGCGTCGGAGACAGATAGAAACCGATCCATGCTACTGTAGCTAGTACCCACACCGAACCAGCCCACTAGACTCATTAGCCCATTTTCACCCAAACCATGTAGCCCAAATAGAAAACCACACCACAAAACCTGGTTTCAGCCCAAACCATTCTCAGCATCACCTAGGGGTTTTCCCCTTACCCATCCCAACTCAGCGCCATGGCCAGCCACTCCCGCTCCCATTCCTCCGTCGAGAGCTCGACCTCTGCTGGGCGTCGCCGGCAGGCAGCCGCACGTGCGGCTCGAGCGGAGGACGCACGCGCCTCAAGACTCGATAACTGGAGTAATGGGCCTTGCCTCGGTGATTCATACGCTTTCCATCTGTGAACTCATTTTTGGGCTTCGCTGGAAAAGCCTTGGCTATTACCAGAAGACGCTGGCCCATAATTAACGTCCAGGCCCATCAAGCATTCAAGCCCCCCAAGCTCTTTCAAAGAGCGAAGTGTACAATGGAATTGAAAGCCATGATTTGGGATGATTGACTCTAAAAGTCTAAATTATGCGCACGCACACACACTCTCCTCTAGAAACTACATGTAAAAACTATGCATTTAGACCCCTAACTGTCTGAGAGTCTAGGTCAATCCAAAACAGGAGGGCTCTCCTTCAACTTGTAAAACTCTTTAAATGACCTCTCTAGCCCTTCAACTTTGTTAAATTACCATATTAAAACTTTTTGAATTTCCTTTCTATTCTGGTTAGGATTGATTTTCTAGATAGTTTCATTAATTTTAATTTTAATTTTGTGATTAAAAATCTAGAAAACGAGTAATAATGTTTTAAAATCACAAAAATATCTCTAAGTTGTCTAGGTGTCCCTTAACTCCAAAATCAAATAGCTATCTCGTTCAACTCTCAAATTTTTTAAGTTATCTCTTTGCCTTGGTTAGAAATGGTTTCATTATTTTTATTTTTTGAAATAAAAATCTACAAAGCACATGATGAAGTTTTTAAACCACAGAAAACAATGCTCATGAGAACTATGAGAAAAAACATAGAGATAAACCGTGGCACGAGAAAACCAAATAAATATTTTGAGGTCATGAAGAAAGTATCTAAAATTATATTTAGCTTATATGAAACTAGAAAAACATACAAAACTATACATAATTCCCAAACATTCTAATAAATGTCTAAATGTGTTTCAAAACTTTGAACAATGAATATATGATATGCAACCAACATGAATGCAACTCATATTAATTTTAATGTGTTTATGGTTGTGAATCTCATGTTTTTTTATTTTGGAAAGTGTTTAAAAAGTATTTCAATGACTATATTATTTTGGTAATTTTTATGAACATTTTTGCATTTTTCTGGAGCTAATCTAATTTATAGAAGCTTCTATTATATATATTAACTAGATTTAAATAATTATTTGGGTTTCTTATATTTTAGAAACTTGAAAATATTTTCTAGGGTCTAAAACCTTGTCATGTACTAAATCCGTTCCAAATTATAGTTCATTGACTTTTTTGACCTCTATTTTGACCACTCATCTTATTTAAAATTTTTTGAATTCCTAATTTTTTTAAATAAGACGAGCGGTCAAACTTGGGGTCAAAAAAAGTCAAACGAATTATAATTTGAAACAGAGGGAGTATATTATTTTAATTAAAAGATAATGAAGCCTCCTAAAAACCACTTGTAAGTAGGGCAATGAGATAATTTTTTATAAAGGGGGCAATGAAATAATTGAAACGCCATAATTGAAACGATTTTGAAATTATAACTGGGACAATGAGATAATTTAAATGGTTTTGAAAGTGGAAATGTATCAGGTGGAAACCGGATCACCTGTGCAAACTTGGAAACTTTGAATCAAGACCACAGGATGTTGATCCAAGGGGCACAGGAGGATTGGGTAATTTTGTGCTTAACCGCCCGCTTCTAATCACCCTATCATATCAGATGTTTGACACATGTATGGAATATTAAATGTAGACTAAAAAATAACTAATTGTACATATTGCGTGTATTTTGCGAGACAAATTTTTTGAGCCTAATTAGTCCGTGATTAGACAATGTTGTGCTACAGTACACATGTGCTAATGACGGATTAATTAGTCTTAATAAATTCGTCTCACAATTTACAGGTGAGTTCTATAATTAGTTTTTTTTATTAGTATCCAAACACCCCTTCCAATATCTTATGAAATATCTAATGTGACACTCTAAAACTAAACGAGACCTATTCAAACCATTTAAACTAGTAGAGGACTTTGGCATGTCACGTAGGCCTTTAACGCTGCTCCTACCATGTTAGGCGGGGCTATGTAAACCTTCAAGCCAAATTCATGCTATGAGGATTGCTGGCTTGTCACACAAGTGCACACGCATTTTGCATAGTTGTTTTTAAAATATGCTTTAAAAAGGATTAATAGAAACATATACATGTCTTAGCTAATTTGTTTTTTTTATCGAAGCCCTCTCCTACAATACACAAGTTAATGCTTCGTGGTGGATTCCCAGAGTGATTCTTCCAAATATATAGGTCCAACACTAATATATTTTTATTTGCTCAATTCGTCACAATTTTAATTTTAATAAAAAAGCAAAGGTAATGGATAGGTCCCACTAAAAATTCTTTCTTTTTTGAACGGATAAAAAAAAAATGGAACATTTTTAGCCCGATTCTTGGGTCCACGGTCCATCTGACATGGACCCTGGTGGCCATGGACCACCATCCGAATCCGATGCAGCCATGACGGTTGATCTCCAGCGGCGCGGACGTCGACCTTCCTCGGCGCAGAGAGGTGTGTTCGACGGCGGCGGCATGGAAGTTGTTGTGAATAGCAGCAGTGAGAACGCTCTGGCCGAGCGCGGAGCGTGAGGACGTGGACACCGGGTCAAGGACGAGCGCCGCCGCGTGACCGTGCAACCAACGTACGGCGAATGGCTCCAACTTTAAACCGTTTGTCTCTGTTATATCTGAATCTAATCTACCGACGACCATACGGCGAAGCGAAGGATGGGGGAAACCAGTGAAGCTGGGCTGAATGCGCCCAGGCGCCCGAACGTAGTGGCTGCGTGGCTAGGAGAGCCCAACTCAAGAGTGTACTGTCGGCTTCTGGGGGTGGGAGACCTATCGGCATCTGGTTCGCCGACAGGATTCTATATAATCACTTCTAGATCAGGGAAAAAATATCGGCCGGTAGAATCCGAAATTTCTAAGATATCCCGTTTACCGGCTGGGTCCGAAATTTTTCCTCTATCGTCCAAAATTTTCATATTTGTCGCGGGTGCCCTAAGACACCTGTGCTCGCTTTCACTGGCAGCGCGCCTTTCGTATTTCATGCTTTGCTTTCCTCTTTTTCTGTCATGTTTGCAGGTATGCAAGTGATTTGATTAAAACGGATCGTTTATTAATTATTAAGAGCCTATTTTAAGGGTTATATTATTTTTATTTATTTCGTGCAGTGCAAACAATTATTCATGTGTGTAGTTTTTTTTTTGTTTGAAGCTGTCACCAAATAATAAAATAATTAAAATGTTAAACTAAGCTACACAGCCCAATGAGCCCATTGACAAAGAAGCCTGGCTTCAGAACGTCCCAAACCCACTTTTAGGTGGGACGACCCTCGCCCTCGCCGGCGGCGGCGAGCGCGGACATGGCTCTGGTCAGAACAAGTCCGATCTGTTCAGGACTCAGTAGTCCAAGAAAAAAGACTTATGTACCTAAAATAAATGTGACTTATGGCAGGTGGGATTATAGACGTACCCCATGACACGTATTTGAGATTGAATAGGAGTCTTACATGTTACATATAAGATCACGGATGACGGAGGACTCATATAGCATGACATGTAGATTGAACGGTTGTTATAGGAGAAGAATAAGATCACGTATGACGGAGGGCTTATATAGCACGACACTTAGATCGAACGATTATTATAGAGGGAGAGCTCCCAAAAAAACTCGTTCTTTTATAGCGTGATGATGATGATGATGTGATGATGTGATGATAGAACTAAAGAGACACTACTTATGAACCGATACACGTATGGAGCGAGGAACATATAGACGTACTTCTTTACAATAAATATACTCGTGTACTTCCGCTTATGAACCGATAGACGTTCGATCGATATATATACTAGTGGAAACGCGCGCCCCTGCGCGCGATAGCTGAGGGTTTGATGAAGTTTACCTAAAAATGATTTAGGTGCAGTGGTTTTGGATATGCACCCGTATGTTTTGTAGTCGTGTTTTTTTTGGGTTTCGCGGGTTTCTGAAAATAAATTTTTTAGCTTATGAGGCGGTCAGAAGCAAATACGGCATTTGAGAAAGGACCTATGTACGCATGGTAAAGCAAATAGTAGTATTTTAAGTACAAACATGCATAATATAATATCACATGGAGTTTTAGTTATGTCTTAGGTAACTTAACATGTAGGCACAATATGACAAAGGTTATGCGAGACACTACCAGCTGGGCGAGTAGAGAGGTTATTGGTTTGGAATACATGGGTCAAGTTTTGGTAGAAACCTGCGTTTATAAGTAACCGATTATGGTTTGAAGTATACTGGCCTGAATATTATACAGTGAACAGGCTATCGGTTCGGTATTTCTTGCTTTTTGTAGATCCACGGTGCTCCTATGAGTGGGCTGTAGGATTCAGTGCGGATTATTGCGGGTTTCTTGTTGTAGACATTAATAAAAAAAAAGCACACTTCCAAAATTCATTTTTTTTACTGTCTGGTTCACTATGCCAAAACAGCACAAAAGAGACACCTCAACTAGTGACTTAGAATTGAAACGCGTCACTAATAAGTACATTAGTGATGCGGGTAAACAACACGCGTCACTGCTACGTTGTTGCCCATGCTTCAGAAACAAGACGCGTCACTAATGACAAGGTACCAGTGACTCGTCCCAAGAAAACGCGTCACTGATAATAGAAGTGACGCGTATTAACAAGGCGCGTCACTGCTATTAAGACATATGAGTGACTCTTCTCAACTGAACGCGTCACGACTAATAAAAGTGACGCAGGTTGGTTGGACGCGTCACTTGAAATAAGACCTCGGACCCGAAAAAATATCAAACCCAGTTAAACTCAGAAGATAAAGTCCGGACTCAAGTCCACTTCCGTTGCCATCTCCCGTCCCTCCCCAGTCCCCACCGTACGTTCTCCGTCCCCTCCTCTCTCTCTCTCGGTCTTCCCTATCCTCCACGCACCTGTCTGCATCGGCATTCTCCTCGACGACCACCGCCCTTCCCACGCCGCCGTCATCTCCATCTCATCACGTCTTCCTCGGCAGCCACCGGTCCTCCTACACCGCCGTCATCTCCCTCATCCTTCTCCTCCCTCCACTCAGATCTGGCAGGCGCTGCCTTCTGCTTCAGATCTGGATGACGCCGCTCCCTCCTCCAGACTCCTCCCTGACGGCCGCACCTAGAGAGGGGGCAAGGCGAGCAGAGGAGGAGAGAGAGATAGGGGAGGAGGGAGGCGAAGGGAGAGGGCCGGGGCCGCGGAGGACGACGCGGTGGCGGCCATGGGGCGCGCGGCCGCTGCGGCTTTTGGACAGCGAGAAGATGCTTTGCTCGCTGCTCAGTCACAGAGATGTCTGAGGAGATCGCTCGCAGTGCAGGTTCTGGGGCGCCACTGGATTGGCTCTACATTCTGTGTATATTAGGTACCCCTCCCTTTTCTGGTACTGGCTTGGCTGTACATGCTGCGTATATCAGTCACTGTTTGGCTTGGCTGTACATTCTTGAGACTGACTCATATGATTTGGAGTAGAATTGGGCTGTGAACAGATTATGCAGGTGGTGTCTTAAATTATGTACTGCTGCATGTGACTTGTATATTTTTGTTATGTGTGAATGATACTATATTGATGGTCATGCTTGGCCTCTAGTGAATTAGGAGTAATTTGTGATGGATTGTTACAAAATTGGATAATTCTCCATCAGTAGTGTATTACTGTATTACCTTCTTGGAGTAGCTCACTGCCAAAATACTGTATGGCTTGGTAATTTCAAGGACTTCACTAGTCCATTTCAGTATATGCTGCATCATTAAGACTTATTAATAATCTGGGGATATTCTCAAAAGCAGTTGAATTGTCATTAAGGCATTCTCCTCCCTCCACTCAGATTTGTGCAGATTATCATGTTAAAATCATGCTCAGAAACATTGTCTTTTTCCATATTTACCTCTTGAAATCTATATATGCAGAGCAACTTTCATCCTGTATCAACAAATTGTGTTATGGTTATGCTGACATGGTGATTGAAGGCCAATATTACATCGGCAATCTCGATTTGTTGGTAGATCCATCCAGCACATATAGCTAATTAGCTAGAATATATAGTCAGCCAAGAGAACAGATAAAAATCTGGCACTGCATATTAGCTAACATGGACATGCCTGGTGTGTTAGCTGTTACTCTGCATCATCGTTGCTTAACCTATTTTCTTCAATTTCCTGAATGTAACTAACACCGTAGTCATGTCATCCTTGTATAGGAATCAAATGAGGAGTTAGCGATGGGTGAATTTTTTGGCATAAAACCTCCTGAGAAGAAGGCAAGTATAACACATTACCATTATGTGATTTCAGATTTGCTGCATTTTGTTATGTCGGTTTAGGCATCTTTCCGGCTACACTGTGAATTATCTCTATTTCCAGCTACACTATTCTAAAAGCTCTTGTAACTGACTAGTGTGGATTTGGTAGTGTTAATGTGCTATTATACTTGTGGTTGAGATATCATCGTTCATACTGATTCTATGGGTCCTCTCTGAACTCCTCAGTGTAATTAGATGCATTCACAATCCAATGTTTTTGATGATTGTCCAATCAGTCAACTGAAGTACAATGCGCCGTGAAGCAAAATCTTCTGTATGTAATTTTAGATAAGTGGTGGTGTTCTTTTTAAGTGAACAATAATGTCATGTCTGCAGGTGCTCTTTCCTGTGTAGTGCTGCTAGCGTACTATAATTAATTTGTGAGGCTAGACGTATGTAGCACTGCTATGATTTTGGGTACTAAAACAAAAAAATTACATAATTATTGATCTGGTATCATTTTGGGTTCGTTTATTGATCTGTCAGTTCAGTGCTGTTCCAAAATAGATAGTTCGTTTATTGATTAACATATGTATGCAGGTTATCTCATACCATTAACTCAGTTCTTCAGAGTAAACCATTGAACTTTGCTCTCCAAATTCTTCTCAGATCCATTTTGGACAAGCCGCAAACGTTTTTTAAGTTAGCAGTTCTGGTGGTATAGTAGTATATTTTTTAACATAGTAGACTTACCCCTGACACGTCTCACATAATGAATACTACTTTGTATTATTAGTAGTTTTAGTAGTAACAAATACTTCATAGGAAAACATGGCATTAGTAGTATTGATGGATTTGTCTTACCTGTATGACACATGCCGTTCAGTCTCTTCACTTTGTATTAGTAGTATGGCTGCTGATACTGCATTTTCAACTGTGAGATTTAGTGTGTTATTATGATGATGCATTGTATGGTTATATAAAATGTCTTAGTGTCGTTTGGGATTGCAAATTGCTTTTCTGACATCCTTTGGTGTAAATTCATTGGACCAGGGTGGTGAAGGAAAGTCTCTATATATTGGCGCAGTTGGTATATTCAGACAACAAAAGCTCCTACAGATTGCTGACAGGTTATACCAGGCGCACTTATTATTTTGGATAAAAACATAACTCTTATTAACCTGCGATTTGTACATAAAACTTTGCTTCACCTAGACATGCATGACTCAAACAGATAGTTTTAAGCCACATGAATGACTTTGCTTCATGTACCAACTTCTGTCTTCATGTACAATTCTTTTAACTTGTACAAAAAGATATTGGAATGAAACAAATGGCATAGTAAATAATACAGGTTCACTACAGTGCATCCATTCTGACTTTTGGAAAGAAGATGGGGAGCAGGCCAAAAAATACATGTCTTGAGTAAAAAAAATCCCACAAATGTGAAATATGTTATCCGTTTTATGTCACATCCATGGTTCTATGACTTCTGGGTACCGCGGGAGCAACCGGTTATTTGTAAATTGTGACACTCTTCTCCTTATGTGGTTAGTACTCATAAAACTGTAGCCTCATTTACATGCTTCACTGATCAACTCAGGCTCCGTGAGAAGCTGCCCTGCGACATTTACTTAAGCAATCGCAACGATCTCTAGGCAATGGCCTGCACCCTACCTGAGATCTCCATAAATTGTTCACTTTGGTTTCTTATGGCAAACCCCAAAATTAATGTTTTTTCTTTGACTGAAGTAATTTATTTTTGTAGGCGCCAACTCTACCTGGTATTGCCAGTTGTTTCTGTGAATGTTTTCTTTCTATGCTGAATGGTAAGCCTCAGGTTGTGAACTTACCAATAATCTCTTCCTCTATTGATGAATGCAGGACTAAGCATTGCCTAAATAAGTTCATACACACTCTGGTAAAAAAATACGACACATATTCCTGTGCTACTACCTACTGTTCTTAATAGAGGAAACCATTCTAATTATTTGATTGGCAATTCTTTACTTATCTGGCATGTTTGCTACCCAGTGCTTATTCTTACTGTGTCCTTTGCATTGTTTGTGCCTTCTCATTCGGCACCTACATATGCTTGTTAGCCCGCGCAGGTGCGCTAGCCTTCTTGCTAGTTATTTTCTACTTTGCTGTAGGTTCAGAGCAGATTTTACTCTGATATGAACTGCAAATACAATGGCAACTTGCACGTGAAGGTGTATCTTTGTCCTTTCTAAATGCCTGTTCAAGTAGAAGTTTTATCTCTAGTTATTTTCCAAGCAGGAACTAATTATTGTTTTGTTATATGGTAGCTGATTTATTGGAGCATAATGGTTTTGCAGGATCTCAAGAACAGCCTATATACTCAATGTAGTTACAACTTATGTAATGTAAGAAATCTTTGTTGTTGCTCATGTATTATTAGCAATCATCTAGGCTTGTAGCTCCTTGAGTAGTTGATTTGTAGCTTAAGTTGTATGTGAAGTTTGTAAAAAATTGATTGTTGAAGTGGATGAAACATGTGTAATGCAAAAATGACAATAGTAGAGATTTTTCTGTACAGAATGTCTTAATAGCTAAAATATACCATTTTATGAAAACATGGGGTTCAGAAACGTACACCGTAGATCTAGATTTTTTTTTTGTTTTTGTAAATTGCTATCAGTGACGCGTTTTCTCAAAACGCGTCACTGCTATTTTCACATCAGTGATGTGTTTTCTTAACACGCGTCGCTGCTATCTTCACTTTAGAGACGCGTTTTCTCAAAACGTGTCACTGTTATTTTCACAGCAGTGACGCGTTTTCTCAACACGCGTCACTGCTATGTCACATTAGTGACGCGTTTCCTCAACACGCGTCACTAGTATATTCACATCAGTGACGCGTTTTTACGCGTCACTAAATTTTCCACATCAGAGACGCAACAAAAGTGACGCGTATTTTCCACGTCACTAATGATCCTCTGGACGCGTCACTAATTAGCTTTTCTGGCATAGTGGTTGCATGGAGGTGTGTATTTGTAGATAAGATTCGTAATTCTTGTTCCCAGCAATATATGAGGCTTATGTGTATAGGATGCAGTGTAACATTTACCATATGTATTTGGAAGTCCTGCGTCGATTGAGCAAATAGCATTGGAGGTGAGGGCACACAGTAAAGTCATGATGAATTTGGTAAAACACTAAAGTAATTGTTAATCTAGTTGAAGAGGGGAGATTCTCATCAAGTAGTAGCTGAAGGGAGTGAGAAAGAGGGCGGGAGGGGTTCTCACATAATCTGTTGGCCAATGCCTTGACGACCTTCAGCAAGAGGTGTGCAACTATTTTGTTGATCTACTGTGTATAGCAAATGCGACCGCCTTCTTTACCTTATTCTCTGTTGTACAAAGGAAAGAAATGAGGAAATAATATCGACCAATGAGTAAAGTTGCATCTATGAAAACTATAGACGTTCTATTTCAAAAACAAATGAAAACTGAAATTTGGAAGGGAATATATATAGAAGGCTTAAAAAGGTACATGACAAATGGAAGTAAAATTAAATGACCACAACCTGCAGGAGAACCCAAAAATTTCGTGACTGGAATGACCAAATCAGCGATGAAGAGCCAACATTAGCACAAGCAAGCACAGTTTAGTTGTTGGCGATGGGAGTTCAGGGCTGTTGGAGCCGAGATGTGTATATTTTAGGGCTGGAAAATATAAGAAAATAATTGAAACACATGTATGCCTTATAATGGTTGAAATCTGAACATAAACTTTAGGAAATAAGGACAGATAGGTCAGAACCAAGATCGTTGTTACATATATGATGCCTCATTGTCAAAGAACCAAGATCGTTGTCCTAATAAAAACAGGGAGGCTTTAGCATGTGGAGAACCAAAAAAAATTGTTTCCAGTAAGAACATGCTATGAACAGGCTACTCATGTGTGTAGGTTCAGTGGATTGATTTTTTTTGGGTGCAACAAAAAGCCTTCAAGGGCTTCCATGTACATATATGATGATTTCTCACCTCAACATACATGATGCTACTTCTTCCAAACCATTGTCAAGTGGGACAGTAGATTCAAGATCTTGCAGCTGTCTTTCTATCTGAGCTAGCCGATGGCTACTCAACTGAAAAAACAACTTTCTGATTAGGTTTAAGTGTCATGAGGCTGAAATTTCTGAAAATGAGTATGCACACTCTGCAATGGAAAACAAACATTCCTTGGTACAAATGAGGCATGAAGGAAGCTGATAACTTGTAAACCAATGCCCCTATGCTTGTTGTTCCTAACACAGTTTTGTCCACTGACACTTTTTGGGTCGCACGGTTTTCATCCGACGGCATACTGTAAAGGTCAGTGGGCACAGTAAAAAAATTAGCAGGCCTTGGTAAAAAATGGCTTAAGGCTTTGAACCAATTAATTACAGGAATTATCATACCATCACATATCAGTATAAGTGTACATGAAGTAATAAAATGGATTATCTTTGATAAGGACTCTGTAGATCATCTCATGTACAGCCAGCAAACAGTACGTGAGATTGAATATGTATTGTATTAAAAACCAATAGGATCAATTTTGTACCAAAAAAAACTGGCAATTAAGAGTACATGAAGTAACAAAATGGATGGACTATCTTTGATAAGGACTCCATGGATCATCTGATGTACAGCCAGCAAACAGAACATGAGATTCAATATGTATTGTATTAAACACCAATAGGATCAATTTTGTACCAAAAAAAACAGGCAGTTTCATCTAGCAATATACAGAATCTGAATAAGAAGCTATGTTTAAATTGCAGCTTATCATACAACAATAAGCAAATGGATATAAAAGAGCACAGACCTTACCATCTATATATATAAATAAGGTTGGAAAAGGGACTTCTGGAAAAGAAATCTGGCATGTAGCAGATATGTAGGCAAAAAAGAAAAAAAAGTTGAGAGCCAAACCTACAGCAACCATCCCAAAATTTCATTCTGTTAAACATGAGACCATTTTTGGCTGGGTGTGCAGATACAAATGAAGGTATCCATTGTTTTTGTATAAACCTGCAATCATTTTTATCTAAAAATAGACAAACACAAATTAACCCATCTAGACATGTAGTACAGCATTGCAGGCAGTTTATGGAGCAATCTATGACCACAAAAAATCATGTAAGGAACAATTGTGAAGCTATTCTGGACTACATCCTACACGTCTTCCATGTCGATCGGTAAGAGAAAAGTCACATATGTTTACCTCGGTCTCACTTTCAGTTGGTTCAATTATGAGTATGCCATAAACATGTCATGGAAATACAACTGCAGTGCCTATATAATTCAGAGGAAACAGTGAGATAAATAATAGTAACTGCCAGTGACATTTCTCTTTGCAAACTAACATGGTCTTTTAAAGGCTTGCAAAATTTCTGCTGCTGCAATGAAAAAGGTAATTTTTTTCAATGAAGACAAGATTTTTCGAGGCCTCAGGAAAAAGAATTCAATCATCATTTTTCTTCAACTTGGAGCTTTAAGGCATGCTGACAACTGGGTTACTCTCAAAAATTGCATAATATAAGTAACAGGTCATGCCCAGTACCTCACAAGTGAATAAACATTAGATCATATCCTTGAGCAATGGCTATGGAATTTTTCATCATAGGCTCAAGGAGAAAAAAGAAATGGTAGATGGCAATACTTGAGAGTAGTCTGCCTATGCAGAATGTTACTAGAGTTGAACATCGCTCCTCTGTTGACAAGAGAAATATGTGACCACCACTCATCGCTGCTCTGTTGACAAGGGAAATATGTGAGCACCACTTTGAAAATCTCGTCAGATAAGATGGCAAGCAGCAGTGATGCCTTGGAAATCTAAACATTGGAGCTGCAGGCATTAGACCAAACAATAGAACACGATTCATAGGCAACGTAGTGAGAAACCAGAGGGACAACAGCAAAATCACAAAATAAGAGGAAAACGGGATCACCTAAGGCTGCTCTGAACAAAATGCGGCACCATCGAGGGCCATGTGCGGCCACAGTGGGACAAAGGGAGAGGGATGAAGATGAGGACGAGCGGCTTGCAGGCCATGCTTCTGCCCTGCACCGGCAACGGCATGGTCGGGACCCATCTGCACTGAGCCACATCGGGAGAGGGGGAGAGGGAGATGCACGCGGTCTGCGGCCGCGGCCACCGCCGGCTATTGCACCGCCACAGCGGTAGAGGATAGGGACAGAGAGAGAGAGGGAGGCGTGCGTGGCACAGGGGAGGGCAGAGCCGCCGCCGTCCTAGCTCCGGCCATGGCCGAAATCCGGAGGGCAACGCCTTGGTCGGGACCCATCCGCACCGAGGCCACATCAGGAGAGGGGGAGGAGGAGATGCGCCCGGTCTGTGGCCGCGCCCTGGCTCCGGCCATGGCCGGAATCCGGTGTCGGAGAGCGGCCAGCGCAGGTGGCCAGCCGGTGCACCGCCGCATGGGGAGAGAGGGAGAGAGAGACGGCGGCGCGGGCTAGGGCGGCACAGGGAGGGCCGGTGTGAGTCGAGGGAGCGGCGTTTTTTTTTCTTCGATGTTTTGTCTTCGGGACAAGGGCGGATGTTTTATCTTCGGGACAAAGGCGGATGCTAGAGCGAGGCTATGGTGGAGTAAAACTGAGCCGGGAGGAGCACCGGCGCTGGGGAGGGGCGGCAGCGGAGCTGGGAAGGGGAGGAGCACCGGCGCTAGGGAGGGCGGCGGCGGAGCTGCGAGGGGTAGGCATAAGCTCGGGGAGCGGAGGCGTCGAGGAAGTGGCGTGTGCACTGATGGTTCTGGAGGAAGGGAGCGGATAGAGACGGGACAGATATTTCTAGATGGCAGCACAGTATAAACCGGTGGGAGAAACCAAGGCCGTAAATCTTGAGATCCAACGGTGGAAATAATTTTTGCTACCGTGGATAGCGTGAGCGTTCGGCGACAGGTTCATCTTTGTAGGGTTTAAATAGCAAAAGCATAAGTGCAGTACCATATATAACCTCGATCGGTCATTATTTGGTTAGCAACACCCAACACCCTGCATGGTTATGAATATTTTATGGTACATTTGATTATAAATCTTAACCGTATTAAGTTTAAATTATAATAGTTAAAAAATGTTACCTAAATTATTGATTAAATAAAGATTATAAAGTTTGAATCTTGATATAAAGTGGACCAGAGAGAGTGGTTTCCATGAATAATGAAAAATACGTATATTAATTTGCATGTTTTTTTTCTCTTTATTACTCTAGTCACTGTCTAGTTGTGATGAACTTGTCAACTACTTAGCTCTTTTTTTCATCTATATTCATATTTTTTCCCTTGGAAAGATAGCTCCTCGCGTCCGCGGTGGCAAAGGGGGCAGGCGAGGAGGAGACGGAGAGGCGTCCGCGGCTTTGCGGCGAGGGAACAGGCCTTGAGACTCGAGTGGCGAGGTCGAGGTGTCTCCAATCCAGTGGCGAGGGCGAGGTTGAGCAGGAGCGGAGGGAAGGTCTCTGTCGGTAGGACGCCAAAGTCCTCGAAAGCACGGAGCGGAAGGCAAAACGAAGTCTTGGTGGACGATTGCAGTTTTGTCTTAATGGAAGCACGGAGCTGGATGAATGATTGGAAAATGGAAATGAAACGGAGAAAGGTCCTGCCGGGTTACTTTGTCTAGCCTTTTAAACCTCTAGGCACTCAAAATGGGACAAAGCCAAAGAAGAACTAACAAACACAGGCATGCGTGCATCCATCCATGAGATAACACATCAACCATAGTTACCAATCTATCATTTCTTTGCACTAAGACAACTAGATCTTGCTCATTCACAAGAGAAATTGCATTAGTTCAGTAGATCACACACACAACACAACGTATATATGTATTGTATGTTGTAGAGAAGCAGATGCTACGGCTAATGATCTTCGTCTTGAAGTATATATGGTGCCGATGACCACTGCTTGACTGCTTCGATTGGTCTATGGACTATGGGGATGGGTCACGCTCCGGCTCCGAGTTGTGTGGGAAGTTGGCGGGGGAAGGACGCCCAGCTGCAGCAGCAATCCATGGTGCACCGCGTCAGATCAGACGAAAAACTGGGACAGAGACAAGAGCAGAGCAGAGGAGCACTTACTGAAGCAAACGTACAAAACCTGCGGCGGGAGGACGACGCCGCAGGCGATGGGCAGGTACATCATGCGGACGGGATCAACGGGTTTAGGCAACACCTTATTCACGTCGCCGAGGATGACCGGGCACAGGCAGCGCAGCATGTGGTCCCCTCCTCCGGCCGCCGCCGTGGCGCTGGACGCGCGCAGGAACGCCGCCAGCGCGGAGCAGCATGCGCCGGTGGGAGTAGGCGTCTCGGTCTCGTTACCCGTGATGAATTCCCCGCACGTCGCCAGCGGCGCCAGAGGCGTCACGCAGTCGTAGCCGCCGCCGTTGTCGGGGCCGCCGGTGTTGCTGCCCGGAACCGGCACCGGCCGTGGCACGGGCCAGCCCGGGAACGGGCGCGGCGGCTGTGGCCTCGGGCAGTTGCACGGCGGGCACCGCAGGCCGCGGCGGGGAGGCGGCACCGGCGGAGACGGCGCTGGCACCGGCACGCAGACGTCCCCGCTCGCCGTGAGAGACTCTTCGGGGGCGAATGTGTCGTTGCAGCGCGGTGGTGGTGGGGGAGGCGGGTGCGCTGGCGCCGCCGGTGTCTGCGGGGAGTTGCGGTGCCGGAATCCTCGATGGCGCCGGTAGCGGAGCTGCTCGGTGGTCCCAGGGCCAGCGCCGGCGTCCACCGGTGGTTGATGCAGCAGCAGCAGCAGCAGCAGCAGCACCGCCGTCAGAAGTCCGCGACTTGCCATACTGCGATGCTCGAGCTTCAACGGCCGGCGAACTTGGACTGAACTCTGAAGGTTGCTTGCTTACCTGCCCTTAGCAGCTTGCAGCTCGCTGCTCTGTCTATTTATGATTCCTCGGCAGCGGGCGGCCGGCAAAGACTGTGCCATCCCATACAAAGATCACCGCCCACGCTCCCAGGCCGTCCGACGTTTTTCTTCTTCGAACCAAGCGGGGGCTCGAGTCTCGTCGGGCAAAGATTCGTGATCCCATGCAGTCGGCGGGCAAAGACTGTGCCATCCTCCCATACTAATAATAATAGTATATCTGCCGGTACTTTATTCAGTACATCTTACAACGGGACAAGATAGTTTTAAGTTGAGGCTGTGTTTGTTATAAAACATGTTGCCAGCGGTTCGGATCTTTCCCTCTCCGTCTCTCATGATCAACGCAGTAGATGAAAATAGAACACATAGACACAAGATATAGGGAGACTATTCTTTATTCCTCTGAATATTCGTAATTACAACATAGAGCTCCCACGTATATATAGTCCTGTCAAGGCCTAAGAGTTTCGGTAAGAGCCCACATACAAACGGACTAGGATTAGGATTCCTCATTCTCCTTTCCTTTTAGGATAGAGTCCTTATGTTTTACAACACTCCCCCTTGGGCGATTACCACGATATGCATATGCCTCGTTAAAAACTCCATCCGAAAACCCAGTGGGAAAAACGGTTCTTGGAGAAAAGAGTACATCGCATTCGTTAATTGCATTGCACATGTTGTCTCATTAAAAACCTTGTGTGAGAAACCTTCAAGTAAAAACTCACATAGGAAAAAAGAGTACAACATTTAACCTTCTCGGTCATGTATTTTTCATGATATTCTATCCTTGATGAATAGATATTGATCTTTATGATCTATGCATAAACTTCAGAGTTTTAGCATAAATGATCTACTTGATCTTTGTAATTCTAGTGGTTTTAATTACCTTCAAGGTATATTCAATCAAATTGCTCCCTCTCATAAAGCCATCCGTTGAACTTCATTGTTCAAAACACACTT